>QAOA01003577.1:0-255803 GCA_003255065.1 Cercis canadensis | reverse complement strand
GAAGGTGGGGTAGATTTCATGTTCTCCCTGCATCATCCCTAACATACTACCTTCTATGCTAGTTCTATGAAGAATTGGTTCTCATAATGAAATTTCGAAATAATGAAAAGACCTTAGGATCAAACCATAAGCATTCAGAAAACTACTAGAGATATCAAACATAATTTCTTCTATACCTGCCTGTCAGTGATATTATCTCTGGCAAATCTACAGGTAACAGATGTGCATCTGGAAAAACCATCATAAATGAATAACTATTAATATTTTACATTAATTTAGCACCAAAATCCATCTAAAAATATCTCTAAGTTAATATGAAAAGCATAAATTGCTACAACCCAAGATATTTAAATAGAAAATGTCATTGAATACAAGCATGTATTGGGACCACAAGCATGACTTCAAGAAAATATCCAGTTGATCACCTGCATAATTTCAGCATGCTAAACAAGACATGTGCAAGCTATTGAAATCCTTCCAAAAGAGTGTCTGCTCATCTCCCTTCCTTTCCCCCTTTTTAGTAATAGACCATTAACTAAATTACACATTCATTTAGGGGAACCTTTTACTAAGTAACTGCGACTGTGCTTCACTTTCTTGATTCATGTGACCAAAATATATACATCTGTTATATTTCCACAAAGTCTCATATATTATCTTTCTGTATGAATGATAGTAAAAAGTCTTCTAGTCAATTACTGACCATGCATCAAGTTACTAATTGATATCCTATATTTCAATTTTCCAGTTGATAACAAATCAAATGAAATACATAATGACTCAACATATCAACTTCAAGAAGATGTTGCATACCTAATGAGGGAGGCTTTGAAGCGAAGTGAACAGATCCCAAAGTTGAAGAATCAGAGAAGGCAAGCAGTATCATAAGCCCATCAGGATCCCATGTTGCACCCTGATAAGACATTGTTAATAGCAGAAACTAGTGAATATTATGCAATTATGTGATGACCATCAGACAACAATATTTATAAAATTGACCCCTCATAATGCTCATGGGTTCTCAGGGTTATGGTTAAGTATATTGGTCATTGTAAAAAACCAAAACATGAACTTACACATATATACCTTGACAAAGCCACTAGTTGATGACCATTGCTCAGATGTCCATGTGTTTGTCTCCCAAAGATAAAATGTTCCATCACTGTGTAAGAACACAATTGTCAAGTGTGAATCATAAAACAGATTTATGTTTAATTAATTTTTCAAATTGATATTCAAATAAAATGAGGTTAACTTAGCCAGTGACTCTACAATTTTGCAGCAAAGAAGTAATCTCCAGTAGGTGACCACTTCAGCATTGATATGCCTCCTAATCCCCGTCGAATGGGTGTCCCAACACCTATAGATAATATGGAAAATAACAAGAAATTCAGAAAGCAGGACAAACTTGTCTGTTTTGACGATTGTGATCATAAAAACAACCCAAGTCTAGACAAAGTTGTCATCCTCCCATGCTTCAGCCTCTTAAAAATACTGTATCCTTGACAATACTAGTATTAGCATTCCACTCCAGCCAAATACACCAAAAAATAGCACACTGCTCTCCCTCCTACCAAAGCATATTATATGATCCCCATTATTTAGATTTTCTTTACTTAAGTCTTTAGCCCCAACCACCCCCCAAAATAAAAAGTTTAAGATAATGACAAAATCACCAATTCCAACTCACAGCAGCAGCAACAATAAAAGTAGAAGTGATCATATGGTATCAATAAAGAAGGGAAACTCCACCAGAAAATACAGAATTAAAATAGCATCAGTGACTTCTATGAATGTCTAGCAGTTGATATCATCATTGCAGGATAAAGAAGATAAATTACAACTCAGAAAAACCAATGGGCGGAGTTTTTTTTGTTTGTTTGTTTGGGGGGTGGGGATTGAAGTTTTCATAGTTAGTTTTAAACTTATTCAGCAGGCTAGTAACATCACCAAGCAGGAAGTCGTTTGAAAGTAAAATGATAACAACTTAAGTCTTCAACATACCTTGAGCAACATCCCATACAGTGAATGACGAGCTCTCATATGAAGCAGAAGCTAAGTACGTGAAAATTAGTTAAGAAAAGTGTGGATAAATACAAGAAATTCAACAGAGTCATTCAAAGAAAGACAAATCTGGTTTTGAAGTGCAATAAATAAACTACAAAGGGGAAACTCATGGTGCCGGCTTGGGCAAAGTACATACCATATCCCATGGCTTTTATAGACTACCACAGAAGGCATAAATCAGAAAACAATTTGTAATTTCCATATCCTTACTGGAGAGAAAGTACTCACAATCATAAAGCAGTCTCTCTAGCAAAAATAAGAATGACAGAACAAAGATATTCATATTTGGAGAAAAAAGAAATGTAGAAAAATAAGTAAACTAATTGACATTTCTTTGGATATCTTCCATCTGGACTCCACGTGAGAGCACTTATATGCTCATTGCTTTTACTACGAAGAAAATCTACCAGGATATACCGAATTCCAGAGCCTCTAGATGAAGTTCCTAGAAAGGAAGCAACACCAGATCTAACAGATGCTGCATTTCCTGGATAAGAAGCAGCCCATAGGCATATTGCGCCCCTGAAATTAAATACCAATCCAGTAAATATGAAAACACAACTGTTATGATAATTGACATTATATACACCAGCCATGGACCCAAAACCAAATAAAATTTTCATAACAACCATCCATAAATCACAAGTCTCACTTGCACCCCACAGAAAGCATCCTTCCACCATTGGGCCTCCACTCTAGTACTCTAACATCTCTCTGGGACTCGTTGGTCAAAATGATTGGATCCTTCCCTTCTGTTCAGAATGTCAAAGTATTGGTGCTTATTAAAATAAGTAAAAATGAAAAGCTCTTTAGCTTAACGAATTCTATAAGATAATAGTAACTAAACATTTTGCTAATAGCATGCTTAATGATTGTCATAGGCTATCTACCTGAGTCTTCATAATCATGAATTATAACTTGATTTGGTCCAGATATAAAAGCAATTATATGCTTATTCTGGTGCCAGCTTACTCCTTGAAGACCAACCTCTGGTAACAAATGTACCTACAAAATATTGTGAAGAGATGCTAAGCCTTACTAGAATACAATAACAGTCCACATCACTACAACAAATAATACGATTGCAAAAAAAAGTATAATGAATTGAAAAAATCCCCTATTCTATTAAGAAAGAACAACATACATCATTAGGGCTAAAAAGGCGTCTGAAAGAGTCATTGACTAGCCCATGCAAGACTGTCACTAGACCTTTCCTTTGAACACTTTCTTCAGTTGTTCTTCCTTCTTGTTCAGCATCGTTCTCCAGAGCCGGAGGCGGCACGAGCTGTTCAGACTGAAATGGCAGAGGGCTGAACACCAATCCCTATTACAAAAGTTTCCCAACAAAAAATACATATTGTCAATTTTTGAATTCATGTGAGTATGAAAAATTCAAGCCCCAAAATGTGGTATAATATTTACGAGAAGTTTCCCATATGTTTCTTTCGCTCGATCATCGGAGAGGTTCTCGGCGGTAACTGCAGATTACATGTAAGTGCGAAGAAATCCATAGTCATTAAACTGAGAATCTAAGGGAACTGGTATTCAGAAATCAGAAGTGTGTGCATAGAGATAGAGATAGGAAGAGATTCATACTCAGGTCACGATTGATTTCGCAGATGGTAACTGAACCAGGAGCTGGGAACGAAGCCATTTCGTTGAGTTGAGTGTAGGGTTTTAGCTCGCAGTTGCAGACACTGATCACCCAAATTTTGCTTAGTCTACCAGTGGGTTTTAGTTTTAGTTTTAGGTTTATAACACATTATTTTCCCGCTTTTCCCCAATTCCGTTTTATTTTCTTACTGGCCCTTGCCCATTCGCTCTTCACGTGCCAAAGTTTGTTTGCCCTCAATTTTTCTTCAACTTAAAATGATTAAACGAACAAAATAAAATATAAAGCACAATAAACAAATGGGCTCTTTGACTAGTTATTGTAATTTCAGAATTTAATTATTTGAAACATTTTTACTTGAATAATGTAATTTAAAAAAAAAATCGAAGGATGTGAGTCCCACCAAACATACCGTGGGACCGGTAGTGTGTCCATATAAAACACGCCTTTGCTGAGGCGGCGCGTCCAACTTCTTATCCTTCCTTGACTAGAAATGATAGATTCGGCAAATAGAGTAGGAGAATTGAGAAAAAAGGAAACACAGTAGGAAGAGAAAAATTGACAAACATGGATAAAATGGTACAGAACGGAANAATTGAGAAAAAAGGAAACACAGTAGAAAGAGGAAATTCGACAAACATAGATAAAATGGTACATAACGGAAAAGATGATAAAATTTTCAAACTTGCCACCACATTTTCTTGAAGACAAGGAAAACAACTATTAGGTGTTTTCAATCTTTCTTTTTTGGTAATTGGATGCGTCGTGTGCCCAAAGGTGTGTTTTGTTGGGACACATCGTTGGGCCTACGGCTTGTCTAGTGGGACCAGCAATATACAAAAAAGTTTATTTTTTTGAAAATTACAATATTAGAGTAAATATGTTTTAAACTACTCTAATTGTGTAATTAAGTTTTAAAACTACAACTAGGACAAAGAGCCTAAACAAATGCTTAGAAGATAGAAATACTTGCACTTTCTTTTTCTTGGGAAAAAAGGTTTAATTAATTAGTAAATCATTTATTTCATTCCAATACTATATTAAAAAATAAAAATAAAAATAAAATTATTTTTTGATTTTAAAAGTTAAAAAAATTATAATTTAGTTTTTTTATATTATATAAAATATTTAAATATTATTTAATATTTTATAGTTATTATATTTATTTTTTAACAAAATAATTACATATATAAATAAAATAATCACATATGAACACAATAATTATATTGTACTAAAAATTATTTTAAACATTTACATAATGTGTGAGAAACCAAATTAAAATTTCTTTATTTTTAAAACTAAATAATTTTTTTCTCTAATTTTTAGAATCAAACAATAATTTCTCAAGAAATTATTTAATTTTAACATAAAATTAGAAATATGATTATAAAATTAACTTTTTTTTTCTTGATAGTCCAATTATCACACTTTTTTAAATGACTTTTTCCTTTCGGGTGTGTCATGTTACCTCCCTTTTAAAATAAAGTGTAACGATATACCCACCCCTCATTTGAGAGAATTCTAGTAAAATTTAGGTCTTAAAATTATTGTCATTGTAAAAATTTAAAAAAAAAAAATCAAATCATTGTGAATCAAAATAATTCTATAAAATATATAAATATAACAATACAAAAAAATATTAAATTAAAAATAACCATAAATAATATAAAAAAAAATTAGTATAATTAATCTCAAATTATATCTCAACTATTTTGGAATCAAACTCATTACATATAACTTGATTTTTCTAAATCTTTATAACAATATCAATTTTAAGATGTGGTTCCACTAAAAGTGGCGTCAACCGCCTCATGAGCTTAGCAATCACCTTTAGTTTTACATTCCAAACGCACTGCCGTTTCCGGTTCTTCCGGGAAGCGGACTAGCGAAGTTCAGCTTCCATTTCGCAGCCACAGAGTGGTGAGTGTCGCCGGAGCTGATGCCTGATAGTTCTTGTTTGTTTCAAGTAAGAAACTTTCTTCTTCTAAATCCATTTATGTCTGAATCAATGACATGAAGGTATTGGCAAGCTTTAGATATAAGCTCTTCCAATCTGAGGTTTCATCAAGCTCACCCACACTTCCATTTGGCCTATTTAATTGTTTCATTCAAAGGAGATGGAGAAAACTAGTTGTTTCTGCCCAAACTCGTTTGGAAGACAGGTTAAGAGACCACAAGCTAGACAAGCTCACGACCCACCTTAATAAACTGAAGATGATACTCAAAACCCACCAGTTGATGTTACATCGTAAACGCGGTCCCTTTGTGTCCGTACAGTTGATGTCCCGGTGGAGGAACATCATTGGGCTTAATGTCAGCATTGGAAGCTTTATTCACAAATACCCACATGTTTTTGAGGTGTTTATGCACCCAATTAGGAGGAATTTATGTTGCAGAATTACCTGGAACATGAAAGAATTCATCAAGCAGGAAGAGGCTGCTGTGAAACAGCAGGAACTGGAGGCTGTGAGGAGGGTGAAAAAGCTATTGATGATGTCTGTAAATGGCACTCTTCATATACATGCTTTGAGGTTGATCAGAAGAGAATTAGGTTTGCCTGAGAATTTCAGAGACTCTATTCTTGGTAAGTATACTAGTGACTTCAAATTGGTTGATTTAGAGATTGTGGCATTAATTGATAGAGATGATGAATTGGGAGTGGCTGAAATTGAGAAATGGAGAGAGAAAGAGTACAGAGAGAAATGGTTGAGTGAATTTGAGACAAAGTATGCATTTCCTTTCAATTTCCCTACAGGGTTTAAGATTCAAGGAGGCTTTAGAGACAAGTTGAAAAATTGGCAAAGGCTTCCCTATACCAAGCCTTATGAGAAGAAAGAGGTAATTCGTGTTTCTACATGTGGAGGGGTTGAGCGCTTTGAGAAGAGGGCAGTTGCTGTTCTTCATGAGCTCTTGAGCTTGACAGTGGAGAAAATGGTTGAGGTTGATCAATTAGCTCATTTTCGGAGGGATTTTGCTATTGAAGTTAATGTGCGTGAACTACTGCAAAAACACCCCGGAATATTTTACATATCTACTAAAGGAAATACTCAAACTGTTTTTCTTAGGGAGGCATATAGCAAAGGGTGTTTGATTGAGCCTAATCCTATATATACGGCAAACAGGAATATGTTGGATCTTGTATTGTTAGGGTGCAGGAAAACTAAACTATTGTTACCTGGTGATGAATTTAAGGAAGGAAGCAACACTGTAGTCTATGCAGTAGACGAGGGAGGTAAAGGACATGGAGATTGGGTGATTCCCCTTTTGGAGAATTCTGATAAGAATAGATCCTCATGATGTTATGGACGATACTAGTGACACATCTGAGTAAGACTACAAATGGTTGAAAATGGAGGTAGCAGAAGCAGCACATCTAAAGTTTCTACCTAATTAGCCATTTGATGATTAACATATCTTGTGCAGCTAGTGCCCATCTCCTTAATAACTTTGGTCATAAGAAGCAATGAAGCATGGACACGAGAAGGTAATTTCACACATTTTCAACAAGATTAACGACTTGCAGTTAAATTTCACAGTTTTCAACATAAGCTTCTTATTCTGATTTTGTGTTTGTGCGGCTACAAAGGATTTATTTATAGTTTTTTTGTATGTCCTACTAATACTAAGAACTTCAGCCATGCAGGCTTGTTCGTGTAAGTGTACCTCCTAATACTGTCTCCTGCTTGCCTGAATACAAGCACTTCCAACACTGGAAGAAAGTGGATTTGAGTTTATGGTCAAACTTATGTCTGTTCATTGATTTAAAACATGCCGCCTTTACAACAATTATAGCATGTGTGCTCTGCATGTATTTTGAAAGGTTCAAGTTGCTTCATTGTTATGCTTGACTGAGCTTCTACTCATGATTGTAGTGGCTGCAAGGACGTGCATTGCAGGAAAAGAGGCGCATTGAGGTCTTAAATATTTCCTCTTGATTGGTTCAAGACATAACCTTGTGACGCCCTGCGTCTCTGTGCTTGATGTTCAGAGGTCTGAGGTACTTCAATTAGACGCACAAAACTTGCTGACCTTATTACCTTTCAGTTGCCCTTTTGATGTTTTACTTTTAAATTTGCAATCTTTTGTTCATTGAAGACACCTGTATATGGTATATACAGTTATACACTGCAAGCGTATGTAGCTTCATCCCTGTGGCGCATTTCTTATAAATTTTTGAATTCAACGAAAAAGGAATACAGAAACCTGATTAGTGGGCTTCTGTAATTAAAGTGAGAAACATATGGCAACTGTACGATCCTTTGTCCAAGGAATTTCCCCGTCTTGTAAAGGTCGATTAATGCAGGTCCCAATATTCTTGTCAGCCACTATAACAAGAATGCCAGATATGTATTTCTTGAGTGATTGTCTATGTACCACACTTATTACGAAAACAGTATGCAATTACCAGCAGAGACCCCATACTTAAGAAACTTGAAGTAAAGTCTTTTCCAATAGCATTCCACGTGAGTATGTTTTGGCGTTTTCAGTAAGTGCATAAAGAAGACTTGAGCTGCCTTGAGCTTTTTACTGATGAAACTTTAGCGATGTATAGAAACAAAGAACATAAAAAATGAAGAAAATACAAGATCGTTGAAAATAACAAAAGAAAATTATATAGTGAAAAATTACTTGCACTGTCTTAATCTTATAGGAATAATCATGTAACTTAAGAACCTAGTAATTAGTTTAACATTTTTTCTTCTCATGTTTCTATCATTTCCACACTTTTCCAGAGTAGAAACTTTAATACATGGAATTATGCATACTGATCTCCCAATTACTGGCATTTATTCCAATTGTCATTCTTACTCGGAGAATAGATGGAAATTCCTCTTTCGTGCCTACTTTCCGAAAGGAATTTATCTTGTTTCCTCTCCTTAGTCCTTCCCAACCGTATTGTTTTTTCCATTCCAATACAGA
The DNA here is from genome assembly GCA_003255065.1 of Cercis canadensis. Classification (NCBI taxonomy): domain Eukaryota; kingdom Viridiplantae; phylum Streptophyta; class Magnoliopsida; order Fabales; family Fabaceae; genus Cercis; species Cercis canadensis. Next base: position 247,204 of record QAOA01003577.1, on the reverse strand, counting down.
CTTCAACCTTGCTAAAAGCACAGTTCCTCCCAAGCATGCTTCAGACAGAGACTCGCTTATTACTTTTAACCTTATTAACTCACCTTCTGGTTCTTGCTTTCCCCCTACGGGATTCTAATTGAAAATTGCAGGCTGTTAATGATATTTTTTCAGCAACCACCAGATAAACCGATAAAATATAATTTTCATGCATCAGTCATGTCACGTGTGTGCTGGCTGCCTCACTAATCACTAGTCGCCAAGCATGCACCATGTATGATGATGCCTGAAACGGCTATCTTTTGGCAGATTGCATTTGAACACAGTTGCAATGCCTGAAACCGATATCATCAGGACTCGCGTTGCACATGTCCTCTTTAATTAATGCATCTTTTCACAAATAAACTCAACCACTGAATCTTAAAAAGGACCAATTTTGGGGAGATAGAATATATAACCAAAGAAAGTATTTAAAAAAAAATGAGAAATATGATATATTTTTAGCTAAACCATATGTAACAAAAGGCCTGTTATTAACAAATTCCTTTCCAATTTGACTCTTTTTTTTCCCCTTCACCTTCTGCTTGTCTTAAAAGGGGGGAAGCAAAAGTAGCTCAGTTACCTATAACCTTTTTTTACCATGAGTTGCTATATTCTCTCCTTGTTCTTCTATTTATGGTATCATTGGTGTATACCAACATACAAAATATCAAACCTTTCACAAAATCCATACCCCCCGAGAAAATCATAACAAGTTTCACAGGGCTATAAAGCAGAGAGATTTACAATGTACAAGGAAGAGAAAAAAGAATGCCGGGGTGAGGGTATGGTTTCTTGTGCTGGCTATAGTAATTGCTTTCTGCTAGGACTGCAGTTATTTGGCACTGAACTCGGTCTTGAATCTGGTCAGGTTCTGGGTGAATTTTTCCCTATTCTTTGAATCCAAGCTAAGCGCCACATCTTCCATAAGCTTGTCAAAGGACAAAGAAAGCCGCTGGTGCTGATCCAGTGGCTGCACAATAATTACAAGGAACATCAAGACCTGGAAACTTGAAATTACTACCTACTTTTGCAAGTAGAGCCTCCAGCAACTAACAAGAGAACAAGGTTTGGGAATGGCTAAGTGCCCAAGACAAAAAAAAAGTTGCTTGCAGATATCTGAATTCTTAACCTTCAAATTCCAAGTGATGCACAATATATCTATCCTATTGATTATTGTGGTGCACAGATAGTAACTTCAATTTGATATCTCTCCTTCCCTCCCTGGCCACTTCTCTCTCATTTTCCTTATCCCCAATTGATAAGCATGAAGAAGCTTGAACCATATATTCGAAAAAATTATCATGGCATTCTAGATAAGTTTGCTCAGAGTGCAAGAAAGACTTCAAATCTTTCTTTCTGTAAAAACTTACTTTACATATGTGAATTGACCTCTAGCTCACACTTATCATTTCAGAAGCCAATTTAAAGGTGTCTTTTATGCCTATTTATTTAAAGGTGAAACCTACTAAACACCCAATGTAGGCTTTTAGAAGAATACCAATAATATCGAAATTAACAAGATTTTTTAACTTAATATAGGAGCTCTCTCCATGGTAAGCAGTCAACTGTTCTGTTAAATCAAACAGAAACGCTCTGGTTTCAGACATCATGTGTAGTCCATTCTACACACATTATAAGCAATTGTTTTCAGTTAATATCAAGTACTATCGTATAATTAATCAATTTTTAAATATTTATCAACTGCTTATTTTATGACCACATCAACATGAGGAATGTGAAGAATGCTAACTGAGGGGAGATCACAAGCCAGCTAAGTGTAAGCAATAACATATTCTGGACAACAATGAAGTGCATTTGGACTTACATATGAAGCCAAAATTTGAGCCTTGATATTTCTGAACATCTGCAGGAAAAAACGCAAGTCAATACACATATTAGTCATATACCAAAATATAAATTCTTAGAAGGGGAAGCATTGACACTGGCATGAAAGGATAGGAAAAACAGATACCACAAATATAGTATCGAAAACTACACTCACGATGTTTATTTTCTTTTCTTTTCATCAATCTAAGAAATTCATATTAGAAAGAGAAACCCCATAGATAGAGTGAAAAGCCCTGCAGTTTGAATTCACAAAAAAGATATCTTCACAAGAATTTTTTCTAACATGTTTCTACTTCAAAATTTCTACAGGGAAATGCTCTTGGGAACTACTTCCAACAATCTTCTAATCTGGGAATCCATCCAAAACCATCCTCTTTATATTTCCTCCATTTTTTCAATTTTAAAATTATGGCATTACAAAGATACTGCTGTTCTGGAATCCCCAGTAATTTTCTCAACTCATGATTTACTCTACAAAACATTTATCACCTATGCAAAATCCAAGTCCCTTTTCTCCCCACAGTACAGCAAAGTTATTACCATACACCAGACCAAATTATCTCAGCTCTCTGTAGAGGAGGAAGAAACTTAGCATGCATCTTAATAGCCCTATACACCTATTCTTTTTACCCAATAAACATCAAACTGGAGCCTAAACCACCATCCATTCAAAGTTTAGGAACCTTGTGTTGCAAGTCTCTTCTCTTGATTATGATCTACATATTTGTTTTATATACAAATGTAGTGTGTTCCCTGAATCCTACGTACTTTGTTGACTGTCAATAGCATTTAGCTTATGGAATCATTTGGTGTGTGAAATCTTAAATTTCCAAATCCCATGTGTCAGATGTCAGGGTCTGACTATGAGATATAAGGGAATTCAAGATCCTCACATTCGGTATGGCACTTAAAAGTTATTCTAAATTTCCAAGAATATGATGCCCATGCATGGTAACACATAAAAATCTTTGAAATGGAACAATGAATTTATATAGCTGTCCAATTTTCTTCAACGTTTTGGAATCTCAAGATGTTTGAGATGGTCAAGAGTGGGGAGATCTTGGACTATTAAGCACCCTACACTTCCATATTTCAACTCATGATGTTGTCATATCAAATTTGGGCATTCTTTTTTTTTAAGATAAAAGAAGAATTCATCAAGAAGAGAAAGAAGGGTACAAAGAAGAATGTCAATAAGTCCTCTCCTAAAACAGCAAGACAAAATACTTGCATACTAAGTGGATTAAAAACGGTCTTAAACTCCCAATTGAATCAGCACTGTCCAATGACTGCACGTTGGCATATTGCAGCACCGGCATCAACATTTAACATGACAGTTATAAATTTTTTTCATGAAACAAAGCTTCTATATGAGCAAATAGAACAGGGCATGAAAGTGCAGGGCAATAACAATAGGATGGTAAAATACCTCTTCACTGATAAGTATCAAGCTCAGCATTGCTCTGCTAAGACTCCACTGATTGCCACGATCCTCAAATATAACAATCTCAAAAAGGGTTTTCAATATCTAAGAAAATAATATATTTATAAGAAAAAAATGTTGAAACTAGGAAGAAAGCAAGATAAGATATACTTAGTTGAATCAGATAGAATATATATACAATATGCTGACTTATGTGTTTTTACACTTCAAGAATAAGATCAATGAAACAGCTTATCCCACAGCCAACAGAGCAGCAAATTCTGTTTGCTTGTCAAAGATGGAATTTACTACTTGCTCCATTTACATATATGTAATTTTTTTGTATTGATGAAAACAACAAAAAAATTGCCAAAAAGCCACTTTTCCTTAAAGCTTATGCTGTTAATTTTCATACCACCCCCCTTCAACTCCTTCCCTTTTGACTCCAACAAAGCACACTCGTAAAACAGATGGTTTACTATTAACATTTAAAACTTAACCTGACAAGGTTTAGGTTATACTTGTGACTGAAGCTTGTGTTTTATAAATAGTTCTATATTCTTTGCCAAGATAATTGAAGCACAAATAACCCGTTCGCATCTTCACATTTGGTATTATATCTCTCTCTTTCACTCTCACTGCCAATAGTAAAANCAAAGATGGAATTTACTACTTGCTCCATTTACATATATGTAATTTTTTTGTATTGATGAAAACAACAAAAAAATTGCCAAAAAGCCACTTTTCCTTAAAGCTTATGCTGTTAATTTTCATACCACCCCCCTTCAACTCCTTCCCTTTTGACTCCAACAAAGCACACTAGTAAAACAGATGGTTTACTATTAACATTTAAAACTTAACCTGACAAGGTTTAGGTTATACTTGTGACTGAAGCTTGTGTTTTATAAATAGTTCTATATTCTTTGCCAAGATAATTGAAGCACAAATAACCCGTTCACATCTTCACATTTGGTATTATATCTCTCTCTTTCACTCTCACTGCCAATGGTAAAAGCCAGAATTATTTCCAAATACTATCTGTGCTCGGTTTTTCATTGATATCCCCAGTTCAATGGAATAGCTAAGTTCTTAAACAACGTGTCTAAGGAAGCAAAGCCTGTGACAAACTTACACCAGAGAATAGCCCGGGGCAATCGGAGATGAGTTGAGCTATATTAAGGGCAGCAGGTGAGGCATGTGATTCTCCTATAGTAACATGGGTGAAATAAAATATAGCCAAGTTATCAACCGCAGAGGCACACTGCAAACAGGAGAGTAAATTTAGGGTAATAAATAAACAAACATTGTTTACTGAGTTGCCCATGATTTTCCTGATTCATAAGCACAAGATCATTATGTATCTCATGGATTAAAGATATAAATTTCATATTGTAAAATGGTAAAACAGAACTACAACAACTGCAAAAATGTTGAAACTTTTACAAACCTCTGATGATATATTCTCACTTAAATCTTTCAGTCCTGCTTCGAGCGATCCAACAATGTACAGAAATGCGGTTTTGTCCAAATTCAGAACAAAAGACAAATGACTATTGAATAGAATTGTCAAGAATGCGAAGTAAGCTGCTGCGAGCTGAGAAAAAGAAAAGAAAAGAAAAGAAATAATTTAAAATCTGAACCTTTTCCAAACTTTCAGAGGCTACTGTAACTCTATACTGTTATAAGAATATGATACACTGTGTCAATGCATTCTCTATGATTCACTCCCATTGTGCCAAACTGACAGTCTGATTACCTCCTCCAAAACCCCCAAATCCGCAAATATAAAGAAAGAGAACACACCAAAAAGAACTTTTTCCAGTTCATAATTCTTCCATGCAAATTCATTTCTCCANGCGGTTTTGTCCAAATTCAGAACAAAAGACAAATGACTATTGAATAGAATTGTCAAGAATGCGAAGTAAGCTGCTGCGAGCTGAGAAAAAGAAAAGAAAAGGAAAGAAATAATTTAAAATCTGAACCTTTTCCAAACGTTCAGAGGCTACTGTAACTCTATACTGTTATAAGAATATGATACACTGTGTCAATGCATTCTCTATGATTCACTCCCATTGTGCCAAACTGACATAGTCTGATTACCTCCTCCAAAACCCCCAAATCCGCAAATATAAAGAAAGAGAACACACCAAAAAGAACTTTTCCAGTTCATAATTCTTCCATGCAAATTCATTTCTCCAACACCTTGATAATTCTTTTCATATTCCATTTGAGAAATTAATTCCTGATAATCCTCATGTTTATCCATGTAGTCATGTTCCCTAATATACATGACCTTTCATCTTCAACCCTTCCAAAGGTTTTTCATTTTGTCTATTTGATTTATCCATCATGCTTCAAAGATTTCAGCATTTTTCTGGTAAGTATCCACAATTTCCCCATGTTTTGATAAAGAAAATTGAAAAGCATAAAAGTGGAGTCATACCTTCCGAAATGCCAATATATCTGCCAATGGTACTGACAATATCATCTTTACAATAATATCTAGAGCATCTACTAGTGCTCTATCACCATAAAGTTCAAAAACACCAAAGTTGACATAGTTCCCAGATATTGCTGCCGCATAAAAATAACCACACAATGAAGTCAATGGCATACTCCTATAAGTAAAAGTATTCGATAAACAGTTTTTTTTGCTTTGAAGAAAAGAAATAGATCAGTAAACAATATCATAAAGAATGCAACAGACTGAGAATCAACTCCTGTGAAACCAGCTTCTGCAACATATAAACAGCTAAGATCTCATCCTTGGTCACTTATATGATTTCTTGCATTTTTTCAACGAATTTAAATTTCATGTTGTGAAGATAGGATTGCATGCCAAAAATACTCTAACGAGCTAGTGAAAAATCATTTAATTTTTGAGTAGATTAACATTAAGTTAATGAGGAATCAAAACCTGCAGCAAAATATTTAGATAACAATAAAATAATTATGGCAAAAAAGAGGGGGGGTTGGGGTTGAGAGGCAAATTGGCTCTACAGAAATGGAATTATAGTTGGTTAATGAGGTCTCGTGATAAAACATACAATGTATACAAAATCTAGATGACTTCATGCATCCAATCAAATAGGTATTCCCTTTCTACCAACCTTTATTCCTAATGGCCTCAAAAGAGAAACGAAAAAAATAAAGAACTGAAGTAATATTGATACCTCTGGTAAGAATGGTCAAACAAATTGATATGCCCTTGTATTTGGAAGTGTACACATCTGCTCTATTAGGAGGAGGTAATATTCTCGACCCATAGGCTGCAATCAATTTACTGACTTCTCGGAAGAGCAGTATACCATTAGGAGAAGATGAATCAAAAGTCAATCGCTGGGACTTGTTCAGGACTAATTCAGCCACCAATTTCAATAAAGGCGTTGTTACCTGCATCATTTGCTTGAATAAACATCTTTCCAGCATGAGGATAAGATTCTTTAAAAAATTAGAGGTGGATTCTATTAATTCCTTTCCCAGTATTTCATTATGTGCAAAAGGAAATGGGAGTCAGAAATATAATATTGGTTGGAAGATGTACAAGCTTGGCTTTGTTAACATAGCATGTTCATTTAGAACTGTGGAATTCAGGACAGGAATCTTATAGAAACTACAGCTGAATTAGGATGGCAACATTATTCCTTTACTTCCATCAATAATTTCAATGATCATTCTAGAAATTGCATTGAAATGAAAGGATGAATCTCACCTCCGGAATATCAGCCCAGTGGGCAATGCCTTTCAAAATAAGTGGCGTGCGTGCTGGATAGAGCCAATCAAAAAGGAACCCATACGTTCTACGACTGTGATTAGGCAATCAAAAGATAACCAGAATATAAGCTATACACAAAATAAAGGAACAATAGAAAAAGGAAAAAGGTTCAAAAGTGCTAAACCAACTAGGCCTTTAGGGAATAAAACAGTTTCACACATTAAATGACAGCCAACCTATTAGTTGCAATTGCTATTCCTCGAAGGTCCCGCATCAACCCAATCAACGCATATTTTACAGCATCTGATCGGAACATTGCATCAGGTATTGATTCCAACCTGATAAAAACCTTATGTGGCAAACCAATCAATCAGAATGTAAAATTTATCAATAGAACAAATCAGTATTGAATTGTCAACAAAATGTTGTATATGTAATTTCCCATCATCCTTTATCATTTTAAACAAGTTGGGCATCATTTTATCAAGGTGCAATAAACTGTCACACGGGTAACTCATGAAAAGAGTACTTTGTTAACCCATAAACAAACTATAGATAGAAGGATATAAGTAGACATTTTTGAAAATTCATGTATTTTATTCAGGAAGTAAAAGTACAAGGATTCACTTTGCAAGAGGTCCATAGTTAAAAGTGCTGAATATGTGATTTTCCTTTATTTTATCTAAGATATACTTGGTATCATGCTTACAATGATAAGAAAATTATATGCTTGGTAATTGGAGGAGCATCTTCAAAAGGGTTAACCATTTGACTCAGCTTACTTCTTAAGGAGGAGGGGGAACAAACTCGTAAACCAAGCAAATAAAACAAAAGCCACATTCTCTTAGTTAAAACATAGACTAACACCGAACTTTCTGTACTCTATCAGAAATCAAAAGAAATGCAGAACCACAGTAGCAAAGATGAAAATCAACAATCATTTGAACTTGAATTATGACGAAACTTTAAAACTACTTACCTGCACGAGAGGTTCCATTGAAGATTTAAACTTTAGAAGGCTATCTTCCAGGAATAACAACATGCCAATAACGTAATGGAAGGTTGTCCTACTGCGGAAACATTCCCAGTTCTCTAAAAATGAGAATTGCTCCCTCTGAAAATGAAAGACAATTGTTGCCTAAGTACTTTGCTGCTGTGAACTTGCATATAGGCACACATATATAAACAAAATAAAAAAAAATCTCCCATGCCAATTATACTTTGGACCCTTGTACATGTTCCTCTTGGCCCTTGCACTTCCAAAATACAATAGATTTGATTCCAAACTTATACACATCATGTAATTGAAAATTCAATCCTCCATTCACTCTATATTTTCCGGATAGAAAACATATGTGAAGAATATAAAAAGATGCATGTTGGCGAGTGTTTGGGGTGGCTTTATGATGGGCTAAAATTACATTTCCACCCCAAAGCAACTGACTTGAGGTGGGTAAATGTGACTTTAGGGGTTCCCAACTTGATTTGCTGACTCCTAGACATACTAATTTATTATTATCATTTTATGGCTTTTGTTGATCATGCCCAATCTGAAAAGCATCCTGCATTTTAAATCAATAAAGAATTTCAGCAAAATTACTTTGAATCTCAGTTTTGACATTGATGGGTATAGTGCACCACTCAAGGAGATGGGCTAATGATGACTGGGGGGAAATTGTTAAGTTGATATTCTTGAAGCATATATGGTGCTGTGAAGTCAATATAAATCATTTTTTGCCTTCACCCATTTGATCTAACTGGTTTGATGGAAGGATAGCATTGCAAGATATCCAAAACATGGGCAAAATAGCAAAATTGAGGTCACCTGTCATCTTAAATGGTTAAACATGATACTTAGTACTCACATTCTGATTTGAAATTATGTGTTTAACCGTATCCAACTTAAGAAGAAGCTTTCCTGTCATGTATCTGCAAAGATTGTCAAAGTAAAAAGATAACAAAATGAAATATGAAAATCAATAAAGAATTACAATCCTCCAAGGAAGTTGAGAGGGAAGCAGACTAACCCAGATGCCATCTCCGAAAAGAGACTTAAGGTATGATCAATAACCTCTTTACACTGCAAATAGAGACTCTCATCTTATAAACTCAATTACAATAGGAATGCAAGGAATTATAAGATCTACGATTTATCACCTCTGTGTAAGACCTAAGATTGGTAGCAACCTTTCCCACAATAAAATTTAGTAGTAATACATGATCATGGAGCCCCACAAGTTCAGATAGTCGGGCATATAACTGCTGCAATCAAAACCCAAAACAGCAAGGAAATGAAAATGACTGAACCTTGTTAAGAACATAAGAAACTTGAAAGGTGAGAGGTTTCTACTCCACTACCTTTGAAGAAAGAGCAGACTGGTCACCAATATAACACTTTCTAAGATGCTGCAAAAATGTTAGTATAGCGCGATCAAGTCTTTGCTTGCTTGCATCTCCATATCTCTGAATATATACAAGAGAATCAATGGATATGATAATAAAAAACTAGGGAACAGGGCAAGACTTTAGTGAGTTTAAGAAGGAAGGCTGATTTAAAATAAAAGCATGTACAACCTCGTGTTACAATCAATAAGATAAATTTGGGAGGAAGAAATCTTAAGTACGTACATCCAACAAGCAAGTGATTCTAAGTAAGTCATTGAAAAGACAGAAAACAAAACCTTCAATTGTGTTGAAAGGACCAAAACATTTTATCACTCAGCTCATTTAACATTCATGATTTATTTCTTTTTCTAAATGGAAAGAAAGAAATACAGAAGAGAACACTCTAGTAGATGTAGAATATGATCAAACCTATGCTACTAGGACACTTTTTATCCACCACAAGAATGTAGCAGTGCACACCATTTCAAGCCCAGCAACCACATCACATTAAATATCTAAGAGAAAGAGTTGTATTATCAGATATTGTCACATAACCATCTGTTAATCCCTTCATAGTAGATCCAGGTACCAGAGTTTCTTGACAACAACTCTTTATAACAACCGAGAAAACTAAGGGGCATTTGGTAATACAGATCTAAAATTCCCATACTGGGTTATATTCACCGGAATGTGATACCAAGGAATATGATTCCCAGGGAAGCATGCTTTTTTCATAAGAATCCTTGTTAGTATTCCTGGGAATCTACAATTCCTGGGTTTGGTTGAACATCAAATTTGACAGGATTGCATGAGGCAGACCAATCATTATCCCAGAATATTTACATACCCTACTGTGTAATCCACTGTCAGTGATAGTAATCAACTGCAGAACACATGCTGAAATCTCTGCATCACGTATCTCATCTGATTCTCCACTGCAATTGTAAGTTACACGAAGAAAATTAAGTCATTGCTGTCAACAAATGCTTAGTTACCAACCTTGGTGGTTCAAGAAATTACCTTAACCCAGAAACTTGCTTTATCTTGAGAATTGCAGCAACTATGTGCGTGAACCAAGCAAGTTTGGCTTCTGTTACAGAGAGTTCATAACTGTTCACAGAGATTTGGAGATTTGCTTCCTTCTGCACATAGCTAGCAGAGTCAGAATAATTTCTGAGAATTGCATAACATTGAATCACTTAGAGAACTACTCAAGAATACCATATAGCTTTGCATAATAGGTTCCACAATCTTCATCATATAGGTACTGCAATTTTCATACTGAAATTTGAGAAATTGAACAAAGATGTTAGTAAACTAATTATTAAAACAAAAAGAAATGACTAACTACATGATGTTCAAAGAGGAAATTTTTTTAAATTATATTTCCTACATAATAAGATGATAGTTCACAGAATAAGACTTCAATAGCATAAAAAAGCATGAACCTGAAATCTGCAGAGATAAGGAAAGAACTCCAACTGGTCCTGAAGAACTTCCACATTGTCAAGAGGATTATCACCAAGTTCATCCGATAGTTCAGACTGCAGTATATAGATGATTAAGGAGAAAAAATTGAATATATACTAAAGTTATGTTAGGCATGCCTGCAAAGAGACTTAATGACAACAGACCTGCAATGAATTAAATCTCGAGGATATGAAACCTTCTATAATTTTAGGCACGTATTCATCCAGCAGGTTTGGTTTGTCACTTTTCACATACCGCACAGATGTCACTGATCTAGACCACAAACCTAGAAGGTAGTAAACACTGCTGCCAGCCCACTGGAAGTTGAAGCATTATCAGGCATCAAATATAAGTTACTTTTATTTTTTAATTTCTCCTGCTAAAATTTAGAATTCAGTTTCTTTACAGAACATACTAAATAGTTATAAAGAAATACCTTCCAAGAATTCAGAGATTTCAATGTGAACTCTGCTACTAAGTGTATCCAATCACTATAGCTTTCAGCATTCACAAGTTCTGATAACTGCAGGACAAATCACACTTAGTAGATCCATAATAGATATTTCCTTCAGTAACCAGAAAAAGAAACATTAGTATGAAAGCCCATGAACCTAGACCAAGTTCCCATACATTTGTTTATGATATTTCTGGACTCTTGTTTAGCGTTAAAGTGAAGATAGGTCAGCTAGCAAATATGAAAACGTTTTCAAACCCCACCAAGACAAGTGAATTTCCATCTTGTGTGATTCATTGGTAAACATTGTTGATCATCCGCAGACAAAAATATCATTATGGACCTTCAGTAACCCAACTTCCTCCAAGCACTCAAGTAAAGAATTAATCACATCTGCTACAGAACCTGGTTTAACTTAATATTACTGCTCAGTCTCAACTGATAACAACCTATAGAAAAATCTAGTAGATTAACCTACCACATTGAACCACTTAATTTTTGTCTTCTGTCTTACATAATTCAAATTTCAAGTTGACCATCCAAATCACAAAATCCCCTGGAAGCAATTCCATCCAAGCTGTCTATGCTACTGAATGAAGAATGCTGAAAACACCAAGGACATCAATATTCCCAACTTCAACCTTTATATAATGAACTGTAGCTTATTCACATATGTAAACCCTCCACAATACATTTATCACACCAAGTCTTCAGTTGATGACGGAAAGGATGATGAAATAATCAAATATACCAAAATGGAGGGAAGTAGGGCCCATCTAACCTGGTTTGGCTGTAAAAACATTGTAAAGACCAGATACCAGACAATGCAGAACATGTTGAACCAAACTTGGGAGAGCATCCTCCCAAACAAAACAGAAGTCTACACATGCTATAAGAGAGTTGAAAATCCCCCGAAACACAACATGTAAATTTGAGCATTAGATGAAGTGGAATATCTAGCTATGACAATTTTTTCATGTAAATCATAAAAAGCCTCTTACTGGAAGCGTTGTGAAACAACTACCAATTAATTTTTGCATAGCATGGTTATTTGCAGTTTTAGGAGAGATGCACACTTATATTTCCATGACTACATTGACTACTTAGTATAAGCTTCAAGGTTTTGGTAGGAACAAAGACAGAAAGATGATATGAAGATGTGCTTCGTTCCCTTGATTGATGTATTTGGATAGATAAGAACAGAATTTTCATGGGTCAAGGATAGAAGGTTTAAAATCTTCAACACACATTTGCTCATTTGGCTTTTCATTTGGTGCTCATCCCATGGCCTTCCTTTTTTCTTTTTTTTTAAATAAAAGAAATTCAATAAGACAACTAAGGATGAAGGAGTGAAAAAATAAAGGAGGATAAGTTAATTATCACGTGGCCTTTTTATAAGTGTTTCTATTTCTCACATTTATCGGAACTTGATATTTTTTTCATTTTATCCTCTCTCTCATATTCATCACATCTATTTTCCTAAAAGGATTCATTAACTGAAAAGAGTACAAAACCAGAAGACAAGAAGTCCCCAGATAATAGCCAAAAAGAAAATACAAGGCCAACGGATCTCCCTAACCCTTCTTCATATCCCACCAAGAAACCTGTGAATAACACCATTACCCAAAACCCACATGGAGGCCAAGAAAACAACCATATCACATAGGAGCTGTAAGAGTAAGAAACATTCATTGAAAACTCTAACTCACTGCCTCTGATAGCCTTTTAGCACTCCTATGCTTAAGAGGATTTTCTAAATTATGAATATTCTAACCAATCATCCTCATTCTCCTTTCACACCTACCCACCCCCGCCCCCCCCCCCCTTTTCGTCCCCCAAAATTCACAGAGATTGCATTTTTTTCAAGCTGAATACATATACTCTTACTTGTCAAACCTGAAAATTAATTTGTATGTTTGATCAGATAAAGTGTGCAAGTGACCAGCTAACATGTGGACACTCGACATGACTTCTTGTTGAAAATGAAATTAATAACCTATTTCCTTAAAGCTAAACTTCTCATATGAGAAGTGGTTATCCTAGAAAAACAAAATAGTGAACGTGCAATTCATCAATTATGCAAGAAGAGACACCAATAGAACCTACAAGGGAGAATGACTCACCTGATAATTCACTTTAAAGCGGCCAAGAAGACGACAAAATGCATGATAATTATCGTGATCAGCAAGACCTGAATTGCAATTAAGAAACAGCATGAGAGTCCTTCTAATTGATACTGATATAAAATATGTAGCTAACATATGATTAATATTCCACTGATTTGAGAAAATGTGGGCTCAAGAAGACTTTAGAATGATGTCAAACAACACTTAATATATTGTTTTACTAAAAGTCTTTTGTCTCGACTTTCTTTCAAGCTCTTTGCCCCTCTGGCAAGAATGTTTTGGCAGGTCAGAAAATTACTTTTGTTAAAAAAGGGAAGACAAAGAAAGGAAGGAAAAAATAAAAAGTGGAGATTTTTTATTGATAATCTTTATAGGATTTAATATTTATCATGAGGTTTCGGAAAGAAACCACGCTTTGTCACATATATACAATCAGAATGCCTTAAAAGTCAAATACAATGGAGGTTTCTATCCCTTTGACAAGGAGCAAGATTTGGAACTACAAAGACCACTCAGAGAACTCCAAAAGTCAAAACAGGGAAACAGGTATTTCCAAGTGAACGGATTGTAACTTGTCTAAAAGATCTCAATGACCATCCATTTCAAATCAGCAGAGTTTCTGAAGCCTTGCATGTTTTCTTGAGTAAAATTTGATTCCAAAAGACTAATTTCATTCATGACTGGGAGACCACACATGATCACAGCCTAAAAACAAGGAAGTTATAAATATAATATATTCCTGTAGACTTCAACATATAAGAAAGAGGTAACAAGTGAGAGAGAGAAAATTGGAAATGATCCATCACAAAAGCTTAAATCACCATGCACAAGCAATCACAATTAATTGGAAAGATCTATTTCTTAATTTTTCTGACAATAATCGCAGAGGAACAAATGGTACAATTGAAATTTATATCAATCATAAAAAGCTTCTTCATCTACAAATTTCTTTCAAGATCTTCAATAGCAAGTATAAGAAACCAATGCTCAAAGAGAAAACCACTAATTAAAGCTTCTAAGTCACCAAGTTATACTATTAAACGAAAATAAGTATAATCAGTTTACCTATCCCAGTTTGCAGAATTTCTTTGGTTCCCTGCATTAACTGTGACAAAAACTTCAATCGAGCAGTATCATTGGCAAACACAGATCGCCTAGAAGAAGCTAGTCGCAACAAGCACTCCAATGCCTACAAATAACCATGAAATCTATGATCCGTAAGGTGAAAATAATGATTCATAGGAGGTGGAACAAATTTTGAATGGCTTCTCAAACGGAAGCTGGTAAAGTGACAGAATGAATGAGAAGTTTGCTATACATGTTGAAAATGAAATAAATTACTGAATTATGATTAGAAATTTTAATGCAGTGAAAAGAGGACTGAAAAAAGGGTTCCAGTATGAATAAATTTTACGGATGCTCAATCTGAAGAGGTTGAAAATTCAAAAAGATATAGCAAGATTTAATTTTGATTGGTGTGAAATGCTTTGATTTATTTGGTTGGAGTTGGATTTTCAAGATTTCTTCACAATCATTAGACTTGTTATGGGATAGAATTGTTTTTATGGTCTCTCAATGCTTTCCTTCAAGGTGTCTCCCCAAGAGAAATACAGGTTGGAGAGCTTTATTATTGAAGAGCTTGTTTGTTTTCTCTCTGTGTTTTTTGCATTTGACTTTGCTAAGGAGGATATGTTATTCTTCTCCTTTATGTACTCCTTTCTTCTCTCTAATAGATTTTCTTCTTCAATCAGAAAAGTGATACCTCCCAAGATCCAAAATCAACCTACCATACTATTAGGTGAAAACAATATGTAAGTAATGAACTACTGATTGAAAAGGGTACCATTTGATATTCTAGTCACCAATCAAAAAATATCATACTTGAAAATTTGAATCACCTTAAAAAGCATATACTAGCACAGGTCAACAAGATCATCAACTACAAACAAGATCAAATATGTATAACAGGTATACATGAAGATAAAACAACACTATGATATAACAGTGAAAGAGCCAGTAATAATGATTTTAAGAAATAGGAATCACTTTAAAGGAAAGGACCATGAAGGCAGCTTCAAATCAATATGCACACAAGTGTGTATCATTTTAGGAAGATGATGTAACCTCTTTTAACAGGGTTGAAAGTAGCTACAGCTTAAGAAAAGCCTCCATTACGAAGATAATGACTGAGGGACATAAGGACTTCAGGAAATAAAAAAGCAAAAAGTATTATGAATAGATGTAACCAAACTTGAGTGGAAGGAGGAAAACGTTGGCAAGAAAGCGCACCAAACCTTGTCAAATGAATGATATGTAGAGAGCAATATTCTAAAAGTCATGTCTTTTGCAATCAAACTAAAATGTAACATATCAATAAGCAGAGTGGATTGCTATTACGAATGGTAACGGAAAGAAAATCACAAGCTTCATGCAAGCAAAGGGGGGAAAGAAATAGAAGTGGGCAGGGGGGAGATACTAACTTACAAGATTGGGGAAAAGAGAATGCTATATATTATCTGTTTTCACAATGATAAACTATGTATCGATGCCTAAAACCAAGTTATTAGATATGACAATGACTTAACAACTGCTTACTGCACTGATGTTCTTCTGTTTCTGTTTTTTTTTTCCTGTTTCAGTTAAGAACAACATCTTATCCACCTTTTCTCTTGTACTTATTTCTGTTTTATTTTCATGAATTTCTTCCTTTTATCAACAAAAAGGAAAAAGGAAAACAATTGAACAAGTGGCAGAAACACACAATAGAATGAAGGTATAAGCCAAGATCATGCAATCCTCTATCACCTATTCACCTACTCAAATTGATTTCCAACTACAAATTTACATTGCAATACTTTAAGGCCAAACGGGGTTGATGCCAGTAAATATATTAATGGGGCTGAAAGGACCCAATACTGACGTTCTCATGAGAATATTGTCCAGGAAAAGTCCCACTCTATTAACATTTTATTAAATGACCCTCTCATTAAAAGAAACATAGCATAAAAACAAACCTCTTTCGAAAACGTTAGATTCATTGCATAATAATCAAAAAAGATTTGTAGTGTTGAGGGATCCTCAAGGACTGGCTTCCAAGAAGTCGGCACCTGTAAACCAATACAATTTTGAAATGAAGAACACCAAACTAGAGAAAACTAAAGGAGAACCTTTTATGGACAAGTTACACTGATAAGCAGGTTCAACACTGGAATATACCTGAACAGTACCAATCTCATCTGAACTTTCATCATATGATGTCCCCATAAAATCAAATGATAAGCAACTAAGTGAAAGTGAAAGAGACAGTTCCTGCAACTTGCTCCCAACTGAATGTTTTTCAAAGACAAAACATAATAATTAAATGACATCAATGTAGAACATTATTTACTATAGAAGGAATTTTATATAGATCATATCTAGAACTCCCAAAATGAGTACATATATCTATCATTGTCATAACAAAAGAATGTTTATATAGAATGAATTTTATGAGAGGGGGAAAAAATGGAGTACAAAGAAACATAACAAAAGTTCAATATACCATCATTTTTAAGTTGGAAGAGTGAAGTTAATGATATCTTGAATATCTGGAAAAGTGATTGATCCCTGAAAGCGCTGGCTATCCTACGTTGACGAGAAGGGGGTAATCCAGGATAGGGCTGAAAATTATAAATCAATAGAAACATATAAGAAACAGTAAGAAAATTATCAGCAACCTCAGATGGTAAAAAGTTTAAAACAAAACAAATGTTCATTCGATTGCAAAACTAACAATTATATTATAAATCCGTATATTAGCAGTTGTCTAAAGGATAGTCATATCATATGATTCTTAATGGAAAAACCTAAGCATCAACATTAATCCTTGAAAAGAACAAGAGTCAAAAATGAATATCAATCCATGCTGCAAAAAGAATGTAAAACATAATGTGCTGACATTACATACCTGATTTACCTCGGAAACAAGCTGATTCAGTATCTTCAAACCAACAGCATAATGATATGGTGCCTGTTGAAAGCATGTATCTCTGTAAGCTTATAATTTCAATTTAATTAGAAGCATAATACATTTTTCTGCATTTTCTTGCTTAAGGAGGATTTCTTGTCCTCCTCTTCCTTTCTACCCTTTCACACACACACACTCTCTCTCTCTCTCTTAATCAAACTACTTCTTTTATCAAAAAAAATAATACAGAATGAGAGTACCAAAAACAAAAAGGAGGTAGAATAAAAAGATCAGAAATACCCAAAGTCACAATAAGCCAACCAAGAGCAGCAAGTAGAAAATTTGTGTTTGAACATATGATCATCAAAGTTCATAATTAAATGACTGCCTGCCCTTTTTGTGATAGAAAAATAAATTTTTTTGAATAGAAGAGAGAGTACATGAGAGGAGAACATACCCTCATAAAGGGGAATAGAAAAAGTAAAAAGAATAATAAAATATGAAAACAATGCAAGAAACAATATAATAAACTCCTCAAAACCCTTAAAGAGTAACCCCCCCACCCCTCACAAAAAAAAAAAAAAAAGAAAGAGCAAAGAGGAACAAAACAATTCTGCTTAGCAAGCAACCACGAGACCAAAATCAAACAAGGCACATCTCCTCCCAATCATCTTATCATGCTAAACTTCACCAAATTTGAAGTGTCAACAAATTCATGGGGACCAAAATCTCACAAAATTTACCAAGTAATAAATAATAACTCGAAGTGGTTCTAATAATTTTTTAGTGTTCTTTCTTCTTTTGATGAATAAGATAGATTTATTGACAAGCTTCCAAAGGGGTCAAACCCTTCTGGATGGACAGTATACAGCAAAGTGCTTTCCATGTGCATAGGAAAGAAAAGGAAGGAAAACTAGATCAAAGACAGATAAGCAGCTGAACAACGAATGGGGCTTAGCTACCAAGTCGAAGAACTACAGATTAGACACCCTTTGCCTACAAAAACTATTGAAACATCCCAGCTTTACAGTTATGAAGACAGCAATCTGTAGTCATGACACCAGTTTCAAAACTTTCTTGTTTTTCTTCAATCAAAGGGACCAGACCAAGCAGCTCAGAATTATCCTCTATAGCTTTTCCAACTATGGAAAACTTGTAATTTAAAGGGCAAAAAACAGAAAACTTTACAGAGTATACTAATTCAGTGGTAGACTGCCAACACATGGATACCAAATTCTAAGGACGCTCCTACTATGTGCAAATTAACAGAAATCTTTCCAATGTGGTTCATAAAAATATTTTGTAACAAAATAACCACAATTTGTTGCAAATAAATAGGATGTCCCTGTACTTTCTTTAATGAATAAGCTGTGAATAACATGTGGCTGAGGAACTAGAGAAAGATTTTTATTTTTTTTTTCCTTTCAATTTGATCTTATAGTTTCTAATAGGGAAGAAGTAAAGTAAGTGTAGGAGAAATTATCTCCAACTACTGAACAGAATCACCCAATCCCAACCCTTCTTTTAAGAGTGAGGGCATCCAAAATACAAGTCAACGAAGCTCCAATGCCATATAAAAGAACAAGTTAAACCCAAAAGCATAGCCAAAAATGGGTTTTGATGTGTAACAACCAAGATGTTCATGCCAATAATGTCTTGTTATAGAATGAAATCTAGACTCTTATGCATCCCAGACAGACATCCAGGAAATAGAAAGCCGTAAAACAACCAAATGGCTGAGATATGGGAAAAATATCACGTTGACGTGGATGTGGTTATCTTATAAAAACAAATCATATCACCTGACCCAAGAAGTTCATTGCCTCTTTAACAACCTCCCTGAATCTGTCATCATCAAGCCACCCAAACTTTGTAATGCGACAAAAGAGTTGGATTAAGGATCCAAGCACAAAAGGCTCCAAGTCAGGTCCTTTGCTGGCCAGATAGTTTATGATATAGTTTCCTTCAGAGAAAGTGCAATTTGATCAACTTTTGGGAAAAATTAATAGGATCCACAGAAAACAGCAACAATAATATGGGAAAACTGACAGCAGCATAATCAAAAAAATGTCCACCCAAATTTCTCACAATCCAACCTGAACGTAATAGAGAACAACTCCTTTTGATGTCCAATAGAAAATAGAGTGAACCAATTTCATAGGTTAATGCATGCACATATACGTGATATCTACTAGCCTACGATTATCGGAGAGTAAATCAAATAATTATGACACTTTCACTCAGTCAATTTTTTGAGGCACATAACCAATAATATGGTTTTGCCCACAGACACAAGCCAAATATATAGACTGCCCCTATAATAGTCACAGGCATAATCATCTGCAAGCAAAGAAGAATATTACGAATGTCAAGCCGCAGCTGTAAAGGAAGGCTGTGCTCTGTCACTTGCTTCAACAAGCTCGAACTAGCCAACATCAATGCATAAGGAGAGGATGCATTAGCCAGAATATATTGGCACTGTGAAATGTAGTCTGTGTTCAACGAAAAGCATTTCAGGGTTCTTTCAGCATGTGCTCGCTCAACAGAGTCCTGTGAATTGTAAAGTCTTTCACATAATGCTTCCAGTTGTGCTAAACCCTCCATTCTTCACTGCTTAGGAAGAGTATCCAAGAATTCAGGTACCAATATAAATCTACAAGATTTCATTTAAACGCAAATATGTATTTAGAGATGGGGCAACAAAAAGATTCAAAACTAGCCTTAAATCTATACAAATCACCAGACACCATCGAAGTTGATTAAATTGGATGTAGTAATACTAAATCTGTATGGTTTACAGGTGTACAAGACAATGTTTTCAAATTTGAAATTGTTTTAGTTACAAGAGATACTCTAAAATACAAAGATAACTCCAGGCAAAAGGATCATGGCAGAATTCATCAGCAAATCCAGCCACGATAGCACTGGTCCCAGACAAACTGGCAGTATAGTCCTGAGAGAGGAAACAAACAAAAAAAACAAAAATTATTACAAAACTTGGGTATAAAAGTGGCATTCATAATGTAGAGCCTTAACCTAAATTAAACTGATGTTTTTCACAACACTTTAGATAGGAGAGAGAAAGTTTGGAAAAAAAAACACTGTGATTCACATGACTTATTTTTCTTCAACAAAAAATTATTCTGAGCATTTAAGCGACTAAATAAAATTATTTATCTTCTAAAGGTAAAAAACACTAAGAGATAACAAGAAACAACTGAAATATATAATTGCATGCATATAAGCATTCATATGTATGTATGCATGAATGAATTAATGTATATATATTAGGCAAACAACATTCAAATTATAAAATAAAATAAAAAATTAAATCAAAGAAGAGAAGGCAAACTCCAATACCTTCACTAATCAAGAAAATTAAATATTCACATTGAAGAGAGACTTGCACATAAAGAAAGTAGCAGTACCATAACATAAAATATATTGATTATTACACCCTGACAAACCATATGGCATCAGCAATTAAGAACGACTACATCATACACTCCATTTCATTAAGTAAATATACAGAATCAAGATGGATTATCTATTGCATACTCCTATATCCCATTTGATCCAATCATTGACGTTTCCTGATTGTCTCTGTAAAACAATCAAAAGACAACCTATTAAATTATTTTGGATAAAAGAAGAATGAGAAAAGTAGAGAAGGAGGCCAAGAAATCCTCCTAAATCAGACCGAGCAATAAAACAATGGAAAAAACAGGAAAAAGCATCAGCTCATAGGAGTTTTCCAATCCCTCTATCCATTAAGGAAAAACCTATTAAATTCTTTGACTAGAGGTTACCGGACATCTTTCTTTTCTGTGGGTTGATGAAAAGACAACATAATATCTTCTCATATATCAATTTTGCTCCATAAAGAGTCATGTCAGACATATTATCTATTTGAACAGTGACAACTGACTCGATCTTCTAATAATTGCAAGGATAGAGCTTTCTAACAAAGTCATAACTAAGCCAAGTTTGTTAATTTATTATTAATTGGGGAAAAAATTAAAAAACACAGCGTTACTTTTTTGTGTAGAGAATCGTAGTTTATGTGTTTCTTCACAACTTTATTGATGCAGGGTGGGAAACCCTAGAATAAATCTACTAGAACCTAGAAATAATTAGAGAGAAAGAATGGGCAAAAGAGACCTAAAAACGCAGCCAAAGTGGCTGGTTCTTCAGCCAAACAAGGGCTGGCATCTGGTTAAGAAATCAAGAAACTAGAAAGTCTACTAAAATCAAACTTCATAGACTGTCTGAAAATAAGGATTAGAAAAGTTTACATAGACCTAATTACTTATCATGCAAGGAATAGGATTAGGATTAGGAATACTAATTCTATAAGGATTGACACCTCCTACCACTTCTAAGCTCATAAGGACAACCTGGGCCTTAAGATAAGACTATAAAATCCTAAATAACATAAACCTGACCTTAAATACTACCCCTGACCAGAAAATATGGAAATTAATAAAATATTGAAAAATTACAAAAATATCCCCAAAAACTTAAATTTAGAACTAAATCCAATACTAATTTAAAATTTAGCTTTCTCAATGCTAATTGCTCCTGCATCATTTATGATAATTACACTTTTACTGGAAGAAATAAAGGTAAATTGGCATATTTCCTTCTACTAAAGGAATGTCAAATAAACATCCACATGCCTTGACTTCAATGAACAAAAAGACAACGCATTCAAGAGAAAAAATATGAGGTGCCAACATTAAATAAAAATGATACCCACATGATTTTTCATTGCTTTTTCGTCTAATGGTATCCAACCTTCCAAATCTTGTTTGTACAGTATAAAGAAAGAAAAAATTACAAATTATTCTTACTTTTTCTGTCTTCTTTCCAGCAAAGGATGCTTGTTGCACACATCACCCTCGAACAGCATATTAAGAACCGATTCAACCTAAAAGCTTAAGCTTTTAGGTGAAGGCCCAAGAATGGTTTTATTTCTAACACAGCACATTGAATAAGTTATGGACAACGGATTTTCAACAGACAAAAGATAATGTGACCAAACTTCGGTTCTAGAAAATCCAGAGGTTACACAAACAAAAGTAATACAACAACCGATAGCAGACCAGGGCTTCTCACACCCATTTCTTACTCTGTGTGTGTCTAGCATGAAGATGGCAGCTTCAAACAATATAACCAGCTTCCCTAATGTAGATTATCCAACTATTAGAATTTTTTCATTTTGGGAGGGGATGTTGAAATTCAAATCTCAATAAAGACATATTTAACAGAGCCACAGAACTAACTCCTAAATTTTGTGTACTTTATTGTTCCAACCTCTAGAGAATACAGAATTAAGAACCAATAATTAAGAGGAATTCTAACTTAATTGCAAATCATAAAGGAACAGTGATATATATATATATAATAATCTCTACATGTGGTGATCCACAACCAACACACAGGAAATTCGCATTGAAATAAACAGTAAATCAATGACTCTCTTAGATCCATTTGCTTCAAAGTACCATGTTTTAAATTCCATAACATGAACTACATGAAAGAGAAGGAAGAGACGGAGGTCTGAAATACTCTAACCTCCCCCATAAGCCTAGCTCCAGAACTATAACATGATCTTACCAAGATATCAACTTTAAAAAGCATCTTACAAGATTACTGTGCATGAACTCATTCTTTTTGCTACTTGTTATCTCCAAAAGTCCATACCAAAAACTGTTTCACTAACCACAAGCAAATCAAAAGAATCTATAGTACAATATATCTAAAGAGTATTACATCAACAGCCAGCCTCCAATGTCTAAGATGGTTCAGAATCTCACTGGCTATTCTTCCCCCGCTCATTAGCAAATAATAGGTGATAAGAAATTAAATATATAAGAATGATGTAAGCAGCTTTTGTTTTGGCAGGAGGGTGGGAGTGGGGGTTCTGGAATCAAGAATGAGTTGGGGAATATGATTTGGACTTGAGTGAGACTCCACTTAAAGTGACCCAGTGCCCCTAGATGAAAGGGTCATCGGAAATAGCAGACCAAATATTATCTAGTCCATGACATAAATTGTTCATTAGAATACACTAAATTACGTAATTCTTACAATCTATCAACTAGTTAGTTACTTTAAAATTAATGCACAGTAGGAGATAAATTTAATGGCTATAAGAGTACCTAATAGACTTGATGTTTACCACGCACAATTGCAACATAGTACGAAGTCGTGTATGAGATGTTCTTTAATTTTCCAATTCAGCAACCAAGACAAATAACCCCACCTCTACCGTATTTCACCATGCTTCAAAAGCAAATCCTTCCCATTTCTAAAGCAGGCAATAAGTTCACACCACATTATCACTTTAACAGTTGAACCTTCACCAACAATTGCAACATGCACAAAATATGCTATCGTACCCACTACCCACACCCTCCCCAAATTCTTTAGGCCACTTACAAGGCAATGCAAAAATAGTGAAACGTGACAAGGTCCGCATGTAAGAGGACCATAAATACATTCTATACTTATTGATAGTCTTACAGACATAATATGAACCCAATGCTATCACAGAGTTAGTATGAGAAGATAACAAAACTACACAAAAACAAAGTTTATCAAAAACAACTACATGAAAGATATTATCTTATCTATACAGATTAGATAGCACAGAAACTAAATACGAACGCAAATTATACACAATCGGACAGGCGCAAACACATATATACACACATTTTGGGTGATAACAAACAGCATATCTACACAACTATGGCCATATCGAGATAAATAAAACCTTAATTTGCATTCGTTTTACTATTTAAACAAGAAACGTGATAACATGTTCGGATTAAACAATCAAGGTCTTCGAATTGTCGATCATAAGTTCAGTCATTCATATACATCGAAAGTGCAAGAAAACGATCAAAAATGATTGTCCAGATACTGAGAGCGTGAGATGTCAAAGCTCGAATGTTGAGATTGTTAAGGTGATCTTACACAGAGCAACAATGGCGTCCCTGCTAGAGAGGTTTGGAAGATTCTTAGGTCAATCGCAGTGTCGAAGCTCAGCAGCTAGAGGGAAGGAGTGTCAGTTCAGAGGGAAAATGTGGAGAGCAAACTAAGGGAGGAGTATATAAAGCGTGAAGCTAGGCATAGCCGACTTGAAAGTTTTATTACCCCGTGGCGCTTTTTTTTTCTTTTTTTATTTTTCTTGTCTGGACCCACGGCGGACTTTCTTTTGAGAGGTTTAGACTTTGGACTGGAGAAATGGAGTCCGCGTACTTTCTACCCTTTTCTTTTTTTTTGTAATATGTATGTATCCTATGCATAATCCCTCAGGAAATGCACAAGCCTATGATTATGATAACCTAATTTGTCATTATCAAAAGTGAAAAATATGATGTATACAATGGACATTGCATTTTTCTGGTATTCAATTTGTTAATTAAATCAATAAGTAAATTGAAAATGAGGATCTTATTCTTTTTTTAGCTTTTAACATTATTATTATTGGTGTAAGTTTAGATTTTCTTTCGGATCCTAATATCTTATAATGATTTTGTGTACATGACAGAGCAATTAAAATTTACTTATAAAATTGTTATATAAAATTCATTAATATTAATAAATAATTTTCTTGATTTTCTTTATCAAAATAATTAAGAATTTATCATTCTTTTGTTATAATAAGCATAATGCAATGAAAAAGTAAAGAAATAATAGTGAAAAATATAACATTTGCAATTAATTTATGATGACTATAAAGGTACTATTAAACACACTGGTTAATGTGGAGGTATGCCTTAAGAGTGCTTAATAACTAACTTAATTTCGATGTGCAAAAACTAACTTGATTATCTCTTACCATTAAAACTAACAAACAAAAAAAATCACAAATCATATGTTTTATTTTGCTCAATATCATCTTAAATATATATATATATACACACGAAATTAGCCTTCATATACCACTTAAATTATGTCATGGCGATTTCCAAATTAATAAATTACAAATATTTTAAAAAAGGTAATGCTTATTCGTCATTTTGTTTGTTTGTTTTTTTTAAGAGGGGATTGCAACCAAATACTACATGAAAATAGCACAAAGATTAGCTCCTTACACGTCTCTTTGTAAGATGAGGACGTCCTTAAAAGGATCCTTAAGTAACCAAATAGTGAGCTACTCTACTTTAACCTTCCAATTCTTACTATTAAAACTATGAAGCATGGATGATGAGCTCAACAACCGACTTGGAATCAATATAATTCCAAATTGATGTTGCTTATGTTGAGCTGGAGATCCATGAGCTCAGATCGAGTGAGTTATGGAGACTTAATTCTCATGATCAAGCTAGTAAGGGGATATTGAGTAGGTAAAGAGTAATAAGTAAGTGTTGAGGAAATTGTGCATAGCTAATGGGATTNGTTGAGGAAATTGTTCATAGCTAATGGGATTTTCTTTTTATAGCTTATTTCAAAAATATTTTAATAATCATGCTAAGTAATAATTAATGTAATTGGCAGATAGAATATTGGACTCGTTGGTATCGTAATAATATTTAATTTTTTTTAGTTAATTGTTGTGTCAAATAATCATTCCCTCCTATTCCTAGTCACAAAATCTATTTTTACTTATTTAATAAAAAAAATAATATTGACCCAAATGAAAAAAAAAAAATCTATAATATGTTCACATTTGCCTAAATGAGAAATTATAAAGTTTCCCTTGTCTTGGGCCTTTTTTCAATTTAACTATTTTTGGCCCAACTAAGAAAGCATAATTTTGGACTGAGGTTCGAAACTAATTCACAAGGAAAGAGGCCCAAAACAAATTAAGCATAACCAACTTTTTAGAATAACAAAACCCTACGGTTTTTTCTCTCTCAGGACCTTGGTTGTCATGGTTCTTAGTTATGGTTAATGAATTTTCAGTAGCCCCCAAAAAAAACGTGGTAAGAAGCTAATGCTTTCTCATAGACAAATATGTAGCGACATATATTTTTGAGTTGAGAGTGGCACTCAGGAGTAAACGTGGGAGAGTTCGAATATCTTGTAAACGGTGGACCTAGCAGAAGAAGAGCGTTGAGGAATGAAGTGGAATCCAGAGCCTTGGTGTCATTTCCTATGGTTATGCAATGGCTTCTACACGGCGTAATTCTTAGAGTGATTATGGTTTCTGACTGTCCATTAAAGGAAGTGCAACACAAACTCATACATACAGTAGATGTGGAAGAAAAAATTTGCATCAACGGATAATGAAGAAAAGAAATTGTTTATATACAGAGAGTGGCCCCTGGGGCCGGCGCCATGACTGCAGGTTTTTGTGTAAAAAATATACTCATAGATGCATTTCAAGCAGAGCGTGGAAAGTCTCACAAAACCAAATCCAACGCAAGCAATCAAAAATTAAGATACACGTATTACTGTTTTGATTTAAAAAACTATAGCACTACAAATAAACAGTGCTACAAATATTTAATCAGTAACCACACGACAACTATCAGAGTGACGATGGCAAGGATTAGCAGGATCATGCAAGAACAACCACCTTTAGTGCGCTTGTTCAGTATGGCCAATCTCTTTTGTACCATCTGCATCAAGAAAAACTAAGATTAGCATGAATAGGACAAGAAAGAAAGGGGAACTGCCTGCTTCAAAATCAATCTCCCATTACAATGAACTTCTTGCTGAAATTCTACCAAGACAAAGAAAGCCTGCAATTAGGAGTGGGGGGTAATGAAAAGGGGGATTCACGATTTCCAAGTGTTTGATACTTTCTCTTTAAAGTGGTCCTCTTCCCCAGACAAAAATTTCCAGAGATCAACATATCTAAAACAAGTATGCCATGCACCATTTTCCAGTGTCAACTGACAGGGATATACTTCTAAAAACNAAATCAATCTCCCATTACAATGAACTTCTTGCTGAAATTCTACCAAGACAAAGAAAGCCTGCAATTAGGAGTGGGGGGTAATGAAAAGGGGGATTCACGATTTCCAAGTGTTTGATACTTTCTCTTTAAAGTGGTCCTCTTCCCCAGACAAAAATTTCCAGAGCTCAACATATCTAAAATAAGTATGCCATGCACCATTTTCCAGTGTCAACTGACAGTGATATACTTCTAAAAACAACTACAACCCACAGCTATTGGCATTTGCTCAGATGAAGGTTGGAAACTAAGACGGGTTAGATATTGAATCAGTCGCCAATAACAAAATAATAACAAAAAAACAAATATGAAACTAGAGGATGAATAAACAGTAAAGGCTAGACCTGTAGGCGGGAATTTGTTGAATCCACATGCTGGTCTATACTATCCTGCAGATTGTGAAGGAAAAGAAAACTATGAACTTAACAGGCTACATAAACCTTCGAAACAAGTAGTCGGATGACAAGCCCGAGGGAGAACCAATTAGAAATGATCTTACCAGAAGTCTAGTTTGTAGGCCAAGTTCCTCATTAACTGCCAATGCGATGTGTTTTGTGCTTATAACTGTCTCCTCTAACTTTTCAAGACCTTCATCTTGTTCTGTTTTGACATTCATCAAATAAAAAAAATTGCTACACAAAAAAATTCTAGATCAATTTGAAGTTTTTATCATTACATGCCTTTAATGATTTGCCGTTGAAAGCCAACAAGACCCTGGTTGTCCAAGCCAGTTGCTCTCTTCATGACTTCCTCAGACTTTTTATCAGGTCCAAGCAAGCTATCTCTATTAGCAAAACCAGACATGTTGAGAGATGTGGCCATCTGGTTGGTTTTGGAACTTAAATTAGTGAGCAAGTCTTGGCGTCGATTCATCTCTTTTCCTGTTCTGTTATTCACAAAGTACTGGAAAATTTCAATGTCTTGAGGTTGAATTAAACAACTGCAAAGAAAATTCTAATAATAACGACCAAGTTATCCATCTCTATACAAAGGAGGCTAATTGTATACTTGGTTTATTTCATAGCATTTGTGGCTTATTTTAATTATTTATTTATTTATACACACAGCACAAATCACCTAGAACAGAATACTTACATTGGCTGCTTGCTCGGAAGTGTTGAGAGAAGTGACTGCAGAGTTTCAAGTTTGGTCCTTAATATAGTTATCTTTCTCCTAGCAGCTGATAGATGACGCTGTGTTTCTGGCCCAGATGGAGGCAGTGAACTCCTCGCAGAAATCATACCCTTCACTTCTTCTGATAATTTTGATGCTTCGTTAAATTCTCGCAGCCATGGATCAGATGCCATTGCAGCTGAAGAATGACAATGTCAATTCTAGACACATAATAATTATATAATTCAGCAGAAATATTTTTTGGAGCATATCTTTGGAAGGTACAGTTTTACAAATTTTAGAAGAGTCAAACATATCATAACAAGATAAGTGACATATGAGGACATTGCGAGAGCAAAGACAAAAACATGCATGAGAATTCTCTATTATATTTCATTTACCCTAGTACCCATATTTTTTATTTAAATCAGTGAAGTCACATAACAAGTCATTCCAAGTTGTAATGAGCTCTGCACATACACTGCTACTGCAAAAAAACAGATTCTTTGGAATGAAATCTTGAAGAAGAAATACAAAGTGCTACTTACAATTTTTGTAGAGAAAAATTAAATTAAAGATGTAAAGCAACTCGGTGTTGCAATAAAATATTAGGCAGATTCCATTATTAGAAGAGCGTTAGTACACAAATGAGCAACAACATAACTCATACAGCAACATACTGACCAGCCTGATCACTCCTCCCCAGCTACCGCTCCCCCCACACCCCAAAGAGGCATAGAATTACGATTATATTCCTTTAGCCATGATGAAACCGGACATAATGGATCTAAAACCCACGCCTCACCATCAAAGCCAGCATTTAGAAGTCTTGTCTAATCCAAGAGGAATAATTCAAAAGTATTGACTAATTAAGCAGCATACAGTTATAAGGAGTTGGATCAATGTGTGTGGTTGGAAAACATAGAAGAGACAGTATTTGGTGTTCATCTGAATACAATGAAAACAGTCTTTTTATCCAGATGCAAATTGCCTGCTCCAGTGCAAGCTAAATTAGGGAATGTCTAGCGAAAATCAAAGCACATAAATTGACTAAAAGCTAAATTAGAACATGACCCCATTAGGGAATGTATACTACAGAGTTAACTCTTGGATATGCAAAGCATCAGTACTTCAAAAATAAAATCCTTGAGTGTAAGAAAATTGCGTTTAATTCAAATCTAATAATCAATTTTCTTATCACAAAAAGGTGAGATAAGCATATAAGGGAAGAGACTACGCAATCCATCATTCATAAAAACAATTATGCACTCAAGCAATTGCTTATATAATATGATTTAAATTCTTACATGTTATTTAACCAAAAACAGATTGTGATTTTCCAATCACAAACCTTGCATTCCACTATCCCCAGAAAAGATACATGCATTAACATTTTTTAGAATAGTTTGATCTGAATCTTTTTCTTCATCATGTATCCTCAAGAGTCTTCAATATTTGATAAGGTAGCTTAGTTCGTTTTCTCTACAGAGCGGATCACACCTTTACTCACTTCTTTAAGAGCTATAATCTATCACATTAAAGTCTTCTTTTTTCCTCTTCCACGGCATCAAGGAAGCAAACAGTAGGCAGACACGCAAAAATACACATGTGCACATTGGGGCGGGGAGGGGGAAGGGATGTATGGCATCAAGTAAGACAGAGAATAGATGTATGCACCTAGGATACCTCAAATGTAGAATCAGAATATTTTCAACCAATCAACTTCTTGCAAGTCGGTTGCTAACCAGGCCATAATAAAGCAAAAGGTCATCCTCTAGAGAATAAAATACAATTCTAAGAAAACGTCTATCTCATCAAGTTCTAATTTTTCTCATACTGGAGAACAAGAGAACTTAAATAGTCCCCATAGAAAAATTACAAGCTCGCCATTGTCATGTAAAGAAAAACAAATACCGCTTGCAATAGGACAGTCAAAGCTTCCCGTGTACAGACACAGGAATAACTAGTATGTCAGATGCACTGATAGTGTTTCTGACAATTATTGAGATTGTCAAGTCCCACCTCTCTCTGTCCCTTTATCTCCTCCCCGTTCTCTCATTCACTCATTGGAATCACTGCATCTACCATGAGAAAGTGAATATAAGGACCAAAAAAAGAAAACTACATTCAGCCGCTCAATTTTCTGATCCAAAAAATTTAAAAGGAAGCCAACAGATTTAATAAACTTAGGTTTTTAACCTTTTCCACGAGTTCAAACAAAATTGATGTCATGAGAAATTCAATGTTCAACAACTACCAGGGCATTCACATTCGCCATCAATGAGTTCAATTAAATTTTTACAAAAGATAGAAGAAAGGCAGGGGTAGTTTGATAGAATATTCGTCAACTGTATTGAAGTCAGAGCCTACAGTAGGGACTCCCTACCTTTATTCATACGGAAAAAACTTCAATTTCCTTAGCTTTCTCAGCAAACAAACAGGTCAACAAGAAGCAAAAGCCTAGCAAGTAATCGGACAGTTGATGAAAGAGAGGAAGACAAAATAACGTTAGGATTGAGAAGAGACGTACCTTTTTCTGATTCTTGCGTGTGATTGGATTTGGAACGCAGATTTACACAGAGCGAGAGAGAGGAATGAGGAGGTGAACTGAAGAAGAGATCAGTAGCTGGACTAGTGCCGCGTAGCCTGGAAGGAAGAGGAAAGTTTTGTCCACTTCCGTATAAATATACATTAATGATTAACTAACGAATCACATGTGTAAATTTATAACAGGCTGTTGAGCTCCCTTAGTTATTGGTTGCCTATTCTCTTACTCTGACGTGGACTGCAATCTAATTAATTAATCCTGGCGTGCCCCATAGGATTACTGGACTGTCCAGTCTCTTTGAAATTGAGAGTTAAGTTAAGACATACTTAGCCTAGAAATAAATTGATAAATTATTTGATTATTATATATATATAAATAGATAATTATTATGTTTAAATATAAATAAAGTAATCACATTATACTTAAGCAGTTAAGCATAACGTGAGGCACCTCTTTCTATTAGCACTCAAGGATCTTTTATTCAAAGTTTCCAAGTTTAGAATTCTTTTTACGTCTAATCTTTGAATGATTAATTTGTAGTTTTATATTTTTGGAAAACCAATTTGTTTGAACTCAAATTTTTTAAGAATTAAAATGTAAGTTTACTCTAAAATTTATGTCCAAGTATTATAATCTCAAAAAAGTCCTACAATATCAAATGACTTATGATTAAATAATATTATACTTTTTTTTTAATTTATAAATTTTATGTTTAAATTTATAATTAAAATAAATAAATAAATAAATAAAAAATCACAATAAAATAAATAATAAAATTTCTTACATAAAAAATATAGAAACAACTTCGTAAAAAAAAAAAACAAAAATTAGAGTATAAGGCCAAAATAAAACCCTTGGCTAAGGAGGTAGCACTGGATCCATTAGCACACTTAATATTATTATTTTTTATGAAAAGCACACTTATTATTTTAAACGTTATTTTCTTTCCGATTTCCTTCGCGGGTGCGCAACACTGGTACTGGACTGCTCCAGTGTACATCTTCGCGGTCTGAACATCATCTCCTTATTATAATAAACCCCAAAACCTGTAACTAAAACCCTCTCATTCAGCTCAAAAATGGTGACTAGCCCAGCTGCACTGACCCGTAAGTCTCTACTCTTATCCCATACCGTCAAATTTTCGCGTAGACCCCTTTCTCATTTCGGTTATCAGAGTCACCTTCTGGCAACAACTCCAATTCAGACAAGCGGGATTCGGTGCTCGTCGCGCCACTCTTACACCTATCCTTTAAACTCTAGCCATGGAGTTTTCTCTAAGAAACTGGGTGGCTCTGGGATGGGTTTTGGCCATCTAGGCTTTGACAATTTTCGGTTTTCGGCCGTCGCAGATGATGGTTCTGGTGGAACTGGTGGATATGGGGGTTCTGGAAGTGGAAATTCCGGTGGAAGAGGCGAAGGTAGCGGCAACGAAGGAACTGGAAGAGGAGGTGAAAAGTGGTCCTTTTTATCATGGTAATTTACTGCTCTTCTGGTTGTTTGTTTTACGTACAGCTTGTTTGCCTTGCTTCAATTGAGTTCCCAGGTTTGAGGCTTTGAGCTTATCCATAACAAAAGCTTGTACAGTATAACTGAATTACAATACAAGAATAAACAAATATGTAGAGAACTGATAATCAACGCACTTGCTTATGTTTTAGTCGATGGAAGCTTTTGTTCCTTCTTTTGTCTCTCTTTTTTCGTTCTCGTTCTCCATCTTCTTTTTAACTAAGGGTGAAGATTTTTGGAATAAGGTTACTAAAAATTGAAATGGATATATGAGTATGACAAATTGACTCACCCGTTGTCTTTATTGTATTTAAACATCCTACGTGCCGTCTGTTTTGTTTCACATCTGGATACTCAGGTTCCAGCGGATGGCATTTATCCTGTTCTTCGCCTGACCTGACCACACATAACAAGCTCTATATGGGCCTCTATATTTATTTTAAATTAGATAGCTACAATGTCAGACCGTGTTATCATCTTGAATGGGGAACCTTGAAAAAGCTGTTCTAACTATCTTTTGATTTTCTCTTTTTCCTGCATGTATGTAGACTTTTTTATTAAAACTATGATCGGAGTGATTCAATACAGATAAAGAAGCCTAATAGATACAGCAAACAAAGAAAGAAAAACAAGAGATAGAAAAGAAAATGAACAAAGAAAGTTCCTATAGGATTGGACAAAGGAGCTTCTTTTTCAGGAGATGTTTCTATTACTCTGGCTACTGGATAAATGTAGTCTTGGATGTCCTTAGTTTTAGGCATAGAGACACTTGAGCATTCATTTAAATATTAGAAAAACAGTTGTAGCCTGTTGGCAGACACAACTACCCTTAATTTTTCTGTTAGGGGTGGGGGGCTTGCTAGAAAGTTGAATTGTGTGGCCTACCAAATTCTTAACTTGATGCTTTTGCTTGGTTAAGTTAAGATGTATGGAAGTTGACCTTAAGTGTTCTACTTTTGGTATTCTAATTATATTAAAGTGTCTCTGAATAATGCCATATATATGTAGCATATATGTTATCTGATATTGGTTTTTAGATGGACTTATACCTTGAGACAAATCTAAGTGTTGGTTTTCTTAGTCACTATTTCTTTTTAAGCTATTTACATTGACTCTAATCTGCTTTAAAATATTTTTTACCAATGACTTCATAACTCAGAATATGGTCCCTCTATGCTGTTTTAACCTGAACTTTACTACAGGTACTTGGCTCTTCTCGGAAAGTATCCTGTTTCAGTAAAAGCTATAACATCTGCGATTTTAACATTAATTGGAGATTTGGTTTGCCAGGTATTACTTCCATAATTGCTTTAAACAATAATTTTTTACATGTCTTTCTTTCTCCGTCTTATTGAAGCTTCTCCTCTTTAGTGCTTTTTCAAGTGTTGGAGAAAAATGGAGGATGATGTATATAAACCCAAGTCTTAAACTATATCATTGCTTTAACTAGTTGTGGAAGCATGTGCATTTGGTTAGACTTTTAAGAATGTTTCAAAATGTCTAAGATGCAAAGACATAAATCTCACATAAATTAGAATACCTATCTTCAAATTTCATATTGCGGTTTAAGTCATAAATTGATAAATATATGATACTTGGAGGGTGGATCCTTTCAAGGCTTTCTTTGCTTATCTCTATATCTTATACTTTCAAATGAATTTGACATGATGTTGAACCAAATGGAAAGTATTTGTAACAGGATGTATTAGGGGTTGACTAAAAGATTTAGGGAATTCAGATAAAGGACTTCCTCCTGCTGTGCCATTATTTAATATCTAACGTTAGACAGGGGGAAATCAGTTTTATTGGGTTCTCCATTAAATTTATTTTGTTATCTGTAGTTTTGTAGTGTTAATGCTTTATAAAAGAGTAAATTGCTGTTAATGTTCCTTATTTCCTCTCCCAATTGTTTTAGTGGACTAGACCTTTTGCAGTATGTTGGAAGTAAATGATTTAAGGAAAAAGGATGGTGTTCTCTAAGCAAGCAAGATGGCCAATGTAGCCATAGGGAAGTATAAGTACTAATCTAATTAACTTTAGTTCCGGATTAGTTGGAACATTTCAATTGCCTAGCAGTCTTGCAAAAATCCCACAATCTAGTTCGGTCCTGCTGCTTTTATTCTATCTACTCTATAATCTAAATCCCTATTCAGAGAGATATAGTCCCTAGGATGATACTCCTTGTTTGCCTGAGAAAGATTTTAATAATCTAGTTTCCTTGAGTACCCCTAATTTCTTTGAATCCTCTATACCACACCCTTTTAACAAACTTCCTCAACTGTACTTCCTTCTCCTAATTGAGCCTTGCTTTCTACAGGAGCTGCACTTTTAATGGACACCTAACAGTATGGTTACGCAATTACCTGTTTTCTGCTATGTTTGCAATTGATTATCAGGAAATTGAAATGTTCTTCATATGTATTTG
This sequence comes from Cercis canadensis, assembly GCA_003255065.1. Classification (NCBI taxonomy): domain Eukaryota; kingdom Viridiplantae; phylum Streptophyta; class Magnoliopsida; order Fabales; family Fabaceae; genus Cercis; species Cercis canadensis. Next base: position 212,311 of record QAOA01003577.1, on the reverse strand, counting down.
CATTTTTATTTTTGTGCTTTCTGAATCATACTTCTCGGCTTGCATCACACTGGTCATGACACTTTGCTGGTATTGGGATTGACATAAACATGACATTTGAACTTTAGATAAAATGGGTAGCATTTTGAAGCCTGCAATACTCAGTTTACCTAGAAATTATTGCGTGCTTATACATTCATATATTGCATTTTGAAGTCTGCAATACTCAACTCATTTTTGTCTCATTCTCTGCAGCTTGTGATAGACCAAGTACCATCACTGGATCTGAAGAGAACATTCATCTTTACCCTGTCGGGTTTTGCGTTAGTGGGTCCAACATTGCATTTCTGGTAATGCTCCAGAATCCATGTCTGGATATGCCTGAAAGTAAATTCTGTGTTTATATTAAATTAATTCTGACAATGTAATAATAATGAAAGAATATTGATGCCATTCGCAATTAGTACAAGTATGTATGGTCCCATAAACTGTCTTTCATGTCAATCATACTGCAAGTACTGTTGATTGATCCTGATGGTTTTTATTGGAAGAATCTTATGAAGATTGATTCATCAGATTGAGGTTGTCCATTTTAGAGGTTTCCCACATAGTGTGGTTGAAGATCATAATTGTTTATACATTATCTTCTCTGATATTTCCTTTTGCTTGAATTAATAAATTTTTAGGTACTTGTATCTGAGTAGATTGGTTCTACTGCCTGGAGCTTCAGGTGCTTTTTTGCGGCTTGTCCTTGATCAGGTGAGGTTGTTTGCTTTGTCTCACAACCAACTATCTATTGCCACTTCATATCAATAATTTATTACTATGCTTGCTAGACATTTTAATGTTGAATCTGATAAAATATGACTGCAGTTCTTATTTTCTCCCCCATTTATTGGAGTTGTCTTAGCTACATTGATGACGCTAGAGGGAAGACCATCACAAGTTGTACCCAAGCTTCAACAGGTAGTATTAAAAGTTTTAACTTGTATCTGTGTGTAAAATGTTCAGAGAGCTGTATTCTGTTTTTCTTCTTCTTAAATTGTTTATACTCATCCAGAAATTTCATTACGTAGGAGTGGTTTCCAGTTGTTGTAGCAAACTGGCAATTGTGGATACCTTTTCAGTTTCTCAACTTCAGATTTGTCCCGCAACAATTCCAGGTTAGACTGGCAGCCTATATATGGAAACTGGTTTTTTGACTTGAGTATAGGCACAATCTGTTTATCACCATGAAAATTTTTGGAGTTACATTGTAAAATTTGAACAGTACTTTGTTTGCTTCTAACTCGTTTGAAAGCTATGTTTGGCCGATTTGCTTTTAATGGAATACAGGATCTTTTGAAAAAGGATTATTCTATTGGCCTCTCTAGTTAAATATATAGAAGCTACCTATGTTTTCCTTTTACTTATTAGATCATAGAGGGAAATAATAAATCAGGAAAGCATCTTTTGTTACATGTCCTTCTTCATCTTGGTCAATTTTGTGTTTGTCTTTGCGTTGCATCTTGTTGGACTGTCTTTGGTCAAGTATTAGTGCACTGAATATAGATGCATTTGTCATTTTCTAAGTGGGTAGATAAGGAGTCAAAATGGTTCTCAGTAAGTCTGCAGTTGATTTTTCAATTTTTTTTTCTAATTATAATAGAAATTACTATTGGAGCTTTTCTTTTCCTTTTATGGTCATTATTGGAGATTTTCTCATGGGACACACACATGCATATATTTGATGTGGACTTCCCAAGTTACTATTAAATAAAGTTCTTGTAGAAGTTCTCAAATGCTCCCAAATTCAGGTATCTAATGTCATGCTTACACTTAGAGAAGAATGTTCTTATCTTTACCTTACATGGTGTCTTTGTTGTCTATACATTGGCCATATGTTGAACCTACAGTTTTCTTCAATGTTCTGCCCAGGCTACTTCTAGATATTTTTACTATGTAACTGCTAGTTTAAATATATGGAATCAATTTCAGGTCCTGGCTGCTAATGTTGTTTCTTTGGTATGGAATGTTATTCTCTCATTTAAGGCTCACAAAGAAGTTCTTCCAAAATAGGTATGCTTTATATTCTGGGAAGGCAAAACACCTCATTTCAACGAGCTCCAAAATAGAAATGTCTTATATTCTCTCATTCAGAACATCTTATGCATGTTGTCTGCATGCAATATTTACCTTAGAATTCAACTATACATGATTGTATTGAGACAAGAAAGGAACTCATATTTACCTTAGATAGTTTTGTGTAATAGCAGATAAACTTATTGGCCTGTTTAATGGGATGACATTGTTAGATGTCTTAATTCTAAAGAAACAGAAGTTGTAAGTAGGACATTTACTTGGCTGAAAGGAACAAAGACATTGTCTATGACACGTGCAACATACAACAATCCGTATGCTGTGTTGCATCTTGCACGTAACACAGTTTACTATTGTGTTCAACTCCTGCACTGGTGTTCTAGGACTAAATGCTGTTTTGAAAGAAAGGAGTAACCTGCATCTTGAGTCGGTTAAATTGTGTTCCAACTTCCAAGTGACCCTTGAGCTTCAAAATCACCAATTCTTGGAATGTGCCATTTAGAAATTTTTGGCCTAGGTGAAGATGGTTCATGAATAAAGCAGTCAGATCATGGCGAGAGTCTCAACGACTTACATTAAACTGACCAAGCTATTGATCTTAAGGTTGATACATTTGCATTTATTTTGTATTGTCATCTTTTCATTTTAGAATTTTGCTGAGCGTGCACATTACAGCAGTAATTTTTTTCGTACTTGGTGGTGGATAATATTAACGCTTTGATATCCATCAGATTATTCTTCAGCATTATTCAGACAAGGAACTTACAAGGTGGCTGCGAGAGCTGTTTTAGGGTTCTTAAGTTTTGTTCTCTGTAGTTTGTTATGGTATTTAGCGTGAACATTAAGTCCGGGTTGTGGGGAAATATTTATAGAATCGCATGTAGACTTTGTGTACAAATTAAAGAGACCTTAATATTTATCGTAAAACAAGTACAACTGTCTGGCGTGTTCACTTGTTTAAACAAGCATGTCAAAGTGAGACATTACAAAACTGGTATCATTCGTTGTTTGTTTGTCAAGCATATTAGTCAAAGACGGATTGAACTTGGACTTATTTTTAAGTTGAGATAACACTGAATTTACAAAGTCACAAGAGTAATATTNTTTATCGTAAAACAAGTACAACTGTCTGGCGTGTTCACTTGTTTAAACAAGCATGTCAAAGTGAGACATTACAAAACTGGTATCATTCGTTGTTTGTTTGTCAAGCATATTAGTCAAAGACGGATTGAACTTGGACTTATTTTTAAGTTGAGATAACACTGAATTTACAAGGTCACAAGAGTAATATTTTTTGACAATATTTGTTAGAATTTTGTTAAATTTAAGTATGGTTGTTAAAAGAAAGATAGTAGTAACAAACACTCACACACCTTATCTACCTTTGTTTAGTAAAAAGTTTGTTGAGAAACAAAAACTTGTAACAATGAAATCAAATAACCTCAGTAAATAACTAAATATGGTTGTGGGTTTAAGATTATTGGTCTCTGTTAGAGCTTGAAAAAATATTATTTATTATTTTAAATCGAGATACATAATTTTTCATACGACTAATAATGTTAGAAAAACATTTAATAATTGTAATAGCTATTCATTTCATTTATTTCCAATTTTGGTAATTGATTTTCTACTTCTCTTGTGTTCCTTTATGACGATATGGTGAAGTAAGTATGAGGTCACAGAGAGGGTATATCTGTCAAACAAAAGAGTAAACAGACAAAAACTCCGTTCAAGAAACACTGACAGATTTGACAACGACTTCAAAAGTCAGAGAACACGTCATCTGGTGAGGTCCCCACTCCCCAGCGCCACCCTAAAAAACTACAACTACTAAGGTCAACAAGTAACAACCCCCTTCACTACTACTCCCTATGCTTAGATTCTCTCAATATAAAATTAGTTATTGTTCTTGGTGCATTAATTCTCGGTTCTAACTTCTAAGTACATCATATGGCCAAAAACAAAAAAAAAAATCGAAGTACATAAGACCGAATTATAATGTGTTACTATATTTATAGGAATTAGTAGAAGAGCTAGTTACCACTTGGATTAACTTAGTAATGAGGTAAGTGAAAATTTAGATAAAGATATTAAGATTTTCTTTTAAAAAAGCTAATTGTTATTGAAGAAATATCTCATAGCATTTAATAGTTTTTTACTTTTTTTCTATTATTTGAGGTGTAATAATGTTTGCTTAACGAAAAAACTGAAATTATATTCATGAAAAGGAGAACAAAAATTCCTATATAATACATTCTTTTTGAAAAAAAAAATCCTCACAAAATGAGAAGACTTTATTACTATGATTTAGAATACAATAAATTAATTGCATCTTTTAGTTGTTTTAATGTTTTATCAAGAGAAAGGATTGAAATAAATGAATTTAATTAAAATTATAAGATGTAAATTAAATTAAGAAAATGTAAATAAATAAAAAATTTCAAGGATAGATTATGTCATCAGTCATGAGACTCATGACCCTCGTTCTCTCCTAAATCATACTTGGTTTAAATTATTTTTAACATGGGTGGCGTCTGATATATCAAACAGCAAATGTTATGGTTTTTCATTATTTAGTATAATAATTCATAAAATTATTTTGTTAACTAGTTAAATAATAATAAAGTTTTAAATTACATAATAACATAGAGATTGGAACAAAAAGAGGGTAATTTGATCATAATAACATAATTAGACAAAGTAATTACATAAAAGGGGTATTATTCAAAGTATTTACTTAGAATGGACAGTTTTGAATTATTTAATAATTTTTCGATCAATAAAAAACACGTTTTATATATAAAGCATGTTTCAAATGAATACGTTTTATTCATAAAACGTGTTCTAAAGGAATACATTTTATACTTAGAGTGTGTTTCAAAGGAACACGCTTTATACATAAAGTGTGTTTTATTTATGAACACACTTTATATAAAACGTGTTCCATTCACAATTTTTCAGGTCATATTTCAGTCAAAGGTAGACACACATTATGTATAAAGCATGTTTAGTTTGAACCCGTTTTAGAGAGATAAAACATGTTCTATACTGATAAAAAAATATTAAAAAATTTAAAACTACCTCTTTTTAATAAATATTTTGAAAAAGACTTTTTTTATATAATTAATTAATGTAAGTGTGCTATTCTTATCAAATTAGCCAAAAAAGAGACTAGTGAAAGAAGCGGCATAGTAAATTTGCCAATTATGCTGGGGCCGGGGGAGCTTGTTTATCATAATCTGAGTCTGAGCAAGAATAATGTTATGAATTAATGAGCAGCGTGGTCCACGGTTGACCCATTGATTGTTAAAAGTATGAAGAATTAAAGATGGACGGCGTCTGATATAGGGCAGGTCATAGAGGAAAGGCACGTGGCTCTTCAACGCCGAGATGAGTCAGTAAAAGTCATCCTCACGGTGCTTGGAAGATGTTGCGTGTGCGTGAATGAGTTGCCCTCCGGCAAACGGAAAAAGACAATACTGTACCATCAAGTACAGCAGTAACAGCGCACCTTGTTTGACTTTTATCAATCAATTTTGGCGTCTAATGTATAACGGTGAACCACATTGTATGGAATTGTTCTAGGAGAAAAAAACACACAAGTAAAGAAACAAACCATAGATAGTTAATTAGTAATATATTGTTATAGCAATGCACGTTATTTCATTTAATTGAACAGATTCGGGAGTCATTCTACCGAATAATGCCGATGTTGAAACTATTTACATATTTATTATACATTTGAAACAATTTCTTTAACTATGACAATTTTTTTTTCTTCTTTTTTCTATTGAGTGTCGCATTTTGGACAAATAGTTAAGTGTCGAATTTCTGCTGGAGCTTATGTGGAGTGCCGCACTTTGGGAATTTTTTTATTTTTTTTTTTACCTTGTATGAAGAGTGTCACAACCCATTGAGAGTTGAATTTAGTGCGGCACTTCACATGTGCTCCACCCCAAAATGGGACTTCAAGGGGTGAAAATGTGACACTCTTCATATAAGGTTAAAAAAAAAAAAAATTTTCAAAGTGCAGCACTCCACGTAAGATCCAGCAGAAATTCGACGCTCAACTGTTTGTCCAAAATGCGACACTCAATAGGAAAAAAAAAAAAAAGTTGCCGTAGTTAAGGAAATTGTTTCAAATGTACGGTAGATGTGTAAATAGTTTCCAAATCTGTATTATTTAGAAGAATGACTCCAGATTCGGATTATGACTCTATATTATTTATGTGCAGAATTTATTTTTTAATTAAAATTCTCATTTGATGGATAATTTTTTTCATAGAGATCTTATAGTGTTTAAAGGCTATTTATTCATCGTAGGATCTTAAGTATGTTACTAACACCTTAACACTCTATTTAATAGTATTAGAGTAACATATATTTATATCATTTTTTTTTACTAAAAAAAGTAATATACTATTCTATTTTGTAGGAGTTTCAAATACTATTCATTCAACCATATCTTGTTTAGAAGCTATTAAGTATAATCTAAATGAGAAATTTAAATAATTATCATAATTTGTATGTCAAGGGCTCAACATTTTATGTCATCATATTTAAAAAAAAAAAAAAAACTATGCCTTAGTTGGAAAGATTGCGTGCACATAGAAATGCTTGGTAATAAATAAAAATTATCAATTCAAAAAAAGTTATTCAGTTAATAATGAGTATTAACATTAGTATCCTTCACATATATACATGGCTTTTGTATAGGTGGAACTAACAGCTCTTTGATCGTTNTGTATAGGTGGAACTAACAGCTCTTTAATCGTTTAATGCGTTCTTAAGTTGGATGAATAAAAGAAGAAACGTAATATTAGAGAGGGACAATTTAAAGCAAATTAGGAGTTTAAATATCCCTTCCCTAAGAAATTATATTTGGATATATAAGTTCTAATTTAGGAGTCCCTTGCTTTTTCATTTTTAGTAGTTCACGATACATGTGCGTTGCATGTTTGCTTACATATGTAATTACTTATTAAATTTATCATATTTTTTAAATCTTTATTTTATTTGTATTTTTTAATATAAACTCAAAAAGAAAAAGAAAAATTTGAAGATGGATATTTTTGGTAATTAGAATATTATGTTATCCATAAATTACATATGTAATTTATGTTTAATTTGATAATAAAAATTAAACATGAATAATATATAAAAGTAACATATTCATGGAAGAGGGCAAAAAAAAGAAGTTCAAATTAAGAGAAAGTGATGGTTTAGAAGAGAAATAAATTATAAACGATATGAATTACAACACATAATTTTTCAAAGATAGAATGATTCTACTTGGATAAGATTTTATGGAAAGAAAAGTTCACTTTGTATTTATTCAAAAATAATAATAATTAATAAGAGTATAGTTATAAAGGCAATTTTTTTTTTAAAAAAAAATATGTTTTGTGCAAAATGACTAATGAAAGCAAAAAAGAAGGAACAGCGAGTATTTTAGGACATTCATATTTTTATATATAGTATAGATAGACATTGATATGAATAATTATAAAAAATTTGTATAACTAGATTGTATTGAAAATATGTTGATTAATACCAATTTAACTAAGGAGTTTGCTATTTTATCTCTTCCATATAAGAGAGATAAAAACAGTAAAAACTTTTTATTGAGAGTTTGGAGTATAAAATTTTTTTTATTTTAGTACCATAACAAATATCTCAAAAAATTGAGTTAACAAATATGTGTAAGAACAATTAGTTNATTGAGTTAACAAATATGTATAAGAACAATTAGTTCATCGTAAAATTTATAAACAAAGCAATACATAAAACATGCTGAAAAATATATAATATTTTGTTTTGACTATGTTAAATTTAAATTCTATTAATAATTTAAAGATATGACTTATACTAATTGACTCAATTTTTTAAAATTTTTACAATAATATTACTCTAAACTTCTAATAATTTTTTTCTTTTCGTTTTTACCTCACCTATATAGGTGAGGTAAGATAGACTCCTTTTAACTAAATGGCATGGTTGAACCATTGAAGAAATATCTTCATTTAAAAATGAAATAATAACACCTAACAAAAAGAATTTTCAATATGTAAGGTTTTTCTTTAAAAAAAAAAATTCATTCGTCTTTTATTTGTGATCAAGTTTATTGGTGTTATATGTTAGGTGAGAGCTAAGTTACCACTCACTTTTGGGGTGGTAGTGCTACATCCCTTCAATTTGATGAGTTTAGGTGAGATTTACATTATAATTTTGGTATTATTGTGAAAAACTCAAAAAATTAAGTCATCAAATATATACTAAAATGCACTATTACCTTATAAAATATAAGAACGACACAATATAAAAAAATATATATCAAAAATTTTAATTTAAAAAAGTTATTTCTTGACACATTTTTTTATATCGTGTTGTTATTATATTTTATAAAAAATTGTGTATACTAATACATACTAAATAACTCAATTTTTTAATATTTTTATAATAACACCAAAATTATTAAACGAGTCTCACCGAAACTCACTTTATTGAAAGAGTGTAACATTATCGCTCATTAAAATAAAGGTGATAGCTTAATATCCACCTATATCTTATCAATCATACTGATTGTCATGGAAATCATTACAACTAGGAGCTATTTATCATGTTAACTCAAGCCAAATTATGAAGCTGTAGACATAGCCACATAGGAGTAGAATTTTCCATCTTATCACCCTAACGCAATAATTATTAGACCTAATATCTTCTCTGATTTTAAACAAAAAAAAAGTGCCATGATTAATAAGTAGAAAGAATTTCTAAGGGAACTGAAAAGAAAGGAATAACGTGTGAGAGGGGGCGTCTTGCCTTCACAGATTAAATTATTTGTTTTGCTTTCTAAATTTTATCTCTTATAAGACGAAAAACACTTTTTTTTTTTGTGATAAAGTGGTTTAGCTGTGGGACCCAAAAGCATCTGCATCACCTTTTTAATGGCAACGTAGCTTTCAAATGCTTACGTTATTGCTTTCGTCAGCTTAGGTTCTCTAATTGGCCGCTCTGTCCTTCCCCTCTATCACAATTATTATTCGTCTTTGAAGGGGTTTGAAATTTCAGTAACGGCGACTACCTTATCCGTGAACCACCGTCGAAGGTTCCATGCAGCTGTTTTCCAAAAATATTCTTAAAAAAAAACATATTATTTAGATAAATAAATTAAGGTGCTTATTATGCTACCACTAAGCCTCACTTCTCACTTACAAGTTTAAATGGTATGGCTAAAATAGTTAGTTTTAATAAAATGTAATAAATATATAAATAAAGTAATATAAAAAAATTTATAACACTCACATAAAATATTTTTGTTACTTGCTTAAAATTAATTAGATATTTATCTTATATTAAGTGATTTAATTTTTTTTTATATTTTGATTATAATTTTAAATTCAAACAAAAATTTTAAAAATAATTTTAATATCACTCAACTATAAATTATTTGATAATTTTTTATAATTTTTATAGTAGTATCAAAATCCTCAATCCGTAACTCTATATTAAACGGAGTCATTTAACAAAGACCATAAAATAAATGAATAAATATATATATATATTATATGTACAATAAAGCAAAAATAGTGTTGACCTTGTAAATTTAAAGATATTTAAAACATCTTTTAATTTTATATTTATTCAAGTCCTTGCATACGTATCCTCAAATCTATTCCAGAGAATATTATTTTGACCAGCATGCACTAGAAGAAATTCGTATGATAATTGTTTATATTGTCTATGTTGTGGCCCATCTTTGTTTGAAGGTTGAATTTAGAACCATGAAACATCTTGTGTAGGTTAATTAAGACAAAATATTGTGTCCAAACAAATATTAGGCGATGCTATTACAGAAGAAAAGATGTTCTGAATTGAGGACCTTTCTCAAAATAGAAAAACCACTTCATGAAAATATACTTTTGGGGGGAGAAAGGCAAAGAAAATAAAAAAAATAAAAATAAAAAATGAAGAGGATAAGACAAACATATTCAGACGTGAATGAAATGAAATACATAATTTTCATTATTTTTATATTGTTAGTGGATTGACACCTATTACCTCTGCTAATTTTTCTCTCTAGGTTCTGGCTAAACTCTGCTTGAAAATATAAAAAATTATAGAAACATGTCAAGACCCAAGTCAGACGCTTATCCTACCTAACACAATTAGATGATTAATTCTTATATTAATCATTATTGACTTGAGTAAACTCTTGTTGCCCTTGGTTAATATCAAGTAGTTGAGATATTTTTATTTATTTATTATTTTCATTAAATATATAAACAGGACCCACGCATCTCAAGGTCATCTTTGATTTACGGTAAATGCTCTAGAGCCTAACTATATATTTCTTGTTAAGTAAGACCCTCCAGAGAAGCGTCAAACTTGTACCGTTCCACGAACAGAGTCAATGAAAGAAAATGTTTTTGGAAACTTCACGGTTTAAGAGAACTCATCTTCTGTTTCTCTTTCTCAAATCTCAAGTGACTTGGTCGCCAAGCTGCTTGCTAACAGTCCAACTTTACTGGTTAAGTGGTTAGTGGGAATTAGCCATGACACCCACGATTGATCAGAATTCATAATCATGTAAATATTGATTCTGATTGAGAAGCTTTATTTTTCTAAATTGATTTTGACTAAAGCGTTATTCGGTGACTTGAAAACCATGAACTGTTTATGCAGAAATAGACAATGGTTTGTCAAATATACAAGAAAACAAATGCCAAAACCCAAAAAGAAAACAAAACTTGATTACTCTACACTCTACAATAGCTTAGGCCTTCTTTGATTGAAAGTGAAATATGTATTATCTATATTTGAAGCACCACAGTGCCTTTCTCCCCTGGACTGGACCCCCCCACCGATCTGAAATGCGTAGAGAGGATCCTTTCATATGCAATTTTGAATTTAGCCAGTTGAGACAACCATATCAAACTAGAAATTGCATGAGAATAACCCCATCATCCAAATTGTCTTGAGCTAAAATACCCAGACACAGAAAATGAAGCTCTTGTCCACAAATAGTACAAACCCTTTTGAGCAGAAATGGCAAATGATTGGCAAAAGAAGACGCCAGGTTGAAATTATTCACCATAGACACTGACTGTCTTATCCTTTTCGTTTTAAGAGTGTTCTCGTTACTCTCTAGTTGGCACCATAATTAAAAATAAGCAAATGGTCAGTTGTGAAAACAAATGAAAAACGAACAAGACAGAGAGAGAGAGAGAGAGAGCAGAGCAAAGTGTGTGGAAGATAAGATAGCACATTGTTAATACATAAACTCGTAATGCATTAATTAGGTTAAGCTAAACAAGGTAGCATCCACAGGTAAGTGGTAATCATATCGCCAGTACACCCAAGATAATAAAGGAACTATAACGGAAAATGAAACTAAGTACTAAGCCCATTCCCTTCCCAAAATTTACAAACAGATCCTACCCCATATCAACCTCCACTACACATCACTGGGACCCCAAACCCAACCCTCCTCAAAAGGAGGAATTTAGAAAGAAAAGAGTGATAAATTTAAAAAATGGGGGGAGAATCTCACATAACTTTCCACGACTCTAGAGTGGGAAAGCTAGGGAAAGTATCAAAATCCCCTAAGCCTGCAGAGCCAAGCCCAGAATCGACCACCCCAACGGATGGTGCAAAAGGAAGTGGGCCCGGCCCAGAAATCCCAGCCCCAGCCGCCGAGGTGGGACCCACCATCTGCTGCTGGTGATGATCCAGCAAGAACGCTGACGTGTCGAGCGTCGGCAAGCATCCTCCCACCTGCAGCCGGCTACCAAGTCTCTGCGGCTCCGGCTTCAGGATCGGCGTCATTGGGATCTGCGAGTTACCGAATCTCACCCCGGTCACCTGTTGCACCATTTGACGGAAGTTCGCTGGGTCCGCCGTTATAAACGTCGTCTGAGACCTCTTTGAAGCACGTGACTTCCGCTTCGAAACCTTGCCCGTCGCTCCCGGAGTCGTGTTTCTTAGCCGTTTGGGCGCCGTTTCCTGGTCCGAGCCCGAGAGGCCCGAAACGGTTGGTGTTGGTGTCGTATCGGGTTTGATGAGGTTCAGGAATGGGGAAATCGTATCGGATGTTAGAGTTTCGGTGTTTGCACCTGAGAGCGATTTTTGAAGAGCTTTTGTGAGGGTCTCAGCGTCGCGAGCTATTGTCTCTGTAAACCACGAATCCGTGAAGGTGGGCCGGAAGGTCCATTGCTCCATGCTGGCCAAGTTCTCCGAAGACACCATTTCTTTAGCTGTTCTAGGTGAGGTGTTAGAAATGAAAGCAAGAGTAATGAATGGAATCAAACACAAGAGATTCTTATGACATTATGCCAGTGATTTTAATTGATTCTATTTTCTGCTGTGACTAGTTGTAATCACTGCAAATTGCGGGATTTCTGATTCTAATGAAGCAAACGAGCAAAGAAGGATTCCCCACAAATGAACCAAACTAAGGAAATCGAGATGGAAGAGAGAAATAGAGAAAGCTAAGAAACAAGACTCGGAGGCAAAGATGAAGCCCCGGCGTGAACCCAGAGGATAAACGAAATAAGAGAGTAAGCAAAAGCAAAGATGAAGTTCAGTGTGGGTACGCTTGATAGTATAGGGGCGTGTGAGAGTGTCTTGGATAGGATAGGTTACTCAAGAGAGAAGGGTCAAGGAGGAGGAGGAGGAGGAAAGAGGCAGTGAGAGAAATGGAAGAAGTACGAGGGAGGATAATAAATAGGGCGGTGGGGGTATTTTGGAGAAGACCGAGGGTGGGAAAGAAACCGCGTTGTTCGGGAGACGAGAAGACACGCGTCAGTTTTTCCGTACGGATTGTGAGCTAAGCTGATAGTTAAGCACAAGCGAACCTAACCATGGTTCATATTTGATTATGGATTGGTTTAAATTGCAAAATAATATGTTTCAACGAATGTGTATAACCATGGTAAAAAAATAAAATAAAAATAATCTGTATAATGAAAATTAATGTGTTTAAGTTGGAAAATATATTTATTACATTTTAATAACTACCTTAACTTTTCATTACTTTTTTTTTCTTAGATCTACGGGGCTAAACAACAGTACTAATTTATGGTTTTCTTTTAAACATAATATAATTTTAAGTTGAAAAATGGGGAGAGAAGGTAGCAGTAAATTAGTTATCAGTGAAACTCCTTGTGGCAAGCAGTCAAAGGCCCATTGCCATTATAGGATTAATGAGAAAAAGTTTTTTTATTGGATAATTGTTACACTATGTCAAAGTATTGAGTTGAGAAATTTTCAAACATATAAAAAATGAAAGAGGGAAAGAAATAATAATAATTAAAATAAAAAGGAAGGAAGACCGGTGACGGTGAGTGACTGAGTGTCGCCCGTGTGGGTTAGTAAAAATGGTGTGGGATGTGCATACTGTAGCAGAATGTGTCAGTGTGTGGATTGTTGACGGTCAAGCCGCGTCGTCAGCGTTCCATCCTTTACGCGTAAACTCGCGTCACAACCTTTTCCGTTTTTAGTTTTCGCTTTTCTATATTTTACGCCGTTACCGCCTACATGAACGAATCAGGAAAAAAAAATTAAAGCTAATTACACTTTGGGTCCTCAATTTTTTTTACGTTTTTTTATTCAAATTCTTGTTCTTAAATTTATTTCAATTATATCTTGAAAAACCCGTGAAATTACTGTTCATGTGACTGAAAATTAATGTGCAAAAATGTGAATAAAAAATATATAAATGTTGAGAACCAAAACGTAATTTAACCAAAAATTAAAATGACTGTTCATGTGTGTATTTTCTATTATTAGTGACATTAATTGAAGTGTTAATGACAAGGGAAATAGGAACCTAGTGTTTGATATGACTCAGAAATTGTATTACCTTATTTTTATTGGATACTCCCCACTCTTTCATAAGACATTGTGCTCTTGTAACCAAAAAAGTATTAATTTAAGTGTCCCTCTTTTTTATTTTAAAAATAACTGTTCCTCTAATTTGTGTCTCAGAAAAGTAACTAACTAAATAAATCTGAGTTATTTTTAAGCTCTTACTGCAAATATAGAAAACAAAATGGTGGAAACTAAGCTGAGCTATTTTTAAGCTTTCTACTTCATCTATAAAAAGAAAATAAACTAACACGTGAAAGGGTGTTCATCAGTCATGACTTTCGCATGTAATTTATAAAAGTCCATTTATATATTATGAATTTAAATTTAATTAACTATTATTGTGGAATTTCATATACTATAATCAAATAAGAAAATATCACATTTTCAAAAATAATAAAAGTATTTTACTGATATTAAAACATTTGAGCAATATTTTTAATATATGACAACATGTGGTTTATGGATTGTGGCAAAATATTTTACATTATTCAAAGATCAAAATTATATTTTATATTCATATCAAGTTAATATAGAACCTTATTAGCTGTAATGAGGTTTTATGAGGAACTACAATGAATGAAGAAATATATGTCGAGCTTGTTAAAGAATTGAAAAAAAAAAAATTCATACACAACAAAAAACTAAAGAATGAAAGTTTTAAACCAAAAAATCAACCAGGAGACAATCTAATTTCATTCACAATTAAATTAAAATATACTTAAATATTTTCTCAAATAAAATGTAATTTTTTATTCATTAGAATGAAAATGTTAGAAATTTTATTTAAAGATATTGTGTGTTTGTGCTTTTGGTAAATAGAATGAAGTTACATGCTTGTAAAATATCATTAGAAAAATGTATAATATTTTTTTGTTTGAAAAAAGTATCAAATCTATCGATCAATCTTAATTTTTCTCCTTTGTTTCGTTCATGTGCGTCCCTATTAGCATTTTATCAACCGGGGGAAGGGGGGAGGAAAAAGATTTATTAGATGGGTCGTAATATCATATCCAAGTTGGGATAAGTGATTTCATTGGTTGGGTTTTTCATATAGATTTATATTGTATTGTAACCAAAAAAATACTTATATTGTATTATGTTAGTATAGTTGGGATGATTTTTATTTTACTAAAGTTATATTGAACTTGTACAAAAAATTAGTTGATTCAATGTAACATAAATTGTGTTAATTATATCAACATAACATAATATAAATCATAATCTTAAATGTATTATTTATTTATATATTTTTTATCAATGACCTACAAATCTAATAAAATATTTGATAATAAAATTTAAAAGGTTAATATTAAAACTTTTATTCTTATCATATATTTACTTATTTTATTTTGCTCAATAAATTGCGTTTGTTTGAAACTTTTTTTATTATTATTATTTGATCTCTGTGCCTTTACGGGGATTATGAACATAGTCGATTAAATAATTTTTCTTATAAAAAATATTAGATGGTAGAATTGAAAAGGGAATATTGGGTATCACGTGCTAACAGGGTTTGCCCAAAAATGTTGAAGTCGCGTGGGCTCCATTCTGTGACATCTGAATCCATCTTTATTCTACATTAGTTAAAAAAAAAAAAATAAGGTTTAAATATACTCTAAGTATTTGTAATTTATATAAATTTTGAATTAAATTTTTATAATTATTTTTTTTGGTCTTTATAGTTTAAACTTTTTTAAATTAGATATTTGCTATCATCTCCGATTATAAATCTGTTAATTTAGTATTGACATGAAAAATAATAAGTTTATGTGACAATAAAAGAAATTGACGTGACGCAAAATTGACACAAAAATTATTATCCATCAACTTTTTTATGCATTTTTTTGAGTCAAAATTTGATAAAATAGTAATTTTTGTGCCACTTTGACACCACGTCAACTTATTTTATTGTCATATATACAAGTTATTTGTTATGTTAACACTAAACTAATGAAATTATAATTGAGAGTGATAGCAGAGATCCAATTAAAAAAATTCAAACTATAAAGACACAAAAAGAAGAAAAAACTATAAATACCTAATTCAAAATTTGTTTAAACTATATGGGCCTACAATATATTTAAACTACAAAATAATGTTAGTTTCACTACATAAATGCTTATTATTATTATTTGTAGGTTCAATTAATTTTGAGCTATTAAAAAATTAAGTAATTTTAATTAAAATTATAAGATAAGATTACTCTCAAATGAATATGTGCATACATCTCCATTCTTCCTTTTGTTTCTGTTGAGCCAATTTCCGTAATTTCATGTAACATCATACAAATGAATGAACCTTCATGAATTGAATAGTAGAAAGAACACCTAGAATGTTACTTAACTTTGAGCTGATTATAAACTTCTTCTTTACTCACTCGCACATAAAAAAGAAGATTGAAATGAATATATTTATATAGAAATGCTATCACTTTTACTTTCTCACACCTAATGGTCTCATGGCAATGGCCAAATAGTTTTATTTTTCCAAAACAGAAAAATTAGCTTGTTCTTGCTTATATGATAGAGTTCTACACTATTTTTGGTATGATTATCTACTCAGTGCCACTTTTTAGCTAATACGAAATGCAATCAGTACAGCCCATAGCCACGTAATAAAACATTATTATATATTAAAACTAAATAAAACTATTGAAAAGTAATTTGTTAAGCAATAAGCATGCTACTACTGTGACCATTATTTTGATTAGAGTAATATTATAATCATTATTATATATCTTCAAAATTCAAAAAATACGAGTCAGAATAGTGGATTCATTTTTATTTTATTTTTGCTTCAAAATCTACCAAGGGTGGGAGGGATGGCCACGACTACAAGGTGGAGGAGGTCAAATAGATTAGATTCCCACCCCGAAGCAGACAGACACACTGTTGTGCAAAAAAGGAAGAGGGGGGTCCACGCGCAGAATGCTTCGTTAACGGCAGCATCGCCCAAGTAGCGTATCGCAATTTGCAAGTGGGATTAGGTAGCCTCGATATCGATGTGTTCCCCTTCCCCTTACAAGAATTGTTATGCCCCTTATTTAAATAATATTTTGCTAAATCTTACCCTTGTTAATTTGAATCACATCAATTAATCTATTTTGGACCGTCAAAATTCAGAGTCATAAGTTTTAGTGACAAATTAGATAGTGAGATCAACACTTTTTTTTTTTTTTTTGGGCAAGTGAGATCAACATTTTTGTAAATAGTGATGAGCCCCTTAAGGCTAGCCCTTGGAGAAAAATTATTAAGGTTATTATTGTGGGAAGTTAGTATTTGATATAAATAATTTAAAGGTACTTAAATTTTTTTTTTTTAAGTAGTTGTCTTCTAAAATGTGTAAAATAATCAAAATATTTATATGTTATATGGTTATTTTATTATTATTTAAACATAATAATCACATGTATAAATAAAATAATTACATAATATAAATAGATATTTTGATAATTTCTTACATTGTGAGAGATACATACTTAAAAAATATTTTTTTTAAGCATTATTAAGTCTTTTATGCTAAGTTATAGTATCCACAATAATAAACTCAAAATTATTATCTTAAATTATTTTTATTGAGGTAAACCATCAAAATTTGATAAAAACGAGTTCAGTAAATTGGTATATAGTATTTATTATTCTCGATTGTGCATATGTAGAAAATTAATATAAAAATATTACTACTCCTGTGCAAGGGCAAAGGGAAGAAGAAAAAATAAAATAATCTAGCATATATTATTTTTAATTATAATATTTTCCAAAATAAATAAAAAAACTCTTAAACAAATATTTTAATGGTTGAGTTTGATATTTTGTCATAAAAGTTATGTTTAAATTTTATTGAGAGTGAGTCTAAATAAAATTTTGGAAGAATGATTGAATTCAAAATTCATATATGTGCGATTTATTCAAAATTTCGGATCATATAAGGCAGTTAATTTTTTTTTTAATTGGATTTTTTTTTATTTTTTGGTATGCCCTATAGACTTTCGATCCAGGGATCAGGGATCAAATTAAACTCAATGAAAAGACCAAAAACTATATTCAAAGTTTTAGTTTAAGCAATAGTAGTTTTTAGCCTGAGGACAAAGCCTTGAAAGTGAAAGATTGAAAATGAAACACATGAGACGGACGTTGATGGATGCCATATAATATGTCCACACTATCACGCACAGATTAAAACTCTCGGAGTATCTTCTTCCTCCGTCCATGTAAATATCCTATTTAATTATAGCCCTAATTCAAATTTAAATGTATTATGGTTGTGTTCCTTTTCATGGAATCTTTATTGCATGCTAAGTATAGAATTAAATTTGATTTATTATTAATATAAAACTGTTTCACACTATAAAAACGAGTTTATTAGTTATCTTAATGGTGCTGATTAAAGTTTAAATGATTTTCCGAGTTTACTTATCGTGCTCATGTTTAATTTACCTATTACAATCTAATGAAACTATCAGGCAATAGGGGTAAATTGGTGAAGTCAACATTGCGTTCACGACGACCAGACCCCTTTTACAAGGTATTTCACCGAAAGATTGGCTGTTCATTGTAGCATGATATATCCAATGAGTGGCACTTTTTCTTTGGGCAGATCAACGAATATTCAGTAATTAAAAAAACAAAAGTATTTCGGTCATTTACATGAATGTTACATGGTAACAAATTTATATAATTATTATAATTTTTAATTTAATTATTTAAATATTATAATTTTTTAAAAATATTAAAAATTTTAAAAAAATAATTGCAATGAAGTAGAGCTCAACGGACACACCAAGTGTTAAGGTGGAAGAAAAAGCCCCAAAAGTGATTTCAACATCACATTATGTGTATCAAGTGTTTCATGGAAGTAATGAACTTGCCCAATTTATGTTACATCTAAGAATGGAAAAAAGTTTGAATCTTTTTTATGCCTCAAATTGACTTGTTGATGGGACAATGAGAGAATAGTAGACACGTTCGCTGTCAATCGACGTGTTNGTCAGTTTGTTATCTTCCAAAAACAAAGAAGTTAGTTTTATTTCCCTTAGATAAAACAGATAGTGAACCATCAGACATAGCAAAATCAATCTTCCCTTCGGGATGGAATTATTTTCCCAAATCATTAGAAAAACCCAAAGAGTTTTATGAATTCGTTTTAGTAGATTCAGATTCAATCAAGTTTACTCCCACAATGGATAAATTAAAACCCCATGTAGTTTCTTTCTCAAAAATGACAATCCTCAAAGTCATACACCCTTATCAATGGGGACAACCTCTAGAACAACCAAAACCATTCTCATATCCGTTTCATCCCCCACATTACAATTATATAGATTATATGGATGCATGGTATTATATGCTTTGGGTAACAGAACTCAAACATTCATGGTTTTTTCAATTTGATTATAATTGTCCAAAATCTCTTCCTGCCTGGTTCATGGACTGGTTCATAGATATTGGTCCTTGTCCAGCAATTTTCCCTCCAGAAGTATTAGAAAGTTGGGAATTCTTTCAAACCAATACCAATTTTCCTCAATATTACAAATTTGTATACTTCCTAATGCAATTTCGCATTCCCTGGATTATGTCCTGGAATTACTGCCTTCATGAAATTCATCCTCCTCCTTTTCATAAATATTTAGCTAGACAAATCAAAGTGCGCTGGTGGCCCAAATATACTTTTGACCACGCCAAAAAACCAGAAGTAATTAAATGGCTTAATGAGAATGCCCATTTATCAAACAATCCTCAATCTCATGAAACCTTCCTAGTTAATAAATCATTTTATCAAGCGGATCTCGCAGCATCAACCTCTCGCAAAGATTTCAAAGACAAACTCAAACAGACATTGAAACAATTAGAAGAAGAAGAAGTAGCCGCTAGTTCAGCTTCAAGTTCAAACAAAGAGCCTTCAGATCATAATAGTCAATTACAGTCTAATGAAGTAGTTTATTAAACAGAGAACAATTTGCAGCTCTAGACCCTGAATCCAAAAGATTATTTAAAAGAGATCTTAGACTTAGATATAGTAGACTTTCTCTCTTAGCAGTTTAATGTCAAAAGAAAAATCGAAAAAACCAAAAACTCATAAAGATAAACTTCATCCCTGGTTTGGTCCAGCTATAACAGGTTGCATAAACTATCATAGATATTTCAAACATCTGCTTGAAAATCTAGAAAAAGATAATAAGAAAAATTTTGTAGGATATTGGGATCCTCCATACCAAAAACTTATGTATGCCTATCATAAAGAATTTTTCCTGAATAGAACTCAGTAGACAAGAATTAGCTCGACTTTCTGTTTAATGCCTGGTTATCATAGCCCTTACATTGCAAAACTTATAATCGAACATAGACATTATAAATATCTAGCTAAGAACGCAAGATATTGTTTACCAATCAAGCTTAGACTAAGTAAGAAATATTATTTGCAAGCTAGAATTAGATATAGAACTTTAGCCTACTTAGCTGTTTAAGTTATATCTTTCCTTAGATTAGTAACTTTAAGGATTCTAGACCGTAATTAATCTATTAGTAAACCAGTTAAGAAATTACTTTAGAGGTTAAATCTTGATAAGTCTGGGCTAGCAGCGAAAGCTGTTAATACGTTGGTCAGCTCTGTAACTCGTTGGTCAGCCAGTTTGAGCCGAGTGAAGGCGTGTGTGGTGGTCCCGAGGAGTGGTCCCGTAAGACAGATTTTCAAGATATTAAAACTCTTAAGGTGATTCTTATTGGAATATTGATAGGTTAAAAATGGCTGGAATACTAAAAAGGTTACTTTCTAAAGGAAAAGAAATAGCTGAACAGTCTGAAGTAGAGTCTATAGATTCACCTCAAGAAACCATCAATAGTCAAGAATTATTAATAGCTGAAGTAGAAAATAAATTAATGAATTGGTCATTACCTAAAGTAGAACCGAAAGAAATCTATAAAATAGGCAAATTTGATGTACTTGCAGATTATGTCATAAAAACTGTAGAACAAAATATTCCTGTTACAGGGACTCATAAAACCTTACCTCTATTAACTCCTGCCATGCTAAAAGTTCATAGTAAAGTTTATAATTATATTCATGTAGGTCTAATACAAGTGGCCGCAAAACCTTTGCATAGAACAGGAATAGATTCTCCAATATGTTTATGCCTGAGAGATAATAGATTAGTCAAATTCAAAAATCAACTTCTTGCTGTATTAGAAGCCAATCTTCATAACGGAGCAGCATACTTTAATTGCTATCCTAATTATACTGCCTCTATATTAGATTTTAAAAATCAATTTAATATCTTCTTAGACATCCAAACATTAAAAGATTTAATGCATGAGGGAACTCGTCCAGTAGATATTATTTATAGAATTTATTACAAAGTACTAAAAACGAATGTCAATATAAAAGCCTTAAGAATGTCTCCAAAAAATGAAACATTAATTTTCGAATCTAATACCTTAACCACCAATTCTATTACTCCTAGAAGATTACTCCATGAAGAAATCACACAAAGCTCTAACTGGAACTTTCCAGATCTTCTGCCTCCCAGACAAATTCCAGCCTCCTTAAATCACATTATAGAGGAAGACTCAGGAACTATACAATTAAGATTTTCTAGATCATTCTCCTCAAGGAATAGTTTTAATGATTCCTCCTCAATCCATTCTAGTAGAAGGTCGGTAGATTCCTATCAAAACATAAACCTTCAAGGCGTCAATTTTGAGCCAAGTGTACCTCAACCTTTTTACCATGTAGAAACTACTTCGGAAATTAATAGGCCAATATCTCCGCCAGGGTCTCCCACTTCTGCATCACAATTAAATGTTATTTCTAAAGAGTTTATATTAGATAAAGATTATCTACAAAAGGATTTTATGACTGAAGATAACAAAGATAAAAGACGTTGGTATTTTAGTAAATTTACAAAAGAAGAATTACAAAAGTTTAAAACAATTTATTATGAATATTTAAGTAAGATTCAAATACTTATTCCTTTCTTTACCTGGTTTGAAACTTATGCCTTGGAAAATAAGATGGATTATCCGTTTAGATCATATGTAAATGTTACTCAGAAAAGTACTAGAACCTGGCATACTAGAACTAAACAGCCAGTTGTAGCTGTTCATCCTCCATTAGAAGAAATCCATTTTGTTAATACAGAAGGAAATCAAGTAATAGCCTCTCCTTTTAAAATGATTTCAGGAGAAGATAGTCATTTAGAAGAAAAATTACCTTCCCTTAAACAATTTAAAAATCTTCAATTACAAAATAATTATACTAATATATCTCTTCATACTATATCTTCTCAATTGGATCAAATAGACCATGTAGTTTCCTCTAGATCAAACT
Source organism: Cercis canadensis (assembly GCA_003255065.1). Lineage (NCBI taxonomy): Eukaryota > Viridiplantae > Streptophyta > Magnoliopsida > Fabales > Fabaceae > Cercis > Cercis canadensis. The sequence continues at coordinate 190,060 of QAOA01003577.1, read as the reverse complement.
ATACAGATATTCCTTCATCTTCCAAAGCTAGATTAATAAATGGAATAGATCCTAATAAACCAATTTTTCAACCCTTTATAACACCTCCAGATGTTAGTTTAGGAGACGATACACATGATGTTTTGAAAATAATTTCAGAAAAATTAAAAGCACTAAAATTAGATTCTAATAGATCAATAGTTAATACTATTACCAAGGAAATAGAAAGTGAAGATTTAGACATACAGTCCCAATATGATTCCGAGCCACATTTAAGTCTGAATAAGCTTAAAGGAAACGTAAGACAAACTCCTCAATATGGTAAAACTTATTACCCTAGACCAACACCAGCAGATATGCAATATGAAGAAAGCTATACTCACACTCAAGCTCACTATGACGCATCTCAATTACATGAATGGAACATAGATGGCTTAACAGAATACCAAATCCTTAGAATCTTAGAAGAAATGACTATGGCAGCTACAACATATAGGCGTAGAAACAATGAAAAACAAACTGCTAGTTTATTAGTCGCTGGTTTTACTGGTCAATTAAAAGGTTGGTGGGATAATTACATTAGTCCAGCAGATAAAAATAATATATTAGGAGACACAGTCAAGCAAGAAGTCATTGAAGGACAAGTAATAGAAATACAAGATAATGTAGCCAAATTACTTTATTTAATAACCAAACATTTTATAGGGAATCCTTTGCAAATGCAAGAAAGATCTTTAGAAGTCCTAAATAATTTGAAATGTCCAAAGATGTCTGANTACTAACCTGGGTGCTCCTCTCTCTAATTCGGCTTGATTTTGAACATAAAAGGCTGCACAACTCCAAGGAGATTTGCTTGGCCTAATTAATTTTTTATCTAGGAGATCTTGAATTTCCTTTTTACAGTATGCTAATAATTCATTATTCATTTGTATGGGTCTAGCTTTGGTAGGGATATTTCTTTCATTGAAATCCTTCTCATAAGGAAGGTTGACTATGTGTCTTTTTCTTTGCCAGAAAGCATTTGGGATTTCAGCACAGATTTCTTTTTCAAATTGTTTTTGAATTAACTCTATTTTTTGTTTTACTATAGGGGTTTGTAATTGTTCTTCTATGCGTTTATAATGAATTTCTTTAGTTAAGAAATTTATTTGTTGTTTTTTGGAATAAATCAAGTTTAAGGAAGAAATTGTGTTATTTTGTAAATTGCTAATTTCCTTCAGTTTTGGAAACGATAAAAAATCAAAGTTTACATTTTGTCCTAACACTATAGTTTGTATTCCATTATGGTTTACCTTAAAAGGATAAATTTGTGTTAAGAAAGGAGTTCCTAGAATTAATTGTTCTTTCATGTCTTTTACTAAAAGAAAGGTATTCTTAAAACATATACCTTGATTACAGATATGAACTTTAGACAGTTTGTATTTTATTTGTAATCTCATTCCGTTGGCTCCATGTAGTCTTTCAGAAGTTTTTTCATAATATTGAGTAGGTATTAATCCTTCTTGAATACAATTTTGGTCGGCTCCGGAGTCTATTAAGGCTATGAGATTTTTATTGAAATCATTATTTATGACTAAATTAATGATACAATACCATTTTTGAAATTGAATTCGACTGATAGTATTTAAATAGTTATCATCTGAGACTTCAATTTTATCTTCTTCGTCCTTTTTTGTAAAATGGATTAATTGAGTTTCTAATTCTAAGTCTTTTAATTTTAATTCCTTTATATCTTCTTTTAATTGATTAATCTCATATTGTAAATCTTGAATAGAAATTTGATTGGTTGAGGGTTTTGTTTGAAATTGTTGAAATATTTTTCCTAAATTATAAGGTTCTAATTTTTCTTTTTCTTCTTCGGATTCTAACTCCTTTTTTAATTGTTCTAAATAATGCTTTTTAAGATTCGGGTCTTCTAGTTCGTCTATTAATTGTAAGGTTATTCTAGGATTTGAAGTTTTGTTTAATACATTAATACTTTGATCTTGACATGTTTTTCCTTCTCTACAATCTTTACAATTACCACATATCATACCAGTTCTAATGTCACAAGGTTGTCCTATAGATTCATGATCAGAGGAGGCTTCGGTTTGAGAATCTTCTTGTATGACATAAACTTCTTCATTTTCTGATTGCGATTCATCTAAAAATAATTTTTCTAACTGTCCTTTAATTTTACTATCAATGTCTAATTCATTAATCCTTTGTTTCATTGGGCAATTTTTACTAAAATGTCCTATTCTACCACACTTATAACAAACTTGAGTCTTAAATTTAACATTTCTTCTAAATTTTCTTTGAGGTTTATTTGAGTCAAGAGGAGTTGAAGATTTTTGATAGGATTTTTGAGGCTTTCTAAAATTCCTATAAGCTTTTTTAGGATAAGTGTTTTTTCTAGTTTTTCTAATTAACTTCTTTTTTCTAACGGATGGAGGTTCAGTATTCTCATAACCATGCTGCCAACAAAAATCTCCTAGTTCCTTTTTACCTGTTTTATCTTCCTTCTGAATCTTATTTCTTAATCTAATATCTTGACATAAAGTGGAGGCTTCTAGATGTATATTATTGATTAAATCTCCGAAAGTAATTTCAGTCCAAGGAATTGCTATGTTATTATATTGTCTTCTAAGGGCTTCTCTTACTCTTTCAGCAAATGAATTGGGGAGCCCTGCTATGAATTTTTCTTTCCAATAAGGTTGCAGACTATCTGTCCTAGAGTATAATTTTGTTAGAAAAACATCTTTATACCATCTAAAATCAGACATCTTTGGACATTTCAAATTATTTAGGACTTCTGAAGATCTTTCTTGCATTTGCAAAGGATTCCCTATAAAATGTTTGGTTATTAAATAAAGTAATTTGGCTACATTATCTTGTATTTCTATTACTTGTCCTTCAATGACTTCTTGCTTGACTGTGTCTCCTAATATATTATTTTTATCTGCTGGACTTAAAATTATTTATATAAAATGAATATTTTTAAATATTTTATTAATTTTTTAATCAAAACTAAATACATTTTTTTCAAAAAAGGAGTCACATTTTTACTACAAAAATGATATGCTTTTGAGAAAAAAACATATTACAAAAGAACATGCTTTTACAAAAAAACGTGACCCTCCCCAAGTGAAAATTGTTGAAATGAAAATTTTGTCAATAAGCATACTGCTTTTGCCAAAGAAAAAAAAAAAATATCTGATCTTGCGCGCCGTGGTTTTGATGATGCTCACGCTCTTTCTCGTGGCTTATTATTTATGGAAAAACAAGCTTGGGGTGCCGTGGTTTTGAAAGCCTTTTATTTTTTGGGGTGTAACAATACCCAGTTTTAGCTCTCATTTATTAGCTTAGAGTACCCACATGTGTAGTCCTTGTCTCCTTGCTTTTGTCAAAGAGAGCCATTTGGGTATCGAATCGGGAAGGGTCACGTTTTTTTGGCATGTAAAACACGCTTAGTAAAAGTATATTCTTTTTCAACAAGTTTTTTTTTTTAAAGTATATTCTAAGCGTGTCTCATTTATAATAAAAATGTGACTCTTTTTTTATAAAAATGTGTTTAATTTTGATTGAAAAATTAATAAAATATTTAAAATTATTTATTTTACTTAAATAATTTTAAAAATATTTAATTTATATAAATAATTTATACAAATATATTATTTTTATCAAATTGTCTAAATAAATAGTGACGCTAGCAGCGTGACACTGAGTAAGCATACTTTGAAGAGGTTCTAGAAGAAAACTAAATAAATATTTAAATATAATACATGTTTTTATAATTTAAACAAATTTTAAATCAAATTTTTATATATATTTTTTAAATTTTTATAATTTAATCTTTTTTTAATTGAGTCTCTGTCATCACCTCATATTATAATTCATTCAATTTAGTGTTGACATAACAAATGACATGTCTATGTTACAATAAAAAAAATTGATGTGATATTAAAATAACACAAAAATTATCACTTCATTAAATTTTAGCTTAAAAAATGCATAAAAAAGTTAATAATGTAGCATTTTTTATGTTATTTTAGCATCACGTTAATTTCTTTTATTATTACATAAATAAATCATTTATCATGTCAATATTAAACTTGACAAAATTATAATTAGAGGTGACATAAAGAATTCAATTAAAAAAAAAATTAACTATAAAAATCTTTAAAAAAAAGTTAATTTAAAATTTATCTAAATTATAAAAAATTAAAAAAAATGAAATAATTTTGTTTTCATGCGGAAGGAGTATAAATAGAGGGCGTAATAAGCGCCGTACGTGACGTCAAGGCATAGCGTGGCATGATCAGGTGATGACGCGCAGTGGAAAGCACATTCATCACATAAAGCGTGCAGATAGGATGGACTTGACACTTTGATGCTTACACCGAAAGCTTTACATCTACGTTTCTCTTTATTTTTTTTGTTTTGTTTTTTGCTTAGGTTACAATGAGCTCTACGTTCATGGCCACTTCAAATTTATAAGGTGATTGTTAAATTTTCTCACTAAAAAATGGGAGGTATAACTATATGTTTTTATTAAAAGAGATTTATATTTTAATTTTAGTATTATTATATTTAATAAAAAATAAATTATTTAGTGTGTTCTAAAACTGTTAATTTTTTAAAAATGCATAAATAAAATGATATAATAAATGTGTTGAAAAATTATAAAAATATTATTAAATATTTTGATAATATTAAACTCAAATTCTATCAACTATTTAGATATTTAATTGACACTAAATAATTTAATTTTTTAAAATATAATGAGAGGAGGAACGTATGCAAATACTTTGAATTATATAGTCAAACAAGGAAAAAAATTACAGAGAGATATAAATGAAGAGAGTAAAACATGGGAATGACTTGCTCTTAAATAAGGAGCTAAAGATATACTATTCACTTATACCCTTCCTTTTGTTTATTCTTCTCCTTGTTTGTCCTTAGATTAAATCTCATTTGTGGAGAATGTTGTGATATTTTGGAAAATCTTAATTCCACTTTAAGGGTTAGACTTGTTTAACCACAGTGGTTTTTTGAAAATATGAGATTATTTAATTGCTGAAATGGCAAGTGGGACTGGGAGCCAACGAATTGATTATTAGCAAGTGTTTTCTTCCAACATTGTAAAATTGAAACCAGCTTAAATCATAAGATCTCTGTGGGTCCCGTATTGACTTGATAACAACCAGGGATCAAACAAAGAGATCGATACAAACACGGCATTAAATACATAACACTTTTGGGAAGCATTTCCAGGAAGGCTAGCCCATGTGGACATGTCCCAGCTGGCCCCTTCTTGTACCACGCATTGGCTTCTTGCCACGTATAAGATCTATCTTATTCTTTGTTTGGACGTACCCTACCATGTCACTTCATTTAAGTTATGATGATAAAGATGTGCGTCACATCAATCCTATTCAACCTGTTTGACGTGGAATGGTTTGGCTTGACCTATTAATGTCTTATTCTAAGCTCAAATTACATAAGAATCACTCAATTTCTTCAAATGAACTCGCCAATATAGATTACAGCTGGGCACGAATGACCTATAGACTTTTTTTTTTTTATTATTATTATTTTGGCTAAAAATGCGTATGCATGGATTTGAATTTAAATTAAGATTCATTATTTAACAAATATACATGCTGAAAAAGAATGCAGAGTCAAAGCTATCCCCACAAAACGCCTTGAAAAAGACACAGCTTGTGAAGCAATGACGCAGAAACAATCCTGAAAGTAATGTTTTCTTGAGGAGAATCCACGCAAGACCTTTTCTAAATTAAAATTATCTATTTGGTTTCTTGAATCATAGAGCCAAAGTTCATGGTCATGGACTGAGATTTATCCAAGGTGAGCAGTGAGCACTATGCTAGGATACTTAGATGCTTTTCATTTTTTCTTTTTTCTTTGAATAAAGTAGCCAACTATCTGTATTTCTTCGTTTTTGTAGTGTCCACGGGAGAAGACAGGAAACTTCAATAAAGAGGAAAAAAAAAAAGAGAAAAGTTTAAAAATTGTAAAAGTGGTTTTGGATAAAAAGTTGATATTGAGAAGGAAAAAGACAGTGGAAATGATAGCCATGGTATGCGTTGGGGTGAAGGAAAGGATACAAATCGAAAGAGCCAAAAGCAGAAGAGAATGAAAGCAAGTAGCTTTCACCCTCCAAATCTGTTTTTTCTTTCTTTTTGAATTAGATATTTTTGGAAATGGAATCTTCTTGTCTTCTCTTTATGGTACACGATCGAACTTAACAGTAATCTAAACAAGATAAATCAAAAAAAGAGTTCAACCTGTATCGCAGTATATTCCTTTAGTGGGGAAATGTGTAACAAGTATCAACATTAATAATTTAAGCTATGATTGATGCTAACAGATTAATATTAATAGTGCACGGTCATGCTCCTTATCTTATGTTTGAATCATCATCCATTAGTTTCTCTTTCTCTTGTGAGGGAACTAAGCTGCTGGAATACAGAATACTCACTCAACAGAACTCATGAGATGCTTTGAATTTCCACATAAGATAATTAGCAGTATGCGGACAATCAAATTAAAAAAGGATAAGCTTCATATTGCTAACTAAAAAAAATCAGTTTTGTTTATCTAATGACAAACAAAACAAAACAAAAAAGAGGGAGATTATTGGATGAATTATGCTGTATTGTGTTTGTGTATTATTATTATTTATATATTGCTATTTTCACAACGGTATATGCTAATGTTATTGTTTAATTCATATAAAAAAAATAACTGATTAGGATGCCCTCTATTAAGACCTAAATTAATAAAGTAATGAGCCTTATTAATTAATTATCTATAATCAACTATCTATTGTTTTATTCTTTTATAACGGTTTTNGTTTTCTTCTTTTATAACGGTTTTTATCCTTTTTACAAAGTATTTTATATAAAAAATAACGAAATTCAAATAAAAATGTTAGAATTGCTTGACATGGTGAGTGGTGAGTTTGATGACTATGTAATCAAGTTTATCACTTGAAGCCAACGTGAGTTAGTTTTGTTAATTAAAAGGATATGTCTTAAGGCTCGGCACCTTTGAAGTGTCTAGTTTGAGCTCTTCTGCAACCAAAAATTTTGTTTGGTAGGCAATACTTATAAGGGAGATCTCTTGGTGTCTAGAGGCTAGTTGAGTAGCTTCGACAAAAAAAGTATCTTAGAGGTAACCCTCTAGGTGAGCCTATGTCTATCCATTTGTAGGATCTCGGACAAATCCTTATTACCATTTTAGAAAAAAAAAAAGAAGATTATCCCCCGAAGATCCCTATTAATAAATTTTCTTTTGTGCGAGCGTGTTTTGAAGGAGGAATTTCAAAGAAGTGTATGGATAGTTGGGCCAAATTTATCAAGGCCTGGCCCAAAAATTGCTATTCTAGGCCTGGGCTGGCCCAGAACTATATTTTAAGAAAAAGAAGTTCACTCTCTGCTCCGTTCACCGACGCCGGCCGTAGACGGAATCATTTCCTTTATTCGCGTCGCAGTAAGCCTTCTCAGTTCTCTCTGTCTCTGTCTCTGAGTTCTCGAAATTGTCTTGTTTCACAACTACCATTCCAACGTCTCGCATAACTGAAACTCGTATTTCTCCTTAATCTGCTGTCTTTTCTGTTTTCTATGTAATATTTGCTCCTGAATTTCTGGGGAAACTACGCTTACATTCCACACAAGGTTTACAACTTTGTCAGCTTAAGCATGTAGTTCTGTCCCAGATATGCGAATTTCAATCCATTTTATGTTCATAACCAATTTATTTTCACATTTTTCTTTGTGTTCATTCTTAATTTCTTATTATACTTGCAAATACAAGCTTAATAAAAATTGGACGATGATTTGTACCGCTTTACTACGAAGTTTACTCAAAAACACATCGATGTGAATTGTGAACAAGTTAGTTTAGGTGATTGTTAACTTAATTGACTTACCAGAACATATAAAGTAGCACCTTTGAAACCTAAGACTGTGTTTGGTAGGACAGACAATGAGGAATATATCTAAACATGCTTAATGCTTGGCGTATTGTTTAATTTTACTTTTCCCATTGTTATCTCTACCAAATACACCCTAAGCTTGAAGAGGGGTTGCCTGATTAAGTAGAAAATAAAAATGAGATGGAGAAGTAACATAATTTATAAAGCGGGAAAGTAGAAGTTAAGTCCATAAATAAGAATATTACTTATTTTAGCTTGTCTCTTAATTTGTTGTTCTTTTTCCATGTACGAACTTCAAAAGAAAGTAACACATACATGCGTATTGCATATGAATTCCCTTTTCTAAAATTTGCGCTATTCTTAATTCTGCCTTTAGCTTTTGGACTATATAACGTTTACAGTTTTTGTTTGTTTGTTCTACAGGATCAATCAGGTGATCTTGAAGTAGAATGTAATATATTGATATTGTCATTGTACCAATCATTAATTAGTCAGAAACATTTTGGAAGTCTGGATAGAAGACTTAAATAGATATGGAGAATTCCCAAGATCAGCCACTCCCTCCAGGTGTTCATTCTTGGCCTAACTATTCATCAAACTCAGCTCCTTCACTTCAATCCTTCCCAGACCCTGTACAGCCTTGTGAGATCAGACCTCATTATCATTCAAACTACTCTGGAAGCTATCAGTTTTCTGTTTCCCCTTCTAATTTAACCTTCCCACCTATTTCTCAGAGTGTCTATACTCATGCTACTCCTCCACCTCAATATCAATTTTCTCACAATGCTCCTCACATGTTTGATAGTAATAGCCCTAATAACTTTCAACACAGAAACTTCTCTCAATCTGGTGGTGTTGCTTGTCAACCCTTTGCCTCAGAGGCCCCTGGCTTTGTAAATTCAATTGGGTCTGTCAGTAGTTTAGTGGATCATCATGTTGAAACGAATAATTTCCAGTTGCAATCAGAAAGTGGTCTAGCTATTAAACAATGGAGTTTGCCTATCTCAAAGGAGCTGAATACTTTGGACAGCAACAAGAGGCAGACAGACAAAGAGCAACAATTCAGTTTACCTGGAAGGGGTTCATTGGATTTGATCCAACGTGGGGCAACCATCATTGAGCCGCAAGGACAAAATCAAATTTCAGCATGTGAGGAAGTGTTACCCAACAAGGATGCAAAAGTATGTCAAGAATCAAATCACATTGATGGAAAATTTCAAGAGTCGAATGTCAATCTTCCACAGAAAGTAAGTGTATCTGTGCAGGTTGCCCAAACACCTACCAAATACTCCAGAGTACAATCAAACAATGCTAGCGACATTGATATTGCTGCTCAGGATGCTGTCTTGCGTGAACAGGTCTGTATGCCTCCTCATATTCGTTGTATTTACGTTCTTCATTCCCTTATTTTCTTTTAACCAATCTGATTCATTTTGGCATTGTTTGCACTAATAGGAAATTGCCACGCAAAATATCATAAGAAGCCAAAGGTCTGTATTATTAATTTATTCTTTATGGTAATCTTTCCTGATTTTGAAATAGTTGATAGTGATTTGAGACAATAAGTGTGAAAACGTTAGATGCTTGTGTTGTGCCATTCCAGAGAGGCAAGAGGTGCGGGCTCACCTCCCAGGGATAATTTAGACATCTTCTCAGAACGTCGTGACCCCAATGCTTTGAAGGTACACAATCAACACTGGCCTGTGGGCCTGCTTTAGTCTTTATTGCTATGAGAAATTTAAGAGTTAACTGACAGTGTTCAAAACTTTTTATTGGTAAAAATTAAAAAATCACAGGACCATCTGTTGAAGATGGCCACAGAGCATAGGGCTGAAATGGCTGTTAAGCGTGGGAAGGCTGCACGTTCAGAAGAAGGTCAATAGTTTATTTACTTTACATAAGATTATGTATTTTTCTACATTATTTTTTTGTCTTTCCAACCATCTCGATGATGATGGAAGATTGGTGAATATGTTTTATGCTGGTGTAGTGTAGTGATGTTCCTTTTTCTGTGGATTTTCCTGCACAGAATAGGGAGGGACATCTAGTATACTTTCTAGTTAACTAGTGCCTATGTGATATTGTAGATATTACCAAAAAAAAGGGTTTGGGATGGGAACAATTTTCGAAGCACTTTATTTTCATAGTAATATTCTTCTCTCAGATGTTAAATTTTTTCAGCGTTTATATTATTAAGTCCCCAANGTGTTCAAAACTTTTTATTGGTAAAAATTAAAAAATCACAGGACCATCTGTTGAAGATGGCCACAGAGCATAGGGCTGAAATGGCTGTTAAGCGTGGGAAGGCTGCACGTTCAGAAGAAGGTCAATAGTTTATTTACTTTACATATGATTATGTATTTTTCTACATTATTTTTTTGTCTTTCCAACCAACTCGATGATGATGGAAGATTGGTGAATATGTTTTATGCTGGTGTAGTGTAGTGATGCTCCTTTTTCTGTGGATTTTCCTGCACAGAATAGGGAGGGACATCTAGTATACTTTCTAGTTAATTAGTGCCTATGTGATATTGTAGATATTACCAAAAAAAAGGGTTTGGGATGGGAACAATTTTGGAAGCACTTTATTTTCATAGTAATATACTTCTCTCAGATGTTAAATTTTTTCTGCGTTTATATTATTAAGTCCCCAACCTTTCTTTGGGGTTGTATACCAATCTCATTCCTATATCAGGTAACACAGAAATTGGAAATGGATATGGCGTACCGGGTGGAGGAGCCTATTATGATGCTGCAAGCCTTAATACTGCTCCAGGTAAAATAAATTCTAAAGATATATGACTGGTGCTACAGCCTTTTTTCTACTTCTTTATTCTAATAATAAAGTCAGTGAGTCTACTTAAATTTTTATTGCTTCTGGAACTTTGGAGTAGCTAGTGGTGTGGTGGGCCTGCCCAATCCTAAACTTGATAGAGGTTCGGAACAGAAACCTGCAGCTAAAGAATTGCCTGAGTACCTCAAGCAGAAGTTGAGAGCTAGGGGTGTTCTTAAAGATGATACGGATGCAAAAGATTTTGTAAGAATATTCATGTTAGTTTGTCTTTGTTACCTAGCTCCACTTCTTCTCTTTCATCTTTTTATGGATTTTTTCATTGAGGGCAAGCAGTAATCTATTGCGTTGGCTATATTTCAAAATCTAGTGTTACAAGTTTCATGTGGCTTTGATCTTAGTGATTATTGCAGCTTTCAAAGTTTCCAAGTTTCTTGCGATGCACCTTCAATTTGGGATTCTATTTTCACTTGTCATATTCCTTGATTTGATTCTGCAGTATATTATTTACAATCTATCCTCTTCAATTACCTTATAGTCTGCCTCTGTCTGTATTTGAATTTCAGAATGCTACTTCAGCTAAACTTGTGGAAAATGGAAAGTTGCCTTCAGGATGGGTATGTATCACTTTTATAAACATTTATCAATAGATGTCAATTTTTTCTAGGTTTCTACTTCTGAATGGACAACCATTCTGAATCTATGCTATACCATTATGTACTCCTTCTATACTATGGGCTCAACAATATATGATTATTTTTTAAGGATCTTTCTCATGCCACTAGGTAAAAGTAAAAGACTCATTTAAGTCTCAATTTTTAACTATTTTTTTCAGTATTTTTCATGTTGTTAGTAGCTTATATTAATATCCATGTAGGTGGAGGCAAGAGATCCTGCAACTGGTACATCTTATTATTATAATGAAAGTACTGGGAAGAGTCAATGGGAGAGACCTCAGGATGCTTCTTTTACTATGCAATCACCATCATCTTTACCCCTTCCAGAAAATTGGGTGGAAGCATTGGATGAGACAACAGGTTCAGCTCATATAATATATATAATGGGTTGTATGAGTGTGTGTATGATTTTTATTAAACAAAATCCTTTTTAAACATGTGGAATAACCATCTTTGGAGTGGTTGTTGGTTACGTCAGTTACTGACATGTGAATAGCTTCATGATTTCATTTTGGCTGTTTCATTAAAATAAAATCGCTCCCCCCCCCCCACAACACCTTTCTTCTTTTATTTTTTTTGTGAATTTTTATAGGTATCTCATTCAGCTCTTTGCTCTGTGTAAGGGCGTAGGTATTACTACAATACGAAGACTCATGTATCACAATGGGAGCATCCTAACTCAGCCCAGCAGGTTGTCTCAGATCGCTCTGACTTGTCAAGTTTAACAAGCAGAGGTAATGATGGCGGGGATGACCAATCATCTAAACTACAGAGGTGCATGAAATGTGGTGGTTGGGGAGTAGGCCTTGTGCAGGCATGGGGTTACTGCAATCACTGTACAAGGTAGGATGCCTCTTGCCCATTTAGCACTTGATTCCATGAAAATATTCTTCTTCCACTGTACTTCTGCTTTTCATATGTATTACTCTGTTATTTCTGCATGTAACTGTTGGTTTGTACTAAGCCACCTAAAGCATAATGATCAAGTTAATAGATGGACGATTGTAAGTGTAATAAGCCAATTTAAAAGATTCCATCTACCAGTAATGCTTGGAAAACCTTCTTTCTAACATTGCAGTTGATACATCCTTGACTTGTGGAATGCAATTCAAAGCATAAACTATAATGTTTAAGTGCCTTAAAATCAAGTAATGAACTAGTGCATGCTTAGTGGGTATGATGTCCTTCCCTGCATTTTGGATTCAAAGTTATCAATTCTACCTGCACTTCCCAGTTCCCACCTTCCCATAGGAATATGTCAAATTAAATAGAGGAGGATGAAATCTTTCAAATAAAGGTCAGATTTGGTATGTAGGGATTGGAGTAAGAAAGATCATAAACTAGTAAGGAATAATATGGAAATGAATTTACCCAAAAATTTATTTTGACAAAATGTTTTACTTCTTAATTGTTGATATTAGCTCCCTTACCCTAATATTATCTTCCTGTTCTGTCAAACTTCCCTGCACGTGATTATCTCTGACATTCTTTTTGTTTTTATTTTTATTCATCCTAAATTGTTGACAAATGCAGAGTTCTCAATCTTCCACAATGTCAGTATTTGTTCGCCAGTTTGAATAACCAAGAAACCGGCAGTACTGCACATTCCTGTGAAAATGCTGACAGAAAGGCTAGCAAACAGAGGTATGCTGTCATATGAAGATCTAAGGCATGGCTTGATTGGCTGTATTTTGAAATCCTTGGAGCATGGCTTCTATCCATTGTTTGAAACATTTCTTTTTGGACATTGTTCTAAGCTGTGAAGTTTCTATAATCACTCAACAAAAAAAGAAAATAAAAGACAGTTATTTCCTTTTGATTAAAAATCTTGTACTGCATGTATACTTCTTTCTTTTTTTACTTCTCATGCATTTAGAGAAAAAATTGGGTATAGTTCAAACATGGGGATTGTTTTCATATGAAAAGGATGGATAGAAATTAAGGAGCAATAAAGTGAAATTTTGGAGAGAAGAATTACATTGCCATGTAATATCCAGGAAGATTTTTGATGAAAAAGGATAATTAACAATTAAGTGTCAAAGGATGAATTGTAATCTATGCTATCAAAATAGCAGGGAAACTTTTTTATAAAATTAATTTTCTATAAAACAAAAGGCCTGCAATTACGTCTCTTTAAATCTGAACTATAGACTGAATCGGCATGTAAGAACTTTTGCTTCAGCTTTATATGGTAGTAGGATGAAAGATTTACAGAGAGGGTAGAGAGTGCATTTTGAGTTATCTAGAGATCTTTGCCAAAAAAAAAAANTTGCAAAAAAAAAAAAAAAAAATCTACTCCAGATAGAATTGAGGAGTTTGTTTTCCGAACACATAAAGGGAGTATTGATTTCAGTTTGTCTGTCCAGGTCCAGTGGGAAACCTCCATTTGATAAGGGTGGCAGGAGAGGGGGCAAAAAACGTACTTATACAGAGGATGATGAGTTGGATCCCATGGATCCCAGCTCCTATTCAGATGCTCCTCGTGGGGGCTGGTATGTTAAACATTTACAAATCTTGTTTCATACTGAATTGCTGCTAGTTTTAATTTAGTTTACAATTTTACATTAAAGAAAAGAACTAATTGGTATATATCAACTTTATGGAATGATTTTTTTTCAGGGTTGTGGGCTTGAAAGGTGTGCAGCCGCGAGCAGCAGATACAACAGCAACGGTGTGTATATTCCTTTTCTTTCAAAGTTCTTTAATTCCTATCTTCTTCCTTTGGACTCAACTTGAGTTATCATCCTCTACTTAGTTATTTTTCTTTGTCATGTATTTGATATCTCTCTTTTTTAGTTTGAAACAAAAGAACTCTTTCAATCTGGTAGCTTTGAAGCCTTGATACTCAGAGGGAGCCTGCTAAATGCTAGTCTGCGAGGAAAAGAGTTTTATAATTAGCTGAACTTGTCTTGACTATATCAAAAAGTGTTATGTCTAAATAATCAGGAAGAATTGGGTAAACTTTAGATTTTGTATGAAAGATGAAGGATAGCATTAGTAGATGCAGAGCTTAGCTGGGGTCTGGGTTATTGCTAGTGGCTAGCAGTAACGCCTTATATGTCCACTTGGTGCTTTAGTACTTTCTTCAGCAACTGTATCTTCATTCTCACCAACACCCCGCCCCCCCACAAAACAAAAAACACACACACACTGAATGAAATGCATACTTATACTTGCCTGTTATATATACACTAGATAGTGGTTGGTTTCAGTTTCTGGCCTTTGTTGAGGCTGAACATCCCTTATAAGTTCTCTGTTTTGTCAATTTCAGGGTCCTCTCTTTCAACAACGACCATATCCATCACCAGGAGCTGTTTTGCGAAAGAATGCCGAAATTGCTTCACACAAAAAGAAACCAAGCTCTCATTTTGCATCCATATCCAAGAAGGGTGATGGGAGTGATGGACTTGGTGATGCTGACTGACTAAAACTATCATGTCTATATAACAGAGTTAGTCTTTGGTTTGGTCATGCTTTTAGTAGCAAGTGGATAAAATTAGTCAGATCAGATACACGTTACTCTTATGTCTCTGGCATAGCAAAGGATGCATTTCATAGGGAAAACTGGAAGTGATGTTACGGAATATGTCTTTTTGTAGCATTTACTGCAAATACTGAGCAATTTTCATTATCAAACTACTGTGCAGAGGCTGTCTTTATATCATGTAAGGCGGAGGTGGTACCTTAGAAGTATATTGTAAGCACCAATTAATAAAATAGAGGAGTATACTGTTTGGAATGAGAAATTGCTAGAAGCATGCTTTGTTGAGTTAAAATTTCAACAGAACTTGAAATGTAGGAAAGAAAGGAAGCTATACGCCGAACCACATTTTTATTATGGTCTTTTGTTTTTATCTGATACAGTTTTTCTATTTAGTTATGATCTCGGTAATTTCCGTTTCATCTTTATGGTACTACAAGTGTCTGTACTCTGTAGTTTTTCTATTTAGTTTTATTTTCTTCTCTTGTATACCAGAAAAAAAAAAAAAAAGTGTCTGTAGTTCAATCATTTCCTAGACTGATGATTTTACTTGCCATCTGAGCTCTGAGGAGGTTGGAGCAATGGGTTCATGGTTTTTTATATTATATTTAAATTTGTCGAGATTATTTATATCTGTATTTGTTAGATTTTCAATTAGATCGAAATTTATCCCATCTCATTTTTAATCCCCTTGTTAAATTGGATTAAACGCCAACAAAGAAACGTGAGATTTAATCAAATGAAAAATAAAGGGATTTAGTTACATATTTATTGAAACTATGACATAAACTTAATCTTTTTTTTTTTTTTTTNTAACAACTTGGACCTACACACCACTCTTTGAATGGGGTATGCTTACCAAATTTGGAGCAAGTCATATTTGCTTAAAGGGTTTTATTGTCGAAGTACTCACAATTGTAAAACTCTCTGACACAAAATTAGGAAAAATTCTATGACTAAATGATCTACAACTTAGTTGATAGTAAACTCATTCTTATTGATCTATAACCTAATTGGTAGTAAACCCATTCTCTTACACCAAATAGAATAATGCTCAAGTTTTACTCACACAAAATGCATTCTAAACGAGTTTTAAGTGTTACTAAAAATCTTATAATTTGATCCAAAATTTTAACGGTAAATTTCATCACTTCAACTTTACTAATTTTTCCATTCCTTCAAAACAAAACAAGTATTTTTTAATATTTGTATCCTTTCTTTTTAATACTTATTAATATATAATCTTAAATTTTTAAGAAAATAAAATGCGAACATTAAAGATGGAGGAACCTATAAATTATAAACACATGGGTTTTAATTTAAGAAAAATAATTCGTTTCTATTTTTCTTTGTTTGATATTGAAATTTTTTCGTATTCTAATTTATTTGAGTTTATTATTGTGAGGTGCTAGAACTTGATATAAAAATATAAAAAAAAAATATTTTTTAAGTGTTTATTACATTGTGAAGAATTATCAAAATACTCATAAGTACTATGTGATTATTCTATTATATTTGTGATTATAATATGTAAATTATGTAATTATTAGTTATATATATATATAATTATTATGTTTAAATATAAATAAAATAATTTTCACACTCTTGCACAATTGTACTTATTTTCTTTATATTCTTAAGTCTTTTATGCTAAATTTTAGCATCCACAATAATAAACTCTATTTTTCTGCGTTAACAAAAATGTCCTTCCGAAAATGGCTAGTGGGACTAGCTGCTTAAAGTAACCAGGATAAAAGAGAAAGAGTAGGGTTATATAATATATCGCCGCAAAAGAGAAAACCATAGGAATCGGGTTTAAAAGAGAAAGAGGGAGTGGACCAAAAATAAAAAATCACAATTTTCAGAGTAGGGTTATCCTCCTCCCTCCCGTCTCTTGTCTTCGTCTTCCTCAACACTTACTGCTCGTCCATTTTCCCTTTGATCTCCCGAAGGTGCGTCGTGGTCTCAATCTCCTCCTCTCAGTTACTCCATTTTTGAAGCTCAATTAGATGATAAATTTCCCTTTTTTCTTTCTCCAATTCTAATTTGTTGTCATTTTCGCTCTTTCTAATATAAATCTAAGAACTTAGGGTTGTTTCTGTGGTTCATTTCCTGTTTGGTTGCTGAGAATTTGTGGGTAGATGTAAATTCCCAGAATCTTAAATTTTGACAAGTAGTTGATTGATGTTGTTTTCTTTTTTTGGGTTTCTTTGACGATCAGACTAGGTATCTATTGGTTATATTTTGTCTTGTAGTATTTATTGGTTGTTAGGGAAATATAATTTCTGTGCAGATTGGATGAGTCTAGAGGAGGCCAGGAGGGTGCATGATCAATTCGCAAAAATAATGTCAATATTTTTTGGTATCTGAATTTATGTGGTGGACATGGATTTCAACTTCTGCTTTTGAACTGACATTATTAACAAGGAAAAGTTCTAATTTAGATGTACTGAAGCCACTATCAAACTTTCAGTTGTTATTTCAGTTGATGAGTTATCCTTGAGTTTGATATTTCAGTTGTTATTTACTTAATCTAATCACTTAGACAGTATGATGAGTAATCCTACTTTCTTACAAGCCTTCTTTGGAATTGTTTGCACTAACAGAGAAAATTACCTGACTTTCAGTAAAGAATTATGGGTTTGCTTGACAAGTTAAAATTGATAACCTTGAATCTTTTGGCGAGACAAGATTGATAACTTATGTTTGGATATATTATCTGTATTTCGTATTAAATTTAGATAATATTGAATAGTAGACAAGTGATGACTTTTGGTTGTGGTTATGCAGAACCTCTCTCCATTATCTTATAGTTTTAGGTCCAATAACCTTGGGAATTAACCAAAAAAATTATACCCTTCTAATAAAGCTTCATTCTGGTTCACAATATCAATTTATAGAGGGTGGAATTGTTTTAATTGGTTTTCCGTTTGGCCTTGGTTTGTGATGAAATGTATGAATCCATGCCTTAAAATGTTGTTGGAAATATCGCTCACCAAAAAAATTCTTTGAGAATATTTCATTAGGTGACTTTATTTCTTCTGCTTTCCTTTGCTTCCTCCTCCCTTACCAATTCTATGTGATATATGATTCTGATGAATCAGGTGCCAGTATTTGGCTTTAATCGTGGATCTTTCCCTTTCCATTTTTCCTTTCTCCAATGGTGGGGAGAGGGAGCTGAACAGTTACAGATCCTTCACAAATGTGATTTCCTCCTAAAAATAAGCACTAATATTTTCTTTGGAACTACATGGCTTCCTAGTTCATACAGATAACGGACATATAGAATTGTCCTCTACCCCTTCCCCTATTTATTCTTTGCCCAAATCATCAATCAATATTAATTTGGAACAATTGTTGAAATCTAATTGATACTTAACTATAACTATTTCAACATCTTGACTTATATGTAACTTACTTTGCAGTATGTCAGTAGTCATGCTTGGGTAGCAGTTAAAGATTGCTGGTTGCTGGGAAGGATCCTTGGAATTAGTCTTTTGAGACTTTATTAGAGGGAGGAAACAAGAGAATGTCCAGTAGCAGAAACACCCATTGGTGTTATAGTTGCAGAAGGCCATTTTGTCTGCAAGGGCGAGATGTGGTTTGCCCCAGCTGTAATGGGGGATTTGTTCAAGAACTTAATGACATGGTGCACATAAGTCCACTGGAATTCCTTGGACTGGACAATGATGAAGAACGGGACCGACGGTTTGGACTTATGGAAGCCTTCTCTGCCTTTATGAGGCATCGATTGGCAGATAGAAGCAGTGGCCATGATATCAGGGCAAGATCAGATTCAATTCCTGAACACAGTCCAGGATTTGCTCCTTTATTGATCTTTGGTGGCCAGATTCCATTTAGATTGTCTGGACATGGTGGCTTTGAAGCTCTCTTTAATGGGACTCCTGGAATTGGTCTGACACGAGGTAATACAGGTGATTATTTTATTGGTCCTGGTTTGGAAGAACTGTTTGAACAGCTTTCAGCCAATGACCGGCGAGGCCCTCCACCAGCTTCCAGTTCTTCAATAGATGCAATGCCTACTATTAAGATCACACAAAGGCATCTTCGTTCAGATTCACATTGTCCAGTATGCAAGGATAAATTTGAGCTGGGGTCTGAAGCAAGGCAAATGCCATGTAATCATATGTATCACTCAGATTGTATTGTTCCATGGTTGGTACAGCACAACTCCTGCCCTGTTTGCCGCCAGGAGTTGCCACCACAAGGATTGAGTAGTAACCACGGCTCAAATGGCCGAAGCAGAAGCAGTCATAGTAGCAATACCAGTGGAAGGGTAAATGGTAGGGAAAGCCAGGGAAGGCGGAATCCATTTTCTTATTTGTGGCCTTTCCGTTCATCTAATTCTAGCACTAATGGAGCCGCTGGAAGCAGCTCACCAACGCCTTCCATACCTGAGAACAACCATCAAACGGGATATTCTGGGTGGCCATTTGACTAAGTTTACCGTGTGAAACATGCTTTGTTTGTTACCTCATTGTGATTGAAACTGCACCTTTAGTGTGCTGATTGCTTGGAGTGAAATGGATGGTATGAGGACCTGGGTCTACCAGGCTGGATTCTGTTTGTTGTAAAAGGTGTGAAGATCTCTTTGTACAAACCTGCGCTTTTTCTTGTAATTCTTTTCTTTTTCTTTATTTTGTAAATGATTCATCCTTTCAGGCAAAAAGACCCCAGCTTTTTATCTGTGTCAACCTAACCTTTCTCATCAAATCCATTAAAAGTTTTCTGTCATGTTGAGTGCCGAGCCGAGTTTGAATTACAAGTTCTTCGAGGTAGTCATGTTATTAAACCAGAGGCCACCTTTAGCCTTCTCTTTATCCACTGGCCTGTAGTGTTAAGGCACCGAATCTACTTCTTTTCTCTTTTTTTTTTTTTGGCGGGGGTGTTGGGGGGAAAGGAAGTTTCTCCAATATATGTATAACGCTTTTTTGTGATTTGTTTTTTCTTCCGTATGCTTCTGTAATGAAGTCAGTTAATACTGGTTATCCATAGCATAAAAACATGCACTCGTAGCTAATGAGCCATTAATGATTTCTTTTCATATACACAATTTTAGGAAGAAAATAGAAGAAAAACGAAAACAAATATGAGCAAACTGCTATTTCAAATTCAAGTGGAGCTGAAAATTTAAATTGACAGATATAAATAACCCCCCTTCCAAACTCCATTAAAGTTCTACCTAGACAGAGAATCAGTTAGTTAGCTCCCTAATGACATCAACAATTGGCAGCTTTAAGAGTTCTCATAGCTCTTCATCTTGAAACTCCAGCTTGAGTCATCACCTTTACTCAAGCTAGAAGCCTGAACTGCTTTGCTGCCTGAGTTTTTAGCAATCAGCTCAAGACTTCAATTGTACCTTTCCGCAAATATAATGCTTGTGTCAGACCTTGGAAACAAAATCCCAAAGATTCAATTTTATTACTACCAATAATAATAATAATAATAAAAAGAGTAACTTATGTACTAACATTATTGCACATTGTTTTTCAAGCAGCTGACACCTGTAACTGGTTTCATTCCAAGTTTCAACATTGCCTTGAGACTCTGCTTTTCACTTCTAATGTGCGTAGACCTACTAATTACTTCACCTTCTTGTCCTGCACACTACACATTCCTGTGATGTGAGACAGCGAATTGCACACATCGTTCTAGCTTCAGTTATATAAAAAGATATAACCGGCGAGTGACATGTATTTTGATTTCTTTCTTTGAATAAATTGGCCTGTGAATTTCACCCAACCTGTTTATAAAACTGACAATTTTTTTACTGTACAGCTAGAGTGCAACCAACTGTGTCTCTAGATGGGTCTCACGCTATGACACTAATCACGCTCTTACGCGAACCCGATTAACAGTTATTTTCTGAGGAAACTTTGATGAAACTGAAAAACTAGTTAAAGATACTTTTTATATNATAATATATCATACTACATGAAATTAGCCGATATAAAAATGACACGTGTACAAATTAACTATTTTTAAATTTATTTAAAAAAATAAAATAAATTATATTTATATTCAATAAAATATAAAAATTACTTATATTTATCACATCAGTATAGTATGACATACTCATGTAATATCATAGAATTCCCGTTATTATATATATATATGTTAAGATATAATCAAAATTTATCCTTTTTCTCAATTTCTGCCTTCCTTTGTTCGTGTGTTTTATTTGTGGAATAATGTTATCAAATCTAGTCCCACACTCCCACCCAAGTACCAGGAACGACATATAATACATAACCAAAAATAAATTACCCACCTATCATTTCAGCAAATAAATTCACTAGTGTATTCCAGGTACATCTATTAGAACTACATGGTGGCTTTGCTATATACAACTAAATTACCATCAGTGCGAAGTTACAACATTGAAGCAGGGATTACACTAGTTAACACAATATATCCTCAAGGATCACGCTGGCCACACTGCAATGAAGCCAGATCAGAGTTTTGTGGGTTCACCAACCAGCACTGCCACCACTATTTCCAGACCATCCATTCTCAGATTTCTTTGGGCCACTTCCCCAGCCAGAGCTTCCATTATCAGCATCACTTGCACTCGTCCCACCCCAGCTTCCCCCAGCACCACCACTTCCACGTCCCCAGCCACTGCCACTGTTGTCATTGGCACTAGCTCCACTACCACCCCAACCACTACCTCCGCCACTTCCACCAGAGGCCCAACCACCAGGAAAAGCTTCCCTTCCAGGAGAGTTTTGAACCTTAGCTCCTGGAAAATTGTTTAAACCATCATCCCCATCCTTTGTAACAGAACCCCATCTGCTTGCATTATGACCAGAGTCCTGCCTTTCATTATTGGAGCTGTTTCCTCTGCTGCTGTTATAAGAGCCTCTACCACGTCCACGTCCACCACCATATGGGCGAGGCAGTCCACTAGGGTGCTCATCTCGATTGCCATTATTTCTGTAATCAGTTCGTCCTGTCAGAGCAAAATGTACAGGGGTAATCAAAAGTCTGAATGCAAAACCATTACCGATTGGGAAAATTAACAGGGGCAATAAATAATAAGCAAATTATGGCATGATACATGCAAATCAGAGGCAAAGGGGAACCAGCCAACACTTCAATAGCTAAACAGAAAGCTAGAGCTCACAATGCATGTGCAAGTGTGTGTGAATGCAAGCGAATGTGCGGTCAATACACAAGCAGATTACTAGTACATGCTTTCCAAGAAAAGGAAAAAAAAAATATATTACAAACAAATTCATTTGACCCAGCACTGCAAACCAAATCAGGAAAGGGTACATAGATTAAGGAACCACACCTAATCTGCTAGTTCAGTATTCAACTAGTTCCAACAGAAATTCATTAACTGAATTACACAATTAAGCATAAATCCAAATTCAATGGTTCACTTAATATACCTGTCCTGGAACCTGGGGTAGAGGATCGATCCCTATCATAAGAGTGCCCTCTCCAGCCACCCTCATTGTTTGAACCACCCCAACCGCTACCCACAGAGGTCCCTGACGAGCCCCCAGTTGAAGGGCTTCGCATTGGGACCATAGCAGCAACAGATCTAATGGAGGGGGCTGAATTATGCTGGGGATCATCAATATGCTTCTGAAAATATGCCACAAGCCGATCTATGTCTTCAAATGGCCTTTTCCGGAACTTGAATCCATTTGGATAAAGTCCAATGTACTCATGGTGTGGATTCGTACTTCTTATATAAGTCAATATGAACGTGCCAGGATGTTCATGGGATATGCCAAAACTATAGACTATCCGCATAGGATTCTCTGCTTTCTCTATCCTCAAAAGTTCGTCAACTTCTGCTTTTGTACCCTTCCTGAACTTGCGATAGCTTAACATTGTCTTTAAGTGAGTCACCAAGGGATCAACATAACGATCCATTACCTAACCAACAATGAATAGGGAAAAGCAAATCAGAAAAAAGGCTCATGACAAGAAAGACATTGTTTTTTTTTTTTGGGGGGGAGGGGGGGGTGTTGTACTAACCTCATCTAAATCCTCGAAAGTGTCCTCCCCAATTTTTAGTGTCTTCCCAATTCGAAGCAAGCTTGTGATGTCCCTGTGTTCCTTCCCACCTTCAGCTATATCTTTGTGAGCATAAACTCCATCATAGATTTTGAGGGTTAAAGTAAGATATGAAGGGCCGCGTGAACTAGGACGGATAATACTTTCTCCAGGATCTTTGTCAGACAAGTACTGTACAAAAAGAGAGGTAGAAACTAATCAAGCAAGTTCAGAGATAATCATAAAATCTTGTTAAAACGTACATCTGATCAATCTTTTAAAAAAATTCAGAAAATGATGATTTGTAGTTCAAAACCTACAAAACTCAAGTAAATTAAAAGCATGCTGCACCAAACGCTCATCCTATTTTTAAGGAACTATAATTGATTCATTTGAATGCACAACTTTCCAGTGAAGGACAAAACAGAGCCTTTTTATTAAGAAACACATGCAGATATATTAGAAGCAAATCATACTTAGGGATCGGCAAAGAACACCTCAGGTTGAAGGTGCAAGGTTAGAGATAATGACCAGGCAAAGAAAGGTTGATGGTCCCTTGTAGCATGTCTAAACCAGTTGGAACTTGGAAGTGATCGATCATGATTAAACGAATTCCATTACATGCTGAATAGCCTGCTTGGCAGGTTGTTGCACAGTTTGGAAGTGCCTTTATTTGCATTTTCTGGCATTTTAAATGGTTTTGCCAGTATTGCATGTGGAAGCAAAATTCTTTTTTGTAGTGTGGAAGAGATGCAGGTATTTGTCTGCTAAAAGCAGAAATTAGAAGCAAAAGCTAATCCGCTTCTTCCCTAACAGGGATTCTTGCAAAAGCACTTTTTACAAATTCCAGTCTTGTAAGAAATTTCACATAAGGCCAAACAGGCCTGAAATCTAGTTGCCTGAATGTAGACAGAGAATGCTTCTAATTCTAGGAGTCAAATATAAATATAATCAATTTGTTTTTCACCAAGAAATCAAGTTCAAAGATTCATTCATATGCACATACACAGAATATCAATAAAAAAAATATTAAAAAAAAACTCCCAGCATATTTTATAACTCATATAACAAGGCCCATTATTAATAGTCAGTAAAATTTTTTAAAAAGAAGATAGGAACAGATTAAATTACTGAGAAACAAACCTCCATTGCTTCATCTGCAGTTATGTTCTGAAAGCGTGGATGAACTATCATTCTTGGCTTGAAATGCTTCTTTGCAAGCTCCTTTTCTTTGCGAGCTTTGTCTTGTTCAGTCTGTAGACAGCTCCGGTCTTCATGGTAATAGGGATCAAGATTGCGGTTATTCTGTAACCGATTACTTCTCATTTCACTCTCCCTACAAACAAGGAAGACTTGATACCTATTTTTTTGAATTGATTTGATTTTACAGGTGAGAATGTCACCTTCATGTAGCCTGTCAGATAGTTCAATTATATCTCTCCAGTCATCTGTGTAATCTTCCTTCATAAGGATTCCAGTCAACCCAGATTCAAGCACACAAATAGCCTTTTGGGCTTGCACCCTGCGAACTGTGGCTTGTAAAACTTTCCCTTCAGCAAGGGTCTCCTCAGTCTCACCTGAAATCATATAGAATTCCTCATCCTGACTAGGTTCTTCATATTGTTTACGCCAATCCTGAAAACCCTGAATCAATTCTCTTTTCATATCATAGAAAGTTTCTCTCTTGTTCTGCCGCTTCTTGTCTTTAGCATATTTCTCAACATCAAGGTTTTTCAAATAACTAGGTCGGTCTCTCACATGCTCTATAGCCATCTCCAGGGCATCATCATCATCATTTGCATCACCGGTGCCATCTGCATCATACACATCTTTGGCCAACTCTTGTGCAAGAGTATAAGATTCTGGATGAATTCTTGTATCATCAAGCAAATCAATGAACTGGCTGCTGCTAGCAGCCAACCCGCTCCGCCGAACACGCATGAAACCTGATGCATTGACAAAAACCTTTCTACCCACTTCATGTGCGGTCAAGAAGTCTTTCCGAGAAAAAATTGCTCCAGCTCTTACGAGGGATCTCTGTAAGGATGCAGCCTTTCTTGGACCAAGCCCAGAAATAAACTGTAATGGAGCAAATAACCACTCATGACTTATGGCTAAATTAATGTCCAGGCCCACTTGATTGGTCACATCCACCATAACCTGCTCTACCATCCCATACTTCTCATCAGGGTTGAGA
Organism: Cercis canadensis; assembly: GCA_003255065.1. NCBI lineage: Eukaryota > Viridiplantae > Streptophyta > Magnoliopsida > Fabales > Fabaceae > Cercis > Cercis canadensis. The sequence goes on along the minus strand of QAOA01003577.1, from coordinate 164,959 downwards.
AAGCCCTCCAAAGAGCTCAATTTCCAGGATAATATTTCCCTCCTAGGTCCACACAGAGTCGCAACCATCGCCAATGGATTCTGCAAATATCGACCAAGAGCAACAGCACGCTTCACTAGACCTGTCAACATAAAGAGTGTGATCAGGGATTCCTTTTCATATTATATATATTAAAAAAAAAAAAACAGAATATATGCAACAATATTTACCTTGTTGTGAAGGGAGTTGTTCTGATGAGATTCGAGAATTTTCATAAAGACGGGGAAGTGATTCGTCGCCATACACAATGCTGAGGCCATCCATTTCATGCCCAACGTCTCTGGGGTTTTCCTCCACCATCTTAAAAATGATCTGATAAAAGTAGGGCAAACCATATATAAGACCGAAATGTGAAGAAAATAGGAAGAGATTTCACTTAGTGGTATGAAACCCAGGCAATTCATAGATGAACCGGCAAGCATCACCAGCAGAAAGCAGCATACTCAATAGGTGGTAAACCTGAATATCAATTGTATTTATTTAACAGTTCTAATTTTTACTAACCGGACTACCAGTGGGGGAAGAAGAGGTAAACATCACCACCATAAATAACCACTCAAATACTCAGTCCCACACTTCAGTTTTACAGAAGTATTACATGGCCCCATTACGATGCTTAAGAAATGAGAAGGAAAGAAGGGGAACAAAAAGTGAAAGAAAAATTCATGAGATACAATACCAAGGCTATTAAGTGGAGAAATCATTAACTCAATGCTAATGTTACTTTATGAACTTAAGTACTAGCTCAGAACGAAAGAAGAAAAAGATAATTTAGAAGTATACAGTATAACAAGGACTCATCATCTCAAATAAGCTACTTGTAGAAAGACAATGTTGCTGAAGCACATTAAAAAATTAAGCAGTTTGATGAAAATTTAAAAAAGAAAAAATACTGTCTGCCACAAAAAATACAGAATTTCTGATGACTTGAAAAGTAATTAATATTCCCAAGGGGATGATTATAAAACAGTACGATACATAGATGAACATGCATAATACTCTCTCACACTACATACTAAGCACATTCTTTGATTGCTGATGACAGTAACAGAAAAATGAAGATGAAGCACCTAGAAAACCAGATGTATGAATCAAGGCCAAAAATCAAGTAAGTACAATGCTAACCTCGTATATATCTTCCTTCAAACGGGTACACGACAAATTCACCGCTCCTAAAACAACCACATGTGGTTGGTGGTCAGTCATGAACTTCAAAACACGTTCCTGGTCATTTTTCTTCCGTTGCTGGTCATTAACATTCTGCGATCGCAAAGTAAGGGACCCAGTGTAAAGCACATCCAGCACCTCCCCTGATGAATCTAACATCACAAAAGTAGTTGTTGGCTTGCCAGGGCCCCAACAGCAAGCCATAACTCTTGGAGCAGCTTCATCATCAGAGTTGAGGTCATCCTTCCGTTGATAAGGTCCCACAGAAACCTTACTCCACAAGGCGTTCCCATATTCCATAAGTAACCAATTCTTTGCTTTGCTCGTCAGATAGCCCCGTGCTTCTTTTTCCATTGAGGGTAAAATGAAACCAAAAAGTGCATCATGCAATATTAATTTCCTCTGTTCATTCCACAGTTGAGCAGATCTACTAACACTATCACTGATATAATATTCATTGAATTCGTTTATCAACTTATTTAGATATCCTTCTGGCTGCTTAATAGTAACTTGAAGTAGTTTCTCCTCTTCTGCCTTCTGTATAAGGAGCCATTGTGCATCCTCAAATTTAGCCAAAGGCTTTTCTCGCAACCACTTTACCCCAGCAAACTGATGGAAAGAATCTATTACTATATTACCATCAGCAGTTGGACAAGTTGACACCACAGCATGCTCCATAAAGCTAATGCGGACATGTTTCCTAACACTAGGCTCACAACTTATCTCAACCGATGCCTGGAAGAAAACAAGCATAAAATCAAATAAAGCCTATCTTTTGATTGATGATGCACAACTATGTTATTAATGCATACCATGTGCCGAGCACCTTTAAGTACTTCTTGAGGTGTATCAAACATAGCACAAGTGAAATTTGAAGCCATCTCCTCTGGTGTTTCCTTAGGATCCTCCAACTCATAGTTTCTCTACCAATAAGGAAACAGAGTGAAACCTTTAGTTTAAGGTCAAAACAAGAATGGTTGCAAATTTATACATGCTTACCAGATCTTCTAGTGATAGATGCAATCCAAGTTGCTCAGAACTACGTCCAAACTTGCTTGCAACCTCCCACAATCCTGCTTTGCTGCAAGAACTATATTTTGATTTCCTGTTCGGCCTCTTATATTGTCCTTCCTCAACACCAACTTCACCTGGAGGGAAATGTAAGTTGAATTTTGAATCAACATCATCAACCTCTCTCTCTGATTCTGCAGCCTTCAGTGATCTCATAACTGATTCAAACAACTGCTGATTCAAATTAAGTCTTGTTTCATCATAAACTCGGCGGGACTCTTCTTCAAACCGTTTATTATAGTATGCTTGGAGGGCACTCTTCCGCTTCTGAAGAAGCAGCCACTTCCTGTCCAAGTCCTGAATCGCCCAAAGTACCTAATGATGCACAAGGCAGCCATTTGCAAAGTTTTAAATTTGATGTCAATAAGAAAAAGTACTGTTTTAAAAAAAACACTATACAAATATACCTTGTGCCATTTTAGAGTCGGTGTCTTCTCACTTTTATCCCAATTCTCATCATCAGCTTCAGGTAGCTCAGGATCTTTCAATAGGCTTAAACACTCCTCCTTCCGATAAGTAGCAATAAAAGGAATCTAGAGGAGGAGAAAGACTCCAAATTAATAAAATAAAGACAACCTAATAAAAAATATAAGAGATGTGGATTGGAGGACACTAACATCTAATTTTTGCACATGATGCAATTCCAAAAATCTGACAATATCAGTGCTGGCAACTGGTAAATCCCCGCCATCATTTTGAGTGCTTGTGTCTTTCTTGTGAAGCCAAGATATCGCCCCCGCTTTAATTTGATTACATATCCATTGGCTCTCTTCATCTATACTACTTCCATCCAGTGGAGGAGCACCAGTACTCTCCTCTGATATCTACAAAAAACAGAACAGTAAAGACAGCTCATCTCACATGAAGGCTCCTAAGTAGGTAGAAAAATTATTTGCACAGAAATCTCAGAACACCTGCATTCTTTCTGGAAGATCACGCTTCCTAACGTGGTCATCCTTCTCAGTCATATACTTCTCAGAAAGCACAATTGGCTCAAATTCATCTTCAAGTCTAGTCTCTTTATATTCACGTAATTCTAGACTTTGTTTGCGAGACTGCAGCAACTCATCGACATCACCAAATAATTCTTGAGCTTCTAACATGGAAGAGGAAGAGACTCCTGCTGCCTGTCTTATTTTCTTTTTCTTCAGCTTCCTTCGTCTATGAAGAATAACAAGAAACAGATCATTGTATCAAATGTTAAGATAATCCAGTAATGGTAAGTAAAACAAACATTTATTATACCTCACAGGAGCTCCATTTTCATCAACTTCTTCTTCGTCCACAATAAAGTCTGCCATTTCATCTTCCTCACCAATATCTTCATCCTCCTCTTCTTCAGCTTGTTCCTCCTCTTCAGCAATGTCTTCAAGTGGAGCTCCTGCATTAGCATGACATGCAAAGTTAGACAATGAAAAACCAATATTCTAAATGAATAAATTAGGACATACCTTCATCATCTCCAAATAAACTTTGTTTAAGCTTCTCCTCAGCAGTTCGCCCACCTTTACCACTCCCAACAAACTCCTCCTCATCGAATAACCCAGAGGGCTCCTCCCCAGAATCCCCTCGAAATTTCTTCAGCCGTTTAAATTTCTTGCTCTCCTGGTAAATTTTAACACTTCATGTCAATATAATTATGTAACAGAATCACATCAACTAGCAGCCAACATCAGTAGAAAAAAACCAAAATATTGACAAGAATTTACAACCTTCCGACGATGAATATTGATATTATTGTCCTCAAGCAGCTCATAATCATCTTCATCAAGGACGTACTCCTCTCTAAAAATGGAAATAGATCCGTTAGAACTTGGAGCAAAGAAGATACCATCTCTATTTGTGTTGAGAATATAGACAAGAAGTATTGAAGAAAATTCACAAATATGAACTTCCTGGATTCAGTGCTACCTCCTCCTAACTCACCCTTCCCCCAAAAAAATAAGGGGGAAAAAACAAGTTACAAGGGTAGGTCACGTGTATTAACATGCATGCCATACTTACCAAATAAAAGGGAGCAAAAAGCACAAAAACCAAACATTTAAACACTTCAATAGTTTCTTCATGGAAAAATCACCAGCTACTATGGATGCAAGTGTTATTCTCACTTGTGTATAGACACACATACATATAATTATGTCACATCCCAATCAATAGGAACCTAATGTAAAATTATGTCACATTTTTCTTTCTTCTCTAAATCTATAATTTTCATCAGCTTCAACCACATGCAGAGAGGAGAAGGATAGAGAATTCACTTTTTCTTCCTCTTCTTTTTCTTCTGCCGCTCCTCATCACTTTCTGCCCTCTCTTCTTCATCCAGTTCCTCTTCTTCTTCTATGTCATCGACTATAAATCCATCCTTTTCATATTCATCCTGCCCTTCTAAAGAGGGGGGAAAAAGTAGTGATAACAATAAAAATTGGAATTAATATAAGATGCATCAGATATAGTCTCTGAAGGAATATCAGCTCAAGACATTAAAATATAATCTAAACAATTACAATAACATAACATGGCAAAAGAGAAATGAAATCAATACATAAACAATATGAAGCAAAACTCCTAAATAACAGAAAGGAAGCACACCACTGGACGAGTGTCGCATTAATGCACATTATTCAAAGAAGACTAAAATAGACACCATTCTTTTTCAGTGGAAACCACCTGAAAGCAACCACTTGACTGTGTACATCAGCTTCCATACTAACGTCCCCAGGTTATAAGCAAGTTTGAATATGAGTGTTGCATGAGAAAGTGTATCATTTCACCACCCAACGAGGATTTCTTGCTCTCTCTATCTCTAAACAATGAAAATATACAAATTCTAACTCCTAATTCCTACAAAGTCCCACCGACCACACTGAACTTTGCACAGTAAAAATTTAAGATATTAAGTTGCAGTTCCCACGAAGGGGAGAAATATCAGGAAAAATCCAATATGGGCATATCCTTTTCCGGGATTTCTCATTAAAATATTAACAAAATACAATTATAGTTCCTCTTCCAACCTTATTCCATCAACTGAACGAAGAGGGGCCTTTCTTCGCAAACTAGGCAACAGTTCATTGAAAGGAACAAAGCAACGTGAGCAAACCCTAATTGAGGGCAGAAACCCTTGCGCACAAAAAACAAACAAAAACTCCCGCAGATTTGCGGAAACAAGTAACTAATCAATTCCCAAACAACGCAAGGTTCAGAAATTTTGACAGAATAAAAGTAGATACCCTCTTCTTCGTCCTCATCATCGTCATCCATATCGCGGTCGTCTAGTGCATCTCCATCAGCGGGTTCCCTCTCATCCTCTTCGAGTTCGACCTCTTCTGCACACATTGAAGAAGAACGATGACAAATGTGATATTTCCAGAGAAATTTTAGGGCCACTTCACTGAAATGCAAAGAGAAACTTGGAAACTCTAGGGCTCACCTTCTTCGTCAGAGACTACAGCTTTGCCCATAATTGGCGACGGAAACAAGGGCTATGAAACGCAAAGAGCTTAGCGAGATCAACAGAGAAAGCAAGAGAGAATGGTCGTATGAGAACCTGAAGCACACCCAACAGAGCGTGGAGTTTGTGAGTGAAGAAGGGAGAGAATGAATATTTATAATGGTGAGTAAGGGGGAAGGGGTGGCCTGTCTGTGAAGATGGACCAACGAGACTCCGCAAGGTTCACGTATATCGAAACGAAAAAGGAGATACCGCCTTTAATCCCCGAATGCTATCCTGTTAAGTCCGTCCGACCCGTTTTGCGTAAACTATATCAGTGATTCAGTATATTGTTTGTATTAGAAATTACGGATTAATAAGCTATTAAGCTTAACCTATATCATAAATTAATTAATTTCTTATGATGACAGCTCCATTTATTGTGAAATGTTAATCTGATTTTTTTGTTGATATTATTTTAAGGAAATAGTTCAATTTGCCTCCTTCAACTTAGGATTAAGTGCGGTCTATCCCTAAACTAAAAAAAGTTACAAAGAATCCCTTTCAACTATACAAATGTGTAAAAATGTCTCAATCTCTACGTAGTCATGAACAAAAATTACCATGTACCATGCGCATTATGTGATTAATCAATAATTAACTCAAAAAATAATCACTAATTAACTATGCATCGTCCCTCCGTCTCTCACCTTCACTCTCGTTTCTCACAGTCATCACTACCCACCACCAGCGATAGCAACAACGGAGTCATCGCCACCAGCCCTGGACCACCACTAACAGGAATAGCCACATTCGAATTTTACAGAAATTTCATGACGAAATGGTTATCTATTTCTATCTTGTTCTATTGACACACATAAATTCCAAAGCTCTACTTGATGGGGGAAGAGCTTATTCATTTTAGATCTACTGGATTTGTTTGGACCGGTGTTGAATCGCTATTGTTGTTGTTTTGGTGCGATGGAGAATAATAAAATAGGAAAAAACCTTGAAATGCACCCAGCATTTTTTTTATTTTTTTTTTCTAGTTTGTTCTTTCAAAATCCCTCATGCCCACATACCCAAACCCCTCAAATTCCACCGATCTTATTTTCTTATCTCAAGCTGTCGTGAACCATAGGAAGAAGCAATGCTCATGCTACTTATCTCTCGTGCTTTATTTTGAGCTTTAATCTTAAAAATAATAGTAAAATATTGTTATAAATATCACAAGCTTTAAAATTAAATGCAATTTATAAATTTTAGTTAAGAAATAAAAGAGATATGAAAATAAACTCGAATGGGTTCAAAAACGGGTCAACTTGTTAGGGATTGAAGATGATAAATTTTGAATATTATTATTTAACCCTAACAAATTTTGAATATAACTATTTGGCCCTGCTNCTCAGGTCCATTCCATTTCCAAATCATTTTCCACGAAGTGTTGGCCGGATTCCAGCTAGTCTCCAAAATGCTTTTGTAGGCACTACTCACAGAGAAGGAACCTGTGTCATTACCCACCCAGTGAATGCCGTCCTCTCCATCATCCATAGAGGGAGGAGGGATGGCATGAATCTTGGCACAAATATCCGCATGGAGAACATGATGGAGGAGAACCCAATTCCAGTCACCACTCTCCAAAACAAAATCAGCCACAAGAGCATTCAGGTCTCTCTCTGGAACAGAGAAAGGAACCTGATCAATCAACACCCTCACTCCATCATACCAAGGATCTAGCCAAAACTTAGTAGAACGGCCATTGCCCACAGAGCAGCCCAGGCAATTAGCTAGACCTTGCCAAACTTCTCCAATAGCCTTCCAAGTTGAGGAGTCTCCATTCTTGACTTCTATAGTATGACTCCAATTCAAACCTCGACCATACTTCCCTTTCAACACTTGAACCCAAAGCTCATTCGGTCTAGTCTTCATCAGCCACCCAAGTTTCATGATAAAGGCTTGGTTCATAGCCACCAAGTTCCTTAAACCCAAGCCACCATTCTGTCTTGGCATGCATATCGTTTTCCATCTAATGGTGTGGATTTTCCTAGTATGAGCCTCATGACCCCAGATAAAGTTACGTTGGGCTTGCTCTATCTCATAACAAATCGACTTTGGAATCATGGCTGATTGCATGGCATAAATGGGGATCGCTCCGATCACGGACTTGGCTAAAGTAACCCTACCCGCCATGGAAAGGCATTGCATCTTCCAACCCGCTAACCGCTGCCTGGTTTTGTCTACCAAGAAATGGAGGTTAGCCTTGGTGTTCCTTCCAGGAGATAGAGGCATTCCCAGATACTTCCCAAGATCATTTGTCATAGAGATGCTGGTTTGTTAAAGGAGAAATGTGGGAAACTTGGGAAAGAGAAAGGGAGAGAGAGAAGAGTCAAAGGAGAAAAAAAAACAATAAAGCAACATAGTTAGAAAGAAAAAGAAATAAAAAAGAACAATAACAAGTATAAAAATTTAATTACATTGGAAATAAGAACAAGTGAGGAAGCTCATGAGAGGATTATACGTGGGCAACAGCTCTTTTAGTTTCATGTCACTGTAATTCAATTGCAACTATAACCCCGTTTACATCAATTAAAACAAATAATACATGTAAAATATGTTTATTTTATTAGGAGGCTTTTAACTTATTGGTACTAGATAGTAATTATATGTTAGGTTTTTGGGTTGAACTTAGTGACCAGCTATTTTATTTTAAGTTTTCTTTTTTGTTTTTTAACCTCAAATTGTCTTGAATTTTAAAAAGAAATTTTATTTTTGTTGAATTTTAAAAGGGGTTCATATACAGTGGATATATCGATTTGATATGGACTTTTTTATATCAAATGATAAATTAATTTGTTAATATAAATAATTAAAATTTCAACATTTTAAAGAGATTTTTAAATAATTATACAGGGATTCTTAAATAATTTTTGTTGTTTTATTATTATTTTTTTCTTTAACTATTCGCTCTCTATTTCTTTTATTTTCCCACTTCCTTTATCTTTTCAGCATTTTCTACTTTTCTCCTTTAATAAACGAGTGTGTCTTACTATGTCAATACAACGTATTCTTAAAGGACATGTTGGATTGATATAGCATATCCTTAAGGGGCTCGTTATATTATAAACAAACGAGTTTCTTTATTTTCATATGTTGTAACATTTTTATGATTGGGATTCGCTACTTTGTTGTAATGGATGTTTAAGAAAAATATTACATTTAAAGTAACATATCTCATTTTATCTGGTACTAAAATATTAAAATATTCAAAAAAACCAAATTTCATAAATAATTTAAATAATAACCTATTTAAATTAAATTTTTTTGGCATTATTTCGGTTATTGTGCCGTTTCTTTGCATAAACATTAAAGATTGTAACAACTTATGCAAGTTAAAGTTTTACTGGTAGCATTTATGAAAAAAATGGAATTGATGTTTTTCTTATATTTTTTTATTAACTAATATAATTTTAGTGTTTAAAAAGTATATATATAATTTTCTTTAAAAAAAAAAGTTTATAACATTTTTTCTAGATAGATAAACTTAGATGTTTTATCTAATATATCAGAAAATGAATATTGAAACATTGGATGTCAAAAAAATAGTTTGTAAGAAATATTGAATTTAAGTATATGCTTTGTCATGTAAATAAATAAATAAATAAATAAATAAATATATATATATATATATATATATATATATATTGAGTAAGTATAAAAGAGTTATATATAATTATTAAATTGTATGTTTGCTATGTATTTAAAAATTATTAAAATATCCCTAAAAAAATTATTAAAATAATCTATCATCAATAAAATATTTTAATTATGTGACACAGTTTTATTGAGTGATGATACATGAAATTTTATATTGACAGAAAAAAGTACTTGTACTATTTAAAAAAATGGGCAGGGAAATTAATTGCTCTTATATTGATCCCGTGACTAGCGCGTGGACTTTTTTTTTCTTTAAATAAAATAAAGTCAATTTCTTATTTTGATGACTTAGATTTCAAGTAGTCAATTAATGGATAAAAATGCTTCATTTGTCATATGGGAATGGCTAATATGGCGTAATTTAGGTGGATTTCGTACGAGTAAGAATTAACATATGTCAACATCAATTAATATCATTATTATTTTATATAATTTAAATTAATAATTGAGTGTAAATTTTATTCATTCTCAATCTTTACTAATACCACATCACCAAAGAAATTAATAATTTTTACACAAATATACATAGTAAAATTGGTTTATAAGGGTATTTTTAAAAAAATTAAGATCTTAGGTTTAAACTTCTATTCAATCATATTTTTTACTAGAAAATTCTAACTCCATTTATCTAATAGTTTTAAAAAATAATATTTTAATAACAACAAATAATTTTAAAAAATTTGTATATATAACAACACACAATTCTATGAATATGTAAACCTTTTTACATTGTTGGTAAATCAAAATTAAATTCTTAATAATTTTTGTTGTAGGACATTATTGAGTTTTGAACTTCATATTTTTTTTTGATTTGTTAAAGTCCTCATCATTAAACTTATATGTAATTAATATATAATATTATGTTAGTAGGAAAATAATTAAATAATATTTTTGCTAACTAAAATATATTATTTGATGAATTAACAAATATATTTGATGTATAGTATGTTATGGCAATTTTTTTTAATAAGTGGGCCTTAAATCCTATCTTTTCATTATAAAATTGAATTGATCTCATTTAAATTAGAAAAGTAATGTAAAAATTCTTGAATTAGACATATATTTCACATGTCATTTATACTCATCCTACTATTTTAATAATAATTTTATTAAATTTATTTTTTATTTTATAAATAATAAGCATACCTTAATTAGATTACTGATTAAAGTTATATATTTTTCTATGTTAAAATTAATATTCTCATTGTTAATTTAAATCTAATGGCTTAAATAAAATAAAAAAATTGAAATATACTACATCAACATATTCATAACATAATTAATAAAATTTCAATAATTTATTCACATATAAATGGTATGCATATAGTATCCATTGATTATTTATTTAAAATTTTTGAAAAGTTCATATTTCGAGATAAATTTATTTTTCTCATTAATTGAGATAAATAGTTCAACCAAAACAAAAAATTGAGATAAAGGCCTGTTTGAAATCTGTTTTTAAAAACTGTTTTCTATTTTTNGAAATCTGTTTTTAAAAATTGTTTTCTATTTTTTTTAAAAATAAAATAAAAAAACTTATTTGGTTAGAAGTGTTTTTGTTTCATTGTTTTAAAAATTATTTTCAAAATGTTGTTTTAAAAACAAGAAAACAGAAATAACTTGGGGATGTTTTTGTTCTGAAAACAAGTAAAGACCGGAGAACAGCCTCTTCTCATTAATGGCACAATGGTAATTATAAGCAATTCTCCAAATAAGCCTAGCCGACGGAGAAGAGGAAGGAAACGCTCTCCGCATCGTGTTTTTCTCTTCTTTGCTCAAAACTCTCTCAACCTTGCCACTCACCTCACTCACCGAGCACTGCTGGGCTTGTAATTCCATGTAAAGGTATGAAAAAAGCCACCCATTTCTCTGTTTACTTTGGTTTATAGAATTTTGGGTTTCTGGGTTTTCTATGTCTAGTTTTGGGTTATGGGCATGTTATTATAGCTCAGAATTTTGGGGTTAAGGAGGAAATTGGTACAAAGTTTACTTCCTTCTACTGAATGAGACTATTTATTAACGGGTTGTCTCCGTCTTTGAAATTCTTTTGGGTTTGGGGTTTTACTGTTTGATGTTTGCAGCTGTTGTAGCATGGGAAGCAGGGAAGCCTTTGGTTATGGAACGTGTGGAGGTAGCTCCACCACAGGCCATGGAAGTGAGAATCAAGATCTAATATACCTCACTTTGCCATACTGATCTCTACTTCTGGGAGGCCAAGCCTTTGATTTTGAGGATTGATTTAAGCTCATTTTGGTTCCAAAATCATTAGTGTCACTTCTGCAATACCATGTTTGCATTGCATAAATAGCTTTCTTCCCTTAAGATTTTTTATGCCATTACCAAATTCCAATGACTAGTTTGATAAATTTGTTTAGCCTTTCATAACAATCATAACATGTTTCCTCTTCTTGTATGAGTAGAGAAAGATACATATCATAGTTCTTCTAATTTTACAGAGAAAATCTTTACATGTTGGATATTATTCTTGAGGACTTTGGAGTTGAGCACTGAAATAAATTTACTTACTTTTTTGTCTTTCAGGAGCATACTCCTCTGTTTCCTCGAATTTTTGGTCATGAGGCTGCTGGGTATGTCATTTAAATGATTTCATGTCTTGGAGACAAGCTAGTTCTGAAAAATTGATGCTGTTTTCTAATTTGAGTTACAAGACAGGTAGTGTCTTAAGTACTTATCTAAGATAACTGATTCAAATGGTAAGTTAGAATGGTGAAGTGACATAATTTAATCCACATAGCACAAGGAGTTGAATATATTAGTTTGGTTAATATATGCTTATTGAGGTGAAAATCATGTTCACTTGGAAATCCTGATAAAAAACTGAACCCCTTTTACCAAATTTTGAGAAGAATGAATATGTTTCTCTCTGAAATGTCTTATTACCACTTAACTTTGAATGTGTTTCTTTATAGCCAAATTTTGAAAAAGAAAATCTCTTAATTCTATTTAGTTACTGAGGAATAGTGACTCAAAAAATGTAAATGGTTGCTCATTGGTAAATGCTAAGTTTCCTTACTTCAACAGAATTGTGGAAAGTGTTGGAGAAGGTGTCTCAGACCTGCAGGTTGGGGATCATGTGCTTCTAGTATTCATTGGGGAATGTGGTGAATGTGCACATTGCAAATCTGAAGAAAGCAACATGTGTGACCTGTTGAGAATAAACGCAGCTAGAAGAGTGATGCTTAGTGATGGAAAATCCAGGTTCTTAATTAATGGCACAACAATAAATTACTTTCTTGGCACATCCTGCACCTTTAGTGAATACACTGTGCTTCATTCAGGATGCTTAGTGAAGCTCAACCCGAAAGCGCCTTTGGATAAAGTCTGTGTCCTCAGTTGTGGCATCTCAACAGGTTTTGTTGCACTCACATGTGAAACTAGCCATCTCTCTATTTCAGATTAGGATTTTCAAAGACTGATTTGTGTATTGTGTTTTTCCCAAATATTAATGCTTATGTATTATGTCTGGTCCTTGATACATGTTTAGGACATGGTTTTTCTCCAATCTTGAATTCTGGATATAACATCATACACAAACTCCTTAGTTTGTTACCAATCTGTGAGAATTCCTACTCAATGGTTTGCCACACCCCACATCTTACCACTTCTTGCTTTGGTAAAACTGAATATGCTACCGTGGATGCCACTTCCACCTATACAAATGACAACATGAAATAATCTATTGACCTTTCATGTTTGAATATCCATAGTATATCATCTGATATAATTCAAGTCTTCTTTTCTTTTGGTATAAAACTTGAACTTGGACTTATTACAATCTTATCACACTCGAGCCTCAAGGCAATTGTGTTACAAAATGATGATCCTATTAGGGAAATGTTTTAGGTATCAGCTTATGGTGGTATAATGACTAGTTGTGCGAGGATGGCATCTATAGTTGTAACTAGCAGAAAAATAATGGAGATAGAAAGTAAACATGTGACAGTATGTAATGCATATTTAGATTACTATGCCTGCATTATATTGAAGTTAAGAGTATAATAGATATGTGCTAAAAGTATTACAATTTAAGTTGAAGATTGCTTTTCTTTCATGAATAAGTTCAATGATCTAAACAATATTTGGCCTTTTAAATTTGTTTGGCTATGTCTATTACAATTCTTCTCTGTTCCTGTAATCTGTTGTGCTTAAGCTAATTCCTTCTAAAGGAAAATTGTGGCTCTGTTCCTGAAGCAATTCCAAGACATTAAATGATGTTATTACGATTGACAGCATTTAAAATTGCATTGATTATCTAGTAGATCGTAATTTTTCTGTTGCCTAATAATTCTGAAATATATTGTGGGAAACAAATATTTGGAACTAGATCCATGCTATGGAGTTAAAATTCATTTTTCATTGCTGAATTTTGACATTGAGTTTCAATTTGTTCAAAATGCATCTTTCAATTTTGTGACCTTGAACTCTTAATTTAGCATTGATGTTGTCCCTAGACTGATTAACATAAATCTTCTTCTATGTTTAGTGGCAAATTTATCATCATAATACTATGCCTGAGACAATGAGGATGCATTTTGAGGTGCTAGCTAAGGTTGATGGGGATAAAGTAATACCAGAGATAGTCATGCCAGTAACTCCTGTTGTTATGGAGGATACTGTGGCGTCAAATTTGCTTGTGGGGAATGTGAGCATGTTAAGGACACCGATGGTTCACCCTCCACCCAACCCCTTCACCTTGTAACTTGTGGAAGGGGTTTTGTTTTTGTTTTTGTTTTCATATACATGATAGTTAAGAAACTTGTAAAAATGTTGAGCAATGAAAGGCGCTGTTTTATTTGCCCCATCATGTTGCGAATGCTCTGTTTTCTAATTCTTCATTTGGTGAAAGACACCAAAAAAGCTAATATAAGCTTAGTAGTTCAGTCTCAAATTAACTGACAAGTAGGAATTCATTGAGTCTAAAAATAATTCTTCTAGAGTGTGTGATGGTAGTTACCAACCGGAAGAGTAAGTAGGGATTATTATCTTGTGAATTTGAGGACTTCTCTTGTAAGAAATCAATTAGAAATACTAGATGAGGTACCAAGCTTGTGTTAGCCTTGGCGTAAAAAATGCAGCACGTTTGTCCAGTTGAATAGATTAATCAGCTATAAAAACTAAAAATATGATTGAAGTTGTGTTATACATACAATGACAATGTGTTTTAGAACCCATTGAAGGGGAGGAAATAAGGGAAGAGTGTTTTTCATAACCAAATGGCAATGTGTTATGAACAATTATAAATATTGTTGTTATTTATTTTAGAACAATATGTTTAAAAATATTAATGTCATATTAATATTATATTAAATTTTATAATAATTTTTTCATTTTTACTTATTTATTCTTCTCATATTTTTATTAAAATATTACCATAATTTATTTACAAAATTAGTCATCATAAAAATTAAAAAAAAAAACTTGTTCTCATATTAAACGAGTTTTCTATTTTTTTGTTTTCAAAACTTGTGCTTAAAACAATTTTACCAAGCAAATTTTTTGTTATTTGCTATTTAAAAATTGTTTTCAAAACAATTTATCAAACAAATTTTTTGATACTTTTATTTTCTAGAACAATTTTTAAACATAATTTTCAAAAACAGTTTTTAAAAACAAGAAAACAAAAACATTTTCAAACAATCCCAATATTCTATTACTAGAAGACATAGTGTATCAAGTTTATCTTATCTCTCACATCAGCATGAAATAGTGTTATAAGAAAAGAGAAGAAAATGTGGTGCTTGTTAAACTTAATGAGTCAAACCTCATCTTACCCTTTGTATTAATGCAGTCTTTGTCATTACCGTAATCCTATTTCTACGATTCCGCCCTGCTTAGTGCGTCGGTAGTGCGCAGTTTAATAATCTTTTAAGTATTTTCCTCTTTACTTCCCTTTCAAACTTTTCGAAAGAGAAAAAAAAATTAAAATAAAACAAAAAAAACAGATAAACCACCATCTCCTAGAAAAAGACTTTAGTTGTCATTTGCTGCAGAAGTTACTTCACTCTCTCTTCCTTCAAACCCTAAATTATTAATTTTTCAGTCAGATATATAAATAAAAATTTCACTGACGCAAACTCCAACTCTCTCTAAAAATTCCATCCTCTCCAACTCTCTTTCTCACTCTTGAAGCCAGAATGGGTGCACCCAACTCCTCCCAAGTTCACCAAACTGGTGATGGACCCTAACCCACTTCACCTGCATTGCTCCCGATGGGAAAGGCCGAAGAACAGCCTTTGCCTTCCAGTGTGGTCTCCCAGGATTCGGGGCAGAATGTGGAGGCCAGGTGTGGATGTGGGTGTGCTGCAATTCGAAAATTTATTGGCCTCAGATGCATTTTCGTCCTGCTTTTGTCTGCTGCTGTATTCCTCTCTGCTGTATTTTGGTTGCCCCCATTTCTCCGGTACGCAGATCAGAAGGATCTGAATCTCGATGCAAGATATAAAGGTGGGTTCTGGATATTTCTCTTTATCATTATTGAACTTTTTCATTTTTTGGGTTCTGGGGTACCGACATTGTTGCATGGGTATAGATCTATTTATTATTTGGGGTTAAAATTTTTATTTTTTAGAATAGGAGGTATTTGTGATTTGTGGGCATCTGCTTGCTGGAATGCTTGGTCATTGTGACCCTTAGTTGGTTTCAGAAAAAAAAAAAGTGGGGAAATCGGAGAACGATATGATTATAAATTTGATGTTCTACGTTATTTAATTCTTAATTCGAGGTTCAAAATGTATTAGAAAAAAAAAATTCGAGGTTCAAAATTTATAAATGAAGGCCACACTTTTTAGATGATGGCGAGTAATTAATATTACCAAATTCTTTTACTTTATTTCGATTTGCTAAAAGTGGGAAGCAGGGTTGGGTACAATTCTTGATTGGGCCTTGAAGTTATAAAAGTGTTAGTATTTCTATATTTTATTTTTCTAATTTTGTTATGAACCAATAAAAGAGTTTTAGATATTTGTCGGAGAAAAGTTGTTTGTCGGATCATATTTTCTTAATTTAGGAAATTACTTTCCTCATCTCTTTTTTAAGTAAGGTTTGTTGGTTTTTATGTTGTAGACTTGCGTTTAAAGAATGGTTGTGACGCTGCATTGGGTGTCCTGAACTGGCCCTCAGATAGGCTGTGCATTATTTGGTGATTGACTGATTATATGTTTTGACAATGGCTATTCACACACTTGCTGCAGAGGTTTTTTATTTTTTATATATTTTTTTGGAACTAAAGCCATATTTTTTGTTACTTTTGAAAGGTTCACAACTAATTATATATGTTTATCTATTTAATATAAGCATAACTATGGCCGTATATATATATAGAAATAGATTTTCTATGTTAGTGGTACATATGGTAAACACTTTTTCACTTTCAAGGCTGTGAAAAGAAGTTTATGAACCTCTGACACATCATTTGTGGCATTGATTAGGAAATCTTGAAGCCCAAAATCCTCCTGAGTTCTTTCTAGGCTCTGATTGTAGATCATGTGCCTTGACCTATTCTACACAGCGCAAATAGTTTACTAGAGAGCTTTCATCTCAGAAGCTTCTTCCACGCTCAAAGGGGTTTCTAATGTTTACTTTTAAAAAATGAAACTAGACCATGAAACAATGTTGAAGTTTTTGTGCTTTTGCTTGATGAGTGGAGTTTCCTTGCAAGGCATGAAAATCTCAAGCATTGCTGTGATGTTGTGACAGCATTGCCACAATAACAAGCTGTCATTGTTTCTTCATCCATCACAAGCATCCTTCTTTTTAGCCTTCGCACTCATTGTCTTCCCCACCAGAGTGATCAACTGGCACACACATATACCTACTACTGTAGAAATGAATAAATATATTTTGTGACTCCTATTGAAATGGTTTAGATGCACCGTGCATGCAAATAATTTGACTGTAGTGCTCTATGAAACTCTTTTGGAGTTTCCATATCTTGCATGGGTTCCTCTCCCAAGAAAGAATAAAGGAAGAAATCTGCAGCAGGAAGTATGTTAGTGCATGCATTTTGAGTTGAATAACTTCTGCGTCAGATTTAGTAACAAGGCCAACAGAGACTACATATTTTATTTTGTCCTGGATATGGTTCTGTTGTGTAGTTTTTGCAGTCACAATTAACAATTGTTCAAATGAACTAGCTTTAAAATGTGGTTACGGAGACAAGAGCCATAGATTTGGAAATCCTTTTGTGTAAGGTAAGGACGTATAGTGTTAGTGGCACACAAGTAATAAGGTGCCTTCTTTCATTGTTCGAAGGTATCTTTTATGGTTTTCCACATTTTTGAAGTTAATTCTGTTATGATTTAGTAACTTTATTACATTAGCTCTTGATTATCTCAACTGTGAACAATTTTATTAGATTTAATCTTAACAAAATTAATATATAATTGACCAATCAGTCTAAGTTCTATGATATGATCTATGGATTTCTATGTAATTATTAAGGAAGGATAAATTCAGGATGGAGGATGCAAAATCAAACTGAAGAGGATCTTAACTTGGAAAATGTACAACTCGGATAAGTCTTTATTTGCTGCCCTTTTCCAGTTTTGTTCCTAGATGCATGTGTCATGGTGTTTTATGACATGCTGCTCTTTAAGACACTTAATCTGATGCTACTCTAAGACGTAATTTGTATATTCCAATAATGGAGTTGGTCATCTTGATGATTTCCATTTTATGTATCTGCTTATGAAATTTGGGTTTGTGACTATGCCTATGCCTCACGTTTAATGTAGGCCATGAATGCTATTACTTTTTGTCATGTTGAACCATCAAGATAACAGTACAATATTTTACTAACCATGTGTTTGTGTTCTCATCCTCACCTCGTGTTCCAATATACATTTGTGTATTTTGTGGTGCTGGATGAATATTATTACTCATAAAGATCATGATTATGAAACCTCTGCACTCAATGTCATTGTTTATTTTTGCAGGTCATGATATCGTTGCAAGTTTTATTGTTAAGAAGCCAGTCTCTTTGCTGCAAGACAACATCTTGCAGCTTGAGGATGACATTTTTGAAGAGACACCAGTTCCCTCCACCAAAGTATATCTTGCTTACTAATTTCCTTATATGTACTTTTTATTTCTATATTATTTAATTTTCATTCCTTAAACAGGTGGTGATATTATCTCTAGAACCCTTGTCTGGGTCAAACATGACAAAAGTTGTGTTTGCGGTTGATCCTGATGGTAAATATTCAGAAATGTCTTCACCTGCTGTTAGTTTGACCAGAGCATCTTTCAAAGATCTGGTTACAGGTCAATCAATTCTCCGTCTCACTTCATCTTTGTTCGGAGATACCTTCTCTTTTGAAGTGCTGAGATTCAGGGGAGGAATTACTATTGTTCCACCACAGAATGCGTTTCTTCTGCAGAAAGTGCAAGCACTATTCAACTTTACTTTGAATTCCTCTATTTATCAAATTCGAATGAATTTCCATGAATTGACAAGTCAGCTAAAGTCGGGATTACATCTGGCATCCTATGAGGTTTGGCATTCTTTTATTCCTTCCTCTTTCTATTTTACCTTCTTAAATTGTGATTGTTTGTATACCTTACCTTTTTGGGGTCAACTTTCAGCAATGATACTATGGTCATATGCGTCAGCATCAAAGTTTTTTAAGTAGTTATTCTATATTCTGGGTGCTTTTGTGTCAGTCAAAGTGGTTTATGTTAAGCATTTGACTATTCATGGAGAATTTATGATATACTATCCATGGAGAATCCGCTAAGCATTTGTCAAAATTCTCTATTGGTGCTCAGAAAAAGAATTCTTAAATTGGAAAATTTCCTACATAAGATGCATGAAGATATTCTCAATATTTATGATATACTATCTATGAAGAATCCTGTTAAGCATTTTTGAAATGTCATGCACGTGTGCACAATGCTGATTCTGATCCAACTTATTTGTTGGGATGCAGAACTTGTATGTCATCTTATCAAATACTGAAGGTTCAACAGTAGCTCCTCCTACTATTCTTCAGGCATCTATTGTACTTGAGATTGGGAATAATCCATCAAGGGAGAGATTAAAACAACTGGCTCAAACCATCGCAAACTCTCATTCAAAGAACCTTGGCCTGAACCACACCAAATTTGGTAGGGTTAAGCAGGTTCGTCTTTCATCTATCTTGCAACACTCCCTTCATGGTGGTGATGGTAGTGGCACTGCTTGGTCACCTTCTCCTGCTCCTCTTCCTCATCTGCACCACCATCACCACCACCATCATCATCGGCATCATCATCATCACCACAATGCTCATCTAGCTCCTGCTGTTTCACCTGCATTTGCACCTGCACCTGCAAATGGGAGAGGAGTAACTCCACCTGAGGTTGGTTCTCCTGCTGCTGCACAAAGTGTGCCTCCACCTAGGAGTTCTCAAGCTGAGTCTCCTAATTGTCAATTTGGGTATAGAAAGAGGCCTACCAGGAAAGCTGGAAAGCATACTCATCTAACGCCTGCAGTTGCACCTATTACAGCTCCACACAGTTCTGCTGCCTCACCAAAACAGCAAGGAGAACCACCGGCACATGTCTCTCATTCAGTTCCTGCATTGAGTCCTTTGCCAAATGTAGCTTTTGCTCATGCTGAGCCCCCTCCTAAGAACGAACCAGCTGCAGAACATTCTAACACTCATTTTCATGGGCCATCAACATCTTCATCTTCATCTTCATGTGAGTATGCTAATTGATCTACTACAATGCTTTGGAATGAAGCTAACATGTTCATTCCAAATTAGTTTTACAAAGTTTCTTGCATATTTCATGTCATGATGTCACTAATCATCTATTGTGACATCGGATTTTTGTTGAAGGTTTATCGTCTTTTTTATTTTTTGAGACATTAAAATGCAATGCATAGAGGTACAGCAACAGAATTATAATCTATTGCTCATTTGTTCTTCCAGTGTCTGAGCTTGATAAGTGCTCTAAGTTCTCTTTGTAGCATAAGCTTTTGAAAATTCAGGAACTTGTTCCATTTTGGGTCTACTTATCAATGTGCAACTCCACTTCGTGGAAATTCTCTTATCCAGATTCTGCAAGACCTTGCATTTAGTCCTAGGTTGACCAATGAGCTTGCTGATTGTTTTGAACTTCTAAGCACAGCTGTAAATTCAACATATATAGCTACTAGACATTGATTTTAGTACACTGATATTCTGTTTCTGCGACTTCTGCAGGTCATCTTTGGACTGTTAAATGGGCAAGTTTATTGTTTGTAGTACTTGTGTTACATGTGTAACAAAGGACTGAATTGTATCATTCGGCAAGATAAACTAGAGTACTATAAATGTGAGCTACGCGAAGGGCGTGCTTCACATCTGAGTGGATATATGTTGTCATTATGCGTGTAAATAGTTGATTAAAAAGATCCAGATGGTATATGCATTTTCAGGTCAAAGTTCATAAGTGGCAGGCCTTGATTACATGCAATACCAGTGTTCTGTGTATTCTCCTCTGCAGAGATGTAAGAGGGAAAAAAAAAACAAAAGGAAAAAAGAAAAATATAACAAAGTTTCCTTTTTTATTCTCATCCCTTCTAATTCATTATGTATGCCTTCCTATGCCAAGTAAAGATGTTGGCTAAGCTTGACCAGAATGTTCATCAAATGTTGGCAATGGAACGCACATATTTGTTGCATATGTCAAATGCATTTCCCTCTTTCTCTCTCTCTCGCTCTGCACAGGAACTACAGCTAAAAATAAGAATAAATATAGGAAACGGTTTCTCTAATTTATGCTAGAAAAGTTTCCTGTGAATGAAGGTGCACTAGTATGTAATTATTCCCAAAGCTGAACATAGCGGTGGTTATATTCATTTAATTATTAAGAATGATAAAAAATTCACGCTAGGACGAATTTAAGGGCATCATCTTATCTTTGTTCAGTGTATGGTTCCTCGCTGTATGCTGGTATGCTCTGTCGTGTCATATGACAGTTCATGTGAGTAGGGTTCTACTCGTTCTTATTTTTTTTTCTCCCTCGTTTGGCAATGAATACACATTATGTGTGCTAGGTTTGGACCTTTAAAGATAAGCTTCTAAAGCTTCAAAGACAAGAGTTTCTTTAGTACTTAAAAGCAAATTGAATTGGAGCCTTTTATGAGAAAACAATTCACTGCAACCCAATTGTACTCCTTACAGAGAAGCTTAACCCAACACCTGACCAACTAACCTTGCATATGCATGCAGACATGTAAAAAAGAGTAGTTCTTTTTACATTGCTTCATATTTTCAACATAATATAATAACATCTGAATTTGAAAATGTATTTATCTAAATTTACTAATTTTTTTTTAAAATACAAACACACTCCTAATAGCAATAACAGAGTCAATATCTCTTCTAAATAAAATGATAATCTGTAGGAAATTAAATTCTCACCACATCACATTTATTTCATAATTAAATTCTCAGTCATGGTTAAGAATATCCTTTTTAAGAGTAGGAACAAAATATTTACCTTTTAAAGTGAACAAAATCCATGTTAAAAAATATTTTTTTCTTTTTTCTCACTTAAATTTGTTTATATTATCAAGAGTTGATATTTCGGAACCAAATGGAAGATTCGCGTAGAAGGGACAATTAGTCAATTCTCTCCAAATTCCAAAATAATTTCTTTTGTTTGTGAATTAATAAAGAAATATAAATTCACGAACATGGAGGAACTCAGCCAACTGTATAGTGTCCGTCTCCCGTGAAAGCACCATTTTGATTCAATTGGCTTACAGTTTACACTTTACACACAATCGGAAAAATATCATCACATTATCACTCATCAATCCACAGAAACGTCCTCCGTTGTCTCCTTTCAATTCTGGCCCACTTTTCCGTAAAAATATCTCTCTAGAAAGCTAATAACCTTTCCCCACATTTTGTTACTTCGAACCAAACAAACGCCACTCTCAAATGCCATTGCTCTCTGCTCTTGCTGCTCCATAAAGCAATTATCCCATGCTGAATAGCATCTTTTGGTTCAAGTAAAGGTGAGTTGAATTTTCATGTCCATTCTGATAAATTTCATCTTGCCTTCTCCATTTTCTCAGGAAAGATAGAATTTTGTTTAGTTTCTCTTCTCTTTGATGTTTCTCTAGTTCAGATTACGAGAATTTCGATCACTGGGTTTATTGGTATTCGATTTCAAATGACCCTTCTTTTGTTTACTTAGAAGTAGAGCAAAAGAAAATTGTATGAGCACTTGAGCTGTTTGAGAAAAGACAGAATTTGAAACATTTAAGTTAACCAATGTAGAACTGGAGTTTGATGAAGTTCTTCATTTTTCGTCTATTGTGTGACCAAAAGGGGACTGTAACTTTCTGTTCTCTTATATATTGTGGATTCATCGGATTTTCTATTGGCAGTGACAACTACACTTTATTGCCAGATATTGAATCTTTTCTCTCTGTCAGACCCTTTTGGAAATATGGTGAATCTGGGATTGTTTTCTGNAGTAGAGCAAAAGAAAATTGTATGAGCACTTGAGCTGTTTGAGAAAAGACAGAATTTGAAACATTTAAGTTAACCAATGTAGAACTGGAGTTTGATGAAGTTCTTCATTTTTCGTCTATTGTGTGACCAAAAGGGGACTGTAACTTTCTGTTCTCTTATATATTGTGGATTCATCGGATTTTCTATTGGCACTGACAACTGCACTTTATTGCCAGATATTGACAACTGACAACTTTTGGATCTTGGCACTGACAACTGCACTTTATTGCCAGATATTGAATCTTTTCTCTCTGTCAAACCCTTTTGGAAATATGGTGAATCTGGGATTGTTTTCTGAGAGCAAGTCCGTGAAATCAGTGAAGATAAGCTTTCGATTACCTTATTTTACTCAATGGGGTCAAAGGTTGCTCGTATGCGGCTCTGCACCACTGCTTGGTTCCTGGAATGTGAAGAAGGGTCTATTGCTCAGCCCCTCTCATCAAGGGGGTGAGCTCATATGGGGAGGAAGTATCACTGTGCCAAGTGGGTTCGAATGCCAGTACAACTATTATGTTATAGACGATAATAGAAATGTTCTCAGAGGGGAGATGGGGAACAAGCGAAAATTGCTACTCCCTGAAGGTATTAAGAATGGGCAGGAGGTTGAGTTTCGTGATCTTTGGCAGGTGCTTCACTGCTGCCTTTACTCTCTCTCACTATATATAAATGGTTTTATGAATTCTTTTTAAGTTTACCTTTTTTTTGCTTAACTTCTGCTGTCATTGTAGTCATTCCTTGAAAAATTTAGATATTCTACTCTCGAAATTAATAGGGCATTAAGTGGGTAACCTGGAGAAGTTCCGGTTGTTAAAATTATATTTATTATTAGCAAACATGCATAAGTCACACTTTGCTTTGAGGTAACCTTAAGGAGGGGGAAGAAAAAAAACAAAGGCAGGTGGTTTGGCAATAAAAGAAATATAAAATTGGAGATAGCATGTTATTTGATCTGGTGCTTATTCCATCTGAGCTCTATGGAGTGTGATTCGAATGCATATCACCTTTAGGTTTGGATGAGCTAGGAGACAATCTGACTGCTGGTATGAGGCTGAAATAATGTTGTTTCTGTGTTCTGTGCACTGTCTGTTTAATGTTTGTCAAAATCCTATTTAGTATTTTCTGGCTTCATGCATGCTTTAAGAATTTGAAGTTTTAAAGGGATGAATGTTGACAACTACGAGAAAGTATGAAATAAGAGTGATAGATGAAGTTCTAAAATTGTGGCAAGTGTAAATGCTTCTGTTCGATTACACTCATGGCCATTTCTTTTGGTTTCTCATTGTATTAGCAACTAAAGATGCATGCACAAGGTAATGAACAGATAACTGTGGCATGTGATATGGTTAAAAGATATGTTGTGATATATTATAATGCACACTGTATGCTAGAAGGATAGGGTTGTTAAGTTGTTTAACAGCTTGAGGCTCTTAATTCTGAACTTTCTGCAGAATTAGACCAGAAAACTTAAAACATGTTGCAGCTTAAATCTGTCTTAGTTTCCAACATTATCAACATGGAAAAACTTCTGTTTGAATATGAATCCCCTTCTTCTTGATGTAATTTGCTAGATCATGCATGTGATAAAAGAGATTTTAACTTTTTTTAAGATTGATATCTTCACAATACTTTTCCTGCCCTTGTCACCCAGACTGGTTCAGATGCTATCCCTTTCCGAAGTGCTTTCAGAGATGTCATCTTTAAGCAAAGGTGGGATTTGAATGTGGAAGCACCCATAGGAGACATTAAGTTGGACCAGGAAGGTAACTTTTTGCATATTTCAGTTTTGACCTTTTGGACTTCTTTGATATAAATTTCTATTTACAAATTGTCATTATTATCATTTTGCTGATAAGTGATGCATTGTAACTTCTGTTGATCAGCGGATACCATCATTATCCAATTTAAAGTTTGCTGCCCAAATATTGAAAAAGACACATCAGTGAGACCTTTTTATCCCTGAATGACTTCTGTTTATTATCTGCATATATCTTGGACTCATTAGAAAAAAAGCTTCTCTGCACATTTTGATATTTCAAGGGTTTGTAAATAAAGGATTGGTCCTTGCAATGAATTAGTGACCTGTCTTGAACTTGTGCAGGTATACCTGATTGGTAGTCATACAAAGTTGGGGCAGTGGAAGTTTGAAAATGGACTAAAACTTAGCTATTGTGGTGAATCTGTCTGGCAAGCTGACTGTGTGATACAGAGGAGCGAATTTCCAATAAAATATCCATTTTTCATTCTTCATCATTGATTATTTAATGAAGTTATTAGTTTGACATGTTGCTGTCCTTATTCTCGTCATGCTTTTGCATTCTTCCTTAACAGTAATCCACATATAGATACTGCAAATATGGCAGGGCTGGGAACTTTTCTTTAGAGAATGGTCCAAATCGAGAAGTCTCTATTAACACCTCAAACAATGAGGCAAAATATATTGTTCTTTCAGATGGCATGATGCGGGTAAGATGCTAAATTACATGAATATATAGTGAATATTATGGTACTCAGGAATTCTGGTGGTTCTTATTAGTTGATTTACATTGTTAGGAAATGCTGTGGCGTGGTGCTGGTATAGCAATTCCCATGTTTTCTGTTAGGTCTGAATCTGATCTCGGGGTTGGAGAGTTTCTTGATCTCAAGTTGCTAGTTGACTGGGCTGTAGCATCTGGTTTTCATCTAGTTCAACTCTTACCAATCAATGATACATCTGTGCACGGGATGTGGTGGGATTCTTATCCATACAGGTATCACGCTTCTAACATTATAGTAAACAAACATATAAATGCCCTGTATACATCATTATATCTTGTACATGTATGGACTATTATTTTTATATTAATGCAAGTTATAGGAAGTTGACTTTTGCAAAATTTTCTTGAATTTGCAAACTGCCTCGTCTTTTGATCTCCTTGCAACTTTGAGCTGTCATGTTTTCCCTTCCCAAATATGTTTCTTTCTGATTTTAAGCCATACCACATTATGTAGTTGGATACGAGAATAAGATACAGTTTATGGTTTTAAGAATCTACTGTCTTCACTTGTCTGACATCAAATTTATCACCCTTATAATGTGTGAATGTTTCATCGGGCCTATGTCGCACATATACAGATATGAATATATGAGTATCTGTGTTTCCTATCTAGTTGGCTTTTGGCTAATTTTTGTTTCAAAGTCTTAAATACTTCAAATAGTAACCCTTGTAGACATGCAGTTTTAGTCTCACATAAGCTTGTATTGATTATTTTATTTTGCAGTTCACTCTCTGTATTTGCTTTGCATCCATTGTACCTCAGAGTACAGGCACTGTCAGAGAACATGCCAGAGGAAATCAAGGTTATGTTTACGAGTTGTACGTTGACTACTTTCTATTTTATTTAGCATTATTTGTATCATGTCACTTTGTAATATTTTGCTGATACTGATATGCTTATATTCCTTTTAACAGCAAGAGATTGAGAAGGCAAAACAGCAATTGGATGGGAAGGTAATGCCTACTACCAATATTTTATATCTATCTATCATAAAAAAGGGCTGCCTGTGATATATGAAATGATGTGGAAAACTCAAAAGAATTTGGGTTTTGTAGTCAATCCCAATATTGCTGCTTTATAAATTAGTTGCTGTGTTCTGGGTAAATACCTCTATAGCTGGGATCACAATTTAGACAAAGAAGGTAATGTGCCATTAAGGTTTTGAAGATTGATGCTGAATTAGTCAAACAATGGCTAACATACCGCTTACGATAAATCTGTTAGGACTGATAGGAAACTGAGGGGTGATTTATTATTCCTGCTAATCACTTCATCCACAATCTTGATTGAAAAAATTCATCCACAATGATTTTTATAGGCAGTATTATATTGAATCATTGATAACAAAGAACTATTATTTATTGATATATATTTAATATCCTATAGTTAGATGGTGATTTCCTCAGTCTTGGTTAATTTCATGCTTGTCTTTATAGGATGTGGATTATGAGGCTACTATGGCAACTAAACTCTCAATTGCCAAGAAAGTGTTCACACAAGAGAAGGATTTGATACTTAATTCCAGTTCCTTTCAAGAATTCTTTACTGAGAATGAGGTCTTTCAGCATTTTATTGCTTCTTAATGTTTTGGCAAAAGGCCTTCTATTTGTCTTTTTTTTTTTTTTTTTTTTTTTTTTTTTTTGTAGTCTATTTTTGCTTTCTTTCTCGTGAATTGGGCTTTTGCCAATTATTTCTGTTTTGATTGCTAAACTGACTTGATTCTGTTCTTAATGGTAAGGATTGGTTAAAACCCTATGCTGCCTTCTGCTTCCTGCGGGACTTTTTTGAAACATCCGACCGTAGTCAGTGGGGCCGTTTTTCTCATTATTCAAAAGATAAGGTATATCCCTTTGCTTTCTTCTGTTCAAATTGAGAGTTTATGATCCAAATAGAAATTTTCGTGGATGCCTTTTTATATTCAACTGGTTGATAGGTAATATAGTTGTGTGTATGAATTCCTTTCTCTTAAATCCTGGCAACATATTTCCTTTTGTTATACAGCTAGAGAAACTTGTGTCAAAAGAAAGCCTGCATTATGACATAATTTGCTTCCAGTACTATATCCAATACCATTTACATCTACAAGTAAGTTAAAACGAGTCCTATCCATACTATCTACTTCATATGCATCGAACTTGCTCAACACAAAGAGAATCTTATTGTTTGCTTTCCTCACAAACTGACAGTTGTCAGAAGCAGCAGAATATGCAAGAAAGAAGGGAGTGGTACTGAAGGGAGACCTTCCTATTGGTGTTGACAGAAACAGTGTGGATACCTGGGTTTATCCAAATTTATTTAGAATGAACACTTCTACTGGGGCACCTCCAGATTATTTTGATAAAAATGGGCAGAATTGGGGATTCCCAACATATAATTGGGAAGAAATGTCAAAAGACAATTATGGTTGGTGGCGAGCTCGTTTAACACAGGTTTTTGTTTTGAAAGCTTGATCCTGTCCTTAATAATATGACAATAGTCTTCTCAAACTGAAGAATCGAAATGAAGATTAATGTTTCTCTATATCCATGGCAGATGGCAAAATATTTTACAGCTTACAGAATAGACCACATATTGGGATTCTTCAGAATTTGGGAGCTTCCAGATCATGCTATGACAGGTCTAGTTGGGAAATTTCGACCATCTATCCCCCTAAGTCAGGTATCTTTATGCCCTCCTAATTTGAAAGTGCACTTTACCTGGTGAATAGAGGATGGACTGTTGTAACTGACAAGAGAAACTATTTATTTTCTTCTTTTAATCATTTTATGTGAACTGAATCTTCTGTTGTAGGAAGAACTTGAAAGAGAGGGAATTTGGGACTTCAATCGCTTGAGCCGCCCATATATTAGGCAGGAACTCCTACAGGTTAGTGGTTTACCATTTTAAGATGCAACTCATTTATCTTAGCATGTGAATGATTTAACTTTAAGCTACGATCTGGTTTCTGATTGATGCTCCTCTTGATGTAAATCATAACTTTTTTTGGCGCTTGTTTCAGGAAAAATTTGGAGCTTCTTGGACGTTTGTTGCAACAACTTTTCTGAATGAATATGAGAAAAACTGCTATGAGGTGATCAGTTTTTTTCAGAAGAAATTCTTATGAAATCTTACTAATTCCTGTAGGCTTGTATAGGATGCCTTTAATTTAGGTTGGTCATAAAACTTCTATGATTGAACTTTTTCATACTAGCAAAGTGTTGGAGACAATGTTTTCTTGATGTCTTGTAAACATTTTATGATCAAGCAGCTTTCCTATGTCAAGTATTGCCTTTTGATAGATTAAACATTGCTAAAGTTGCTTGGTTACCTCTTGATTTGGGAAACAGTATTTTCTCAGCATTCAACCCCACTAAAGCTTAAAGCATCTTACTGGCTTTACAGATAAAACTTCTTCCCTTGTTTTGAAAATGTGTCTACTCATTCACTTAAATTTGGGATGCAACGGTACTGAGAGAGGGTCAGAGTTTCTAAGTCTGACCTTCCTGCAATTAAATTCATGCTGTATCAGTTCCTACCTTACTGTCACTTGCTATTCTGTGGAGTCCTAAAATGCGTTGCTCAGAAAAATTATTAGTTTCCTTCAATGATTTTTAGTTCAAGGAGGATTGCAACACAGAGAAAAAAATTGCTTCCAAGCTAGAATCGTGTGCAGATAGATCGTTTCTTTTGGATAGTGAAGACAAAATTCGACATAATCTCTTTGATCTACAACAGGTAGCATAATCAAATTTACTTCCTCTTCTCTCTCTCTTTGGATATTTACAGTGAAAGCTATTCTACTAAATTTGCTGCATGATTTCTTTGATATTTGAATCTTTTCTGTCTCATGATTTGTATCCCGTTGTTGGTACTAGTCCTACATTATGCTCTGTTGAACTGTCTTGCAGAACATAGTTCTAATCCGAGATCCAGAAGATCCAAGAAAATTCTATCCTCGTTTCAACCTTGAAGATACCTCAAGTTTTCAGGATTTGGATGATCATAGGTACTTTAATTATCAGGATTTTGATGATCATATATATATGCACTAATAACCTGGTTGTTCTATATGTGGTACAAAAATAAATTCTTTTCACATTTTCATTTCTTTGCGATATTACCTCCCAAGATCTGTAACCGCTCATCATGTGATACAGCAAGAATGTTCTGAAAAGATTATACTATGACTACTACTTCCATCGGCAAGAGAATCTTTGGCGGCAAAATGCTTTGAATACCCTGCCTGTCCTCCTGAACTCCTCGGATATGCTAGCCTGTGGGGAAGATCTGGGCCTTATTCCTTCTTGTGTTCATCCTGTATGTCCACTATGCCTTTCCTGAACAACTCTTTTCATCAAGCACCTCCCTCTCTCTCTGTCTTATGCTAATTATATTAAAAGGAATTTATTTTTTTAATTTTGTTGATGTAGGTTATGCAAGAACTAGGATTAATTGGGTTGCGCATTCAGCGCATGCCCAATGAATCTAATTTGGAATTTGGAATTCCTTCTCAATACAGCTACATGACAGTAAGATTTTTGTGTCATATTGTTTATCCTCAGTTTATTTTGGTGCATTTGGTTGTACTAAGGGAAACATGATGACTTTCTACTTTTACTGAGGCTTCATCAAAGGTTCAATATAAAAAGTAAAACCATCTAATAGAGGATAATTTTCTCTAAAAACAAATCTAATTGTCTAAAGATACTAAGAAGAAGTCCTAAACTGTAAATCCGGTGCTCCATCAAATTATATTTTCTGCATGCATTTCTTCAGTATTGCAGTCTACCATGTTTTTACAATGGTTTCAGTTGCTGTGGAACCAAAAGAGTAAGTAGCACCACTGAAAATTCTATTTTGCTATTATGTCAGCTATTATCCCTGAAAAAAAAAATCTTTAAGGGAGCAAGGTGGGAATTACATGGTCAATATTTAATAAAATGGATAAGATACCAAACATGATGCTACAATCGTTTTGGATTTAAGCTCTAAAGAATGAAAAATTACTGGGTTTTTGGAAGAGTGGGGTGGGACTTCTAAGTTACCTGGTTCAGGGACATCTAATGTAAATGGGTATTCAGGGATCCTTTTTTGTATTTTACTACATCTAAGTTTAGCTTTATCTGGAAGCACTGGCAGTTGATAGCTGTAGAAGTTAGAGGGCTGTTTTAAGAATATCTTTTGATTGGGTGAACTATTGTGATTCAGGTGTGTGCCCCATCATGTCATGACTGTTCTACCTTGCGTGCTTGGTGGGAAGAAGATGAAGAAAGAAGACTACGATTTTTCAAGAATGTGGTAGAGTCTGACATATTGCCACCTGATCGATATGTCCCAGATGTTGCATATTTCATTATAAGGCAACATGTTGAAGCCCCATCAATGTGGGCGATTTTCCCTCTTCAGGTATTATGACAGACATGTTAGCAAACACTAATTTAAAACAGTCTTGCAGACTGCACTGATTGGTGTATAGCTACTAGAACTTCTCCCTCCATACTTATTTCTCTTTTGCATATGAATTGTGTTCTTAATCTGGTGGACAGGACTTGTTAGCATTAAAAGAAGAATACACAAGGCGCCCTGCAACAGAGGAGACAATCAACGACCCAACAAATCCAAAGCACTACTGGAGATATCGTATGTCTTCTTAAACACCAACTCAGTGTAAGACAATGATATCTAGTTGCTTTGGAAAAGTATGATCCAAGTTTTGTTCCTTGTACTGTTCTCAGGTGTGCATGTGACTCTGGAATCTTTGATGAAGGACAATGAACTCAAAACCATCATCAAAGATCTTGTACGCGGTAGTGGAAGATCACTTCCTGTTGAAGATTCTGAAATAGGAGTGAGCCAAGTTTCAACAGCAACAACCATTGACAAGCAGCAGTTGCAGTTTGGCAATGGAAGGGAAAGGATCCTTCCAGTTAATGGAGTTCCAGGAAAGGATGTTTTGGCTGCCCGCTGATCTTGTCCATAACATACATGCAGCACCTCAACCAATATATTACATAAGCTGCTAGAATGAAGAAAACCATATGATGCCATTGCCACCGCACTTGTACTTTCCCCCTTCCCATAATTTTATTCATAAAGAAAATAAAAATAATTTTACGCAGTATTTGATGTAAGTAGAATCAAATAATAATAGTTTACTCCTCTATGCTTTCCACTATTTATTACTATAAAAAGAAAGAACAAGAATTAGATTTTATCTCATCAATTGTTTTGGTCTGGAATGTAAATTATTCCTTTTTCTAAAAAATAAATTTTCATGTTGGATCGGAATGAGGGATGTTACTTCTCAACCGGTTTGAGCGGAAGCTAGAAGCAGCGGTCAGGAGAAGAGTTTTCAAACGGTCAGACAACTAAGAAAAGAAAATGCCAAAAGAGATCAGACACTATTTTTGCAGTGACAGTTGTCATGTTGTGGTAGGGTTTGAGGATGTTAAAATTAGAGTAGAGAGCGCGTACAACAGTTAATTTCCAGAAATAGGGAAGTTTGTTTGCGAGGCCCACATAGTGCGCAGCAAAAATAGGAAATAGCAAATGGGGAGGGGAAGGGAGAAAGAGTAAGAGACATAAGAAGACGAAGGGGTGGAGGGTTGAGGGGTTGTGTTCACGGGCGGGGAATATTAACGTGTTCGGAGTGGGAGTGGGAGTAGTGGGAGTTTTCTTTCCAAAGACTCCGGTGACCGATTCATTCTCTCGCGCTCCCTTTGCTTCTCGTCTCCCTGAATGCCTTAACAGTGTTCAGGGTATCTCTCTCTCTCTCTCTCTCTCCCCACCCCCATTTTCTTGTTTGATTGCTGAGAAATGTGGGAAAACGAAAGAAATTTCATCAGGACACCTGAGGATTTAAAAAAAAAAACAAAAAATCAATGATCTTTTACGACGACTGACACAAATGATGACAATTACAATTTCTTTTTCTGGAATAAATTTCTTAGCATTCAAGCTTGATGCATTGTCATGCAGATTGGTTTTTTTTTATTTTTTTTTTTATATCTGCAATTTATCAATGAGTCCCTCAGATCTCGTGACAGTACATTAATATTGTCAGTTTGTATATATGACGATGTGTTTACGGTTACACGTTTCCTTTTACGTAGAACTATATGATTGTAGTTTTACGTCGTATATTACATCATCTATGTTTCAGGAAATTGTGGCAATCTATGTGCCAAGGAGGGAGAGATAATATGTTTCTCTTTATTACAGGGCATTTGTGTTCTTATTTTTTTTGTTTCATTCCGACGATATGGGATAATATGATTCATTCTTATTTAAATTTTCATCAGGATTCATTTTTTCTGTTTGACACATCTGTAGGTTGTCGGGATTCAAAATAAATGTGCAGAAGTTAGCCTGCTTTTCTGTTTGGTATCCAAGGTTTAAACGATGGGNAAATTGTGGCAATCTATGTGCCAAGGAGGGAGAGATAATATGTTTCTCTTTATTACAGGGCATTTGTGTTCTTATTTTTTTTGTTTTTTGTTTTTATTTTTTTTGTTTCATTCCAACGATATGTGATAATATGATTCATTCTTATTTAAATTTTCATCAGGGTTCATTTTTTCTGTTTGACACATCTGTAGGTTGTCGGGATTCAAAATAAATGTGCAGAAGTTAGCTTGCTTTTCTGTTTGGTATCCAAGGTTTATCCCTTTTAAGCAAATACTTGGTAAGAAATTTTGCTGCATTTTTTTTAACTAATTTATCAGTCTGTCTTCGTATGTTGTTATATGATAAAAAGGGAGAAATATTCTAATAGACTTTTATTATTAAATGTGCATCAAACTTTTAGTAATTGTTTCATGAGTGATAATATGCATTTTCAAAGATAACTATTCCAGTGGGTTCTCAATTGCAGTTTGCAATGTCCTTTACGTAAGTGTATCGTATCAATTCTCAAGTGAAAATTAGATTATGTACAGACAGATAGGCACTACATTTGTGTTTAAACAACATTAATGGAAATGGTATAGATAAGATCGCATCAGAGTTCCCATCTAGTTTGACATTTTTCTGGAATGTAATGAATTTTTTAGTTAAAAGCGATTAGTTAGGCAGCTATAGCAAAGAGAAGCTTAGTCTCAATTTCAATTAGTAATCAGAAATTATTCTGTTTTTGGTCAAAGGTATGACAGAATGGTGTTTGTGCTTTGATTGCATGATACGATCATACTATAGTTCCTAAATTATATTAAACTGTTTGGGTAGAAAATGATGTTATCCTTTATTTGGCCCACAATTACCACTACCCTATAGGGGGCAGAGCTCTTTTATAAAACTATTATGCTCTTATTGTTTTCAAAATATTGAAGGTTTTCTTGGTTACCTAATATGTGGAAAATCATAAACCTGAACAGCCATATTTATCAAGGCCCAGAAAAAAAAAAAAAACAGCCATATTTATGAGTCAATTTGCCACTGAGGTTTATCTTGGCTGATGCACCCTGGAATTCCTGAGACTATCTGTGAAAATGAACGCTGAAAATACTATCTGTGAACATTTTCAAGAATGAGTATCTCATGTACTTCTGTAATGTGTGATGAGTGGTGGCTCTTGAGAATCTTATTTCTTGCCTCTTATATTCTATGTCAATCATTATGATTTTTCATACCCTGGTGACAGTTTTATATTTGCCTTGTTTTGAACTTGTAGAAGTCATCGCCCTCAGAAAACTAATTTTGAGGGGATTTTGTGAGAAGAGCCACCCTTGGAATGCACTGCTATCCGTTCTTATTTGCATGAGATTGTTCAAAATGGCTGTAGCCGTCGATCAACATCATGGATTTAAGCCATTTAGCCGATCCCAGAGATGCAAACTCCAATCTTATGGTCACCTTGAAATCAACATTCTGGAACTAAGGCAAACTAGTCTTGTCCAATCCTTCAGAGAAGCATTTGTAACCGATAATATTCACCGCAGTTTCTCTACTCCATGCCTACACCTAACCACTTCTGCAGAGGAAGAGCTTAGTTCTAAACCAAGGATTGAGATAGTTGGTGGACGTGGAGCTCCTATACATGCTCTCATTGTGGAGGTTGCCATAGCTATGGCCTCTGGTTTTCGTCCCATACCACTATCAGGTGGGTTAGGTGGTGCCTATATTTTCCGTAGCCAAAATGGTAATGATATTGCTGTGGCAAAGCCAGCAGATGAAGAACCTTTAGCCTTAAATAATCCAAAAGGTTTAAGGGGTCGAATGCTGGGCCAACCTGGCCTGAAACGATCAATTCGGATAGGTGAAACTGGAATCCGTGAATTGGCTGCTTATTTCCTTGACCATGAAGGCTTTGCTGCTGTCCCTCCTACTGCTTTAGTAAACTTCTGTCATTCTGCCTTCTATGTTACTGATCCAGCCACAATTCCACCCTTACCTTGTAAATTTTCCTCACTCCAACGTTTTGTTGATCATGATTTTGACGCAGGAGAATTAGGCCCTTCTTTCTTCTCAGTTGACTCGGTTCACCGGATTGGGATTTTTGATATTAGAATTCTAAATCTTGACAGGCATGCAGGAAATATGCTTGTAAAGAAACAAGACCGTGATTGTTATTCTACTGGGGTTGCTGAGCTTGTTCCCATAGACCATGGGCTTTGCTTACCTGAGTGGCTGGATGATCCATATTTTGAGTGGCTGCATTGGCCACAAGCCTTTATGCCTTTCTCTGAGTCCGAAACTGAGTACATATCCAAACTTGACCCATTTAAAGATGCAGAGCTTTTAAGAGCTGAGCTTCCTTTATTAAGGGAGTCCTCTATTCGTGTTCTTGTTGTTTGCACCATTTTCTTGAAGCAAGCTTCTGCTTCTGGCCTTTGTCTTGCTGAAATAGGTCAATTGATGACTAGAGAATTCTGTGGTGGAGAAGAAACACCAAGTGAACTAGAAGATATCTGTTCACAAGCCAAGGCTGGCATACCTCTTGTTTCCAGTAACAACAAAATCAAAGAAGAAGCTGAAGAAGAGACTAAAATGTTTCAATTTATCAATGAATCTCAAGATGGATTCTGCCAGGGCAAGGGTTTGGATCTTCCTCAACTCTTACCGATCCATCATGTGGCATCTCAGCCAAGGTCTTCATTTGCTGGGCCTGAGGCATTATTGCTTCCTCCAAATGAGGAAAATGATAATCAAAATGAAAAGGTTGATTTAGTGAATATTGAAAGCAATAATGACAACAGTGGAAAATGTGACTTTTACACGGAAAGGGGCATTGCAAGGAGCATGAGTTTCTCTTCGTGGAGCCATAATTGTGAAATTGGGGGCATTTCCTTTGGAGACCTGAACCAAGGGGAATGGGATTTGTTTTTGGAGATTTTTGAGAAGCTTTTATCCGGAGCGTTTGAGGATAAGAAGTGCAGAAATTGAAGCAAGAGTTGCGAGTAACGGAACCTGAGGAATATTAGTAAGCAAAGGTAACCAAAGCCAGAGATGAATCACTCTCGCTTGTAATTGTACATTATTGCCAAAAGTCCATAGACTAGGTTGTAGATATATAAGCCAAAGTAACATATCGCAAGGATGGAACAGCGATAGGCAAGGTGCCATCCTTTCCATTCTGTCTTTGACTTACTTTTTCTGTCTTCTTTTTTCCCTCCATTTCTTGTCAAAATAGAGTTGTAGGGTTTACTTGGAACTTAAAATTGGAAGGAAATGAGAGAGAGAAAAAATGAGTAAATGTGTCCATCCTCTTATTTGAGAGTTCAAGATTAAAAAATGAAATGAAACTAAGGGGTAATTTTAAATCATTGCATTCTTTTTTTATTTTATTTTTGTGTTTCCTCAATTTGAGAGGTTTAGAGAAAAAAAAAAATTTATTATTATATATTTATTTATTTTTTTTAAATATTATTTAGATAATATTATTAAATTTTATATTAAATATATTTACTTTATAAATAAATGATAAATTTATAAAATTATAAAAAAAAAAATTATTTTTTACTCATTTTAATCAGTTAAACAAAAAAGAAAAAAATTCTTTATTTTTTTTTTCCCTCTCTTTCCTCTTCTCTCATTTCTTCCCCTCACTTCAAACTCTCCAACAAAGTCATAAAGTAACATCTAGGTGTGGGTGCCCACCCATGACGTTGTAAAGATTTGACTGTAATGGAATGTAATTCTTCCCTGTGAAATGGTGGCTGTTGCTTATTCAACTCCTGCTCTTGGCGTTTGGTGTGAGGTGAATTCCTGCTCCTTTATTTTCCCCTCTCTTCTCCTTTAGTCCTTAAATAGATAGAGTTTCATTCCTCCTTCCTTTGTGTGTGTGATTGTGTTCCAATCATTCTGGAAACAAAATTTCCAGTCTTCTAATTTATTTTATTTTATAATATGGAGCATGTACATGGTCATCAATCATGCCCTTTCTTGTTGCTGAACAACAACCACACGTGCTTAGGTCAATGGTTGCAATTATTGATGAAAAGGATATCCAGTGGCTGGAAGTTTTTGTGTCTCTCGAGTTTGAATAGATGTTGCTGGAATATTGCATTTTACTGCTATTATTTACTATCAGTATCTCAGTTTGGCTATTGCAACTCTATCTTTCCTGTAAATGTTATAGAAACATGTAAAATAACAATTCTAATATTAGATCATTTTGTACATTGCTATGAGTTCTTACTTATTAGTCTATTCCAAGTAATAATTGAAGAATTCCATTAGCAAAAAAGAAAAGAAAGTAATAACTGAAGAATTCCACCAAAAAATTTCCCACTCCAAAGACAACATTAAATACAAAACATAGAAATAATAATAAAAATATTTTTCAGGTTGAATTTGTTAATTTTCTTTTAAGATTCTGAACTGCTAATTAGCATCAATTAGTATTGTCCTTGAAGCCTAACAAATTAGTGATATGATTGTAAATTATTGAGTATTATGATTTTACAAAACTTACAAAAGCCAAATATAAACATTAAAATTAAACAAAATAATAAAAAGTCAGTAAATTATTCTCTGTAATATCATTTATTTGGAAAAAGAAGATGATTTTTTTTTAAAGAAAAATATCAAATATAATTATTTAAAAACTGAATGGGCTTAGAAGAGAACTTTTGGGGCCCATGCGTACAACAGGGTAATTTTGATTTGTTTACTAAAACCCTTTAGCAAAAAAAAAAAAAAACAAAAACTAAAGAAACTAAAACCTCACGTGCAAAGAGCATAATCTGGCGGTGACCACCATCCACACACACACACACACCCGCTAGTAATCATCATTCAGTCCTCCATTCCCAGCTCACTGCTCATCCATGGAATTTGCAAACCAAAAAGCCACTTTCTATGAACTAATAATAAAATTCCTCTATGTCATGAACAGATTTTTTTATTATTATTATTAATTTGGCCATTGATTCCAAATCCAATACATAAATAATCACGCTCAATTTTATCATACATGGAGAATCAGGATTAATCTACAATTCTAGCTCACTAAGTCGTGGAATCAGCAACAAGTAATCTGCTATTCAACTTCAACCCCTTCAATAATCCTTAATATACCCACAACCTCTGTGGCTTCTTCTCTGATCTCTGTTTCATCCTCTGCTCCTTCTTTGTTACTGTCCAAAATCTTCACCGGAATTTCCTTCGCCGGAAATGGCACGGATTCCTTGACCACATTGAAGGACCCGAATTTCGGTGTGACTTCAGGTCCACACGCAATGGATTTGGTGTCGAAAGTGAAGGAGAAGCTTTGATTCGTATTCGACGGTATGAACTCTCCGATCTTCTCCAGAGCCTTGGGGCACTTCTTTCGCCTCTTGGATTCGTGGTACGAATCTAGATCGGGGTCTTCGTCTTCCTTTCCTGTCTCGTCGCCGGGTGCGGTGGCCGGAGCAGGGGAATATTCGTTGGGAACAGGGATTTCGGCGGAAGTGGACAGGGGTCGCGTCAGGGTTTGCTCTATGCTGCTGCCGTTGTCTGCCATTTTCTGAGGGGCACACAGTGTAAGGAAAGTGGAAGGAATAAGATTAAGAGATGGAGACTTTTTGTTGGCCAACGATTTAATAGGGGCTATTGCGAAATGACCATAAACTCCTTTTGTTACTGAAATATTACTTGGTATAACTCAGAAGCACTAAAGTAACTGACGTCTCACAGTTCCATTATATGACTACAATTTGTCAGTTTCGTCTCATATAGACTCTAGTGGACGAAATATAAAACACTTATTAAAGGGACAGGAGAAAGGGATTTTGGTTTGGCATCCTACCCATAAGTGAGTGAGGGTGATAGTGATTAATTGTGATATTTTTTTAATTTTATATTGTGTTACACGAAAACAAAATTATACTAGATATACTTAAATTTATTTTATATAATTTGTATAATTTCAATAAAATATAAATTGTGTCAATTCTTTTAATATGACATGATATAAAATTAATTAGTGTGTTTTCTTTATATATAAAAAAAACAATCAAAATATTTATCTCAACTTAAGGTAGGATAGAGGTACCCAATAACAAATTATATATTTTTTTTGTGTCTAGGACCTCTAGGCTCTTAAATTATATATACTATTTTAAATAAATATGCAAACAAATTTAATAGACACCTTAATGTTTTGGGCTTTAAGGATTGACTCTTTTATGTGTTGGATTGAGGAAATTTTCTGTAAATATTGTTTTAATGTAATTAATTTTTTTAGTACATAAAAAGTTTTGGGTGAAAAAATGTTATTTTATTTTAAGATTAAGATATATTACAAATATCAACAAAAATTTACGATAATACTTATAAATCGTTTATTAAAAAGATATTACTAATAAAGAAATTCAAACCTCAACCTCACAAAAATACTTTGATCTTTGTCAATTGTACTAATCTCATTGACTAATTATTTTTTATCCTAGTTTTAATGACATATATTTCTACTAAAAAATGGTTGAAAGACTTGCAAGACAATAAATGATAAAAAGAATAAAAAATCTAACGTGCATTTTTTTGGGTACATTAAGGTGCATTATGTGCTATATACATATAACTAATAGAAATGTCTAAATTCTAAAATTTACCAATAGGTCCCATCATATAAATAAACAATTTTGTATTCATTGGTTACATATTACAATTTATGTATATACACGTAATTCCCCTAAGAATTTATCCTAATAATTTTGTACTTTTCTAGTAGAGTGTTTGGATCCATCCTAACAATCCTTACAGCCAAACAATATGCACGCAGTACGATGCACACTGCACGCTACACGACTACACGCTACGCCTGAAACGGCGACGACCTCACCCATCAACACACTATAACTGGCAATTGCCTACAGATCTTTTCTTCATTTTCTTAACCCTTCCCTCACTCTTTCTCTTCTCTGCAATTGAGCCATGATCGGTTACATCGGACTATCCGAGTAGTTCCTCACCCATCCACCCGCACCTTCAAGGTGATCTTTCACGAAGACCAAATCTCCACATCTGTCACCAATTCCGCTTCCATGGTGGATTCTTGGATTTCCGACACCGAGAGCATCCACCGCTAGTGCGACAAGCTCCACCGCATCATCGTCGGCCTCGACATCGAATGGCGCCCCA
Source organism: Cercis canadensis (assembly GCA_003255065.1). Taxonomy (NCBI): domain Eukaryota; kingdom Viridiplantae; phylum Streptophyta; class Magnoliopsida; order Fabales; family Fabaceae; genus Cercis; species Cercis canadensis. The sequence goes on along the minus strand of QAOA01003577.1, from coordinate 124,951 downwards.
GCTTCACCCGCAAGTCCAAAACCCAGTCACCACCTTGTAGCTCTGCGTGGGTAGCCGCTGCCTTATCGTGCAGCTCATTCACATGTCATACATCCCTCGATCGCTCTTTAACTTTCTGGATAATGCGAGCTATACATTCGTTGGTGTTGGGATCCAAAGCGATGCTGATAAGCTTTTGCATGATTATGGGTTGCGTGTGGCTTCAATGATTGATCTTGGCTTTTTGGCGGCTAACGAAATGAACTGTAGGGAGCTGAGGAATTCAGCACTCAAAAGTTTGGCAGAGCTGGTGCTTGGGAAGACAATGGACAAGCCCAAAAGCATTAGTACGGGAAGGTGGGACGATTTGTGGCTCACTCTGGGGCAGGTAAAATATGCTTGCATTGATTGATGCATTTGTGTCTTCTGAGATCGGAAGGAGTTTGAGTGCTGCAGGCGCAGGGGCTTAATTTCATCAGCTTGTGATGTTGGTTTTGCCGGGAATCTGAAATAGAAGCAAGGTAGCTTAGGAAGTTAATTTGGTTTATTTTGTCTTCGTTTTGTGATATGAACCATATATTATGCATATGGAATTATGGATCTGGAGTTTGTGGATTCAAGTTTAGGTTAGTGGCTCTGCTGTGAACGAATGTGGAGTTGAAACTAGGGATTATCAGCTTTCGTTTTTACATCTTTTGGAGAATTCACTGATGGTATACTGCTGAACTTGATGCTATAATTATGCAATGTCAACTATCACCGTTTTCTTGGTTGATTGCTTGAGCATGATTTATTATTTGAGTTTCTTTACACCACTTTGAAGTTCTAGCTATTGCTTGTTGATACTTATTTTGTGAGGTGGTGGTGTGGTGTTACTTGTTAGTGTAAGCCAAAGCAAATGGAAGTAGGGACTGTGATAGATTTTGTTGCTTACTGGGATTTATAACTCAAATACCAGGTGAGCTTCATAGGAGAAATCGATCAATTTTTTAGAAAATTTCATCATACTAAAAGTATAAACAGTCAGCCACTACTATTAATATTAGGAATTAGAAAGCATTTTTGTGAAGTGTAATTTGATGAAATCCCTAGTTTGTCTGTTTCCTATGTAATTTCTTCAGTTTTTTTTTTTGGAAATGCTCTTTAGCATTCTCTCACTATTTGAATTAAAAGTTTCCTTTTATCTTTCTCTCTTTCAATTTATTTATTTAAATTTTAATGCTTGCTTGCTTATGTTTCAAAATTTTCAAATGATTCATTAGATAACATTTGATTGTAGAACTAATTCAAAGCTAAAAACAAACTAGGTCCAATTTAAAACGTATTCAAAATAGCATGACATGGTTTTACCAACAAATACTTGGTTCAACCAGTAGCAAATAAAACTCGAGGTGTTTGCTTTGAATGTGGTCAAGGGTTCAAGGTCTAGTGAGAAAAAATCATAATTACTTTAACTTTTGAATGATATTAGTCTCACGTAGTAAAGTGAAAATATTTATAGTGTTAAAAAAAAAAAAAGGCATGGCTTTGTAAAAAAGTTTTAATGTAATCGATTACAAAGTTCGCCAAACTCGCTGTTTGCAAATAAAATTGTAATGAGAAAAAGGTTGTGAAATCTGGTAAGTAATTTTACATTTGACTGCATAATCAATAAATGTTGCAAGTATTATCTTTCCCTTTTTCTGGTCTCGGAAGCATTACAACGCATAACTTCATGTATATAGTTGTTGACAAGCCAAATAAATTATGACTGTCCAGAAATAATATAACTACATGTGAGGGAAGGGATACGGGAGTAAAATATGAAAATTCAAATTCAATGTAATTAAGGGACATTTTTATAATAAAAAGAATTTATTTTTCAAAGAGCTTTACACAACCATTACAGCAACAATAATTTGCTTTTGCTTAATTACAGTTCTTTAGCTCTTTAAAAGGTTGCTTAAGTACTTCAATGCTATGATTGGATGGGAGGAGAATAGAAAGAAAGAAAGAAAATAAGAGGATTAAAAATAAAGAGAAAGTAATTATTAAATTATTAATTGAATTTAAATTTAACAAGGTCAAAATAAAATATTATTTATTTTTTAGTATTGTTTTGTTTATATATTTTATAAAAAAAATTAATTATTTTAATACATATTAAGAGATTTAATTTTTTAAAATTTTTATAATAATACTAAAATTAAAAACTTATTTTACTTAAAATTTTTTATTCCTTTATCTCGTTTGAGCTTTTCTTGGGAGTATGAGATAGGCTACTTCAATGGCAAACCTGATACTCGAACATTAGCTGGAGGCATTTTTTCTATTACTTCTAAATGCTTGGCTGATAAATAACTCACTTCTTGGTGTTTGACTCCTAAGTCAATGATATTATGCATCGTATCATATAATATCACGGCGGATAGCAACCTTGTGAGAATCCTTAGAAAGGATGATCAACAGTAAACACGAAGGAAGTAGAAGAACAAATCAGAGAGAATGAAGAAAATACTTCTTGTATATTCAACTAACTAAATTATACATTGCACCAGATGTGCTATATATACAGAAAGGTAAATGGAAGTAAAGTGCCACGTAGGCATACAACTCAGCCTTGACTAACTTCCTAATAACAGAATATAATCATATCAGCTAACTAAGGTTAAGTAAATCAATTAAGACTAACTAAACCACAGCTGGCTAACTAACTACTCTAGTTATAAATAAGCTGTACAATCTAACTAATTAACTAACTCAGAATATTCTGTACATCCCCTCCTCAAGTTGGAGATTGGGAATGGTGGAAATCAACCAATCCCAACTTGGACAGAAGAAGATTGAACTGAGGACCAGCAAGGTTCTTGGTGAAACCATTAGCCAGCTGAGCTTTGGAGGAAACGTGCTTAGGAAGAACAAAACCTGCTTTATACTTATCCCGTACTAAGTGACAATCTATTTCAAGGTGCTTGGTGCGCTCATGGAACTCAGGATTGGCAGTAATGTGCAAGGCAGCCAAATTGTCACGCCGCAGAGGAATATGCAATTGAAAAGGGATATGTAAATCCTGGAGGATGTAGGTGATCCATAGCAATTCACAAACTATAGTAGCTAAACTACGATACTCTGCCTCTGCTGAAGATCTACTAACAGTATTCTGTTTCTTGGTCTTCTAAGAAATGAGTGAAGAGCCAAGAAAGATGCAATAACTAGTGATAGATCTCCTGGTGTCCTTGCATGCTGCCTAGTCAGCATCACAATATGCTGTAAGATTGAAACCAGAAGCATAATCAAAGAATAAGCCACGAGAAGGTGTGCCTTTAAGGTACTTAAGCACATGGATTGCACCATTCCAGTGAGCTTGAGTAGGAGTATGCATATATTGGCTCAATTGATGCACGACATAAGTGATATCAGGCCTGGTTAAATTAAGATATAGGAGGCGATCAACAGGTCTGCGATATCTTTCTGGCTCAGGTAAAGGAGCACCAACAGAGGAAAAATTCTGACCTTTTGTTAAAGGAGTAGCAGTGGGTTTGGCACCAAGTAAACCAGCATCTCTTAAGATGTCCAAGACATACTTACGTTGTGTAACATAAGTCCTCTCTTGCTCCTCGTGCAATTTCAAGACCCACAAAATAATGAGCATCCCCTAAATCCTTGATAGTAAAGGAGTTATGCAGAAATTGTTTAACTTGGATAATGTCATGGTCATGAGTCCCAGTGACCAAAACGTCATCAACATACACCAATAGAGCCAAGAAAGAAATGGAGGTATGCATGGTGAAGAGGTAGTGATCATGAAAACTTTGAGTAAACCCATAAGCTTGAAGTTTAGTAGAAAACTCTAAGTTCCATTGCCTACAAGCCTGCTTCAAGCCATAGGGGGAACGTTTTAGCAAACATACCTCATGAGATTTTGCTTTGGTATAACCTTGAGGAGGGTGCATGAAGACTTATTCATCCAAATAACCATGGAGAAAGACATTATTAATGTCAAGTTGATGAAGTCCCCATTGTTTTGCAGTCACAAAACTCAGAAACAGTCTCACAGTGACTAACTTTGCAACAGGTGAGAAGCTGTCCTTGTAATGAACCCCCTCAATTTGATGATACCCTTTGGTAACTAATCGTGCCTTGTATCTATCAATAGTCCCATCAGGTAGGTACTTGATCTTATAAACTCATTTTGAGCCAATAGCCTTTTTACCATGAGGCAAAGGAACTAAGTCCCAAGTATGATTGGATTCAAGAGCTTGTAATTCTTTATCCATGGCCTCAAGCCATTTGTCATTTTTGCTTGCATAATAATAAGAACTAGGTTCAGGAATAGAAGACATATTTGCAAGAAAGGACATGTAGGAATCAGTGAAAATAGGTGAGTGATGGTAGGGGAAAGTAAGTGGGGTATAACCTGTAAAACTAGGTGAGGTGTGAAGAGTGGGCAGGTCTGAGGGAAGAAAAACATTGGAGACAAAATCTAACATCCAAGTGGGTTTAATCTTAAGTCTAGAATTATGTCTTAAGATAGAAAGGATAGGTACAGGTGGGAGAGAATGAGAGGTCTAATGTGGTAGAGAAGGTGAGGAAAAATGGTTTGGTAAGGGAGCTGTAGGTTCTAGTATATTTGTGGGAATTTCTGGTGTGTGATCAGGAATATCTGAGATGACAGCAGTGGGAAAGTCATTAGAGGTAGAGGGAACCTCAGGATCAGTAAGATCAGTGGGAGTATGTTGTGTGAAAGTAAGAGGAGCATAAGCAGGTAAATCAATAGGTGGTATAGGAAGAGAAAAGTCATTCGTGGTGAGTGGAAGAGTAGCAAAAGGAAACACATTCTCATGAAAAATAACATCACGAGAAGTGTAAATTTGATGAGATGTTAAGTCATAAACTCTATAAGCTTTTTGTCCTGTGACAAAGCCACGAAAAATGCATTTAAATGCTCTAGTGTCAAACTTTCCTTTGTGTGGTTGAGTATTTGTTGCATAACAAAGGCAACCAAAGACTTTTAGGAGGTTGTAATATGGTTTGGTTTTATTGAGTAACTCATAGGGAGTTTTCCAGTCCAAAAACTGGGTAGGCAATCTGTTTATGAGATAGGCAGCCATTAAAAAAGAGTGGCCCCAAAATTTTCTAGGTAAGTTAGCTTGGAATAGGAGGGCTCGAGCAAGTTATAGAATATGCCTATGCTTTCTTTCTACAATGCCATTTTGCTGAGGTGTATATACACAACTCTTATGATGAAGAATGCATTGGTTAGACAGGAAGGTTTGACACTCATTACTGGTAAATTCAGTCCCATTATCTGTTCGAATGCATCAAATGTGTTTTTGAAATTGAGTGAGTATCATTTTGAAAAATGTCTTGAGAGTTTCAAGAGTTTGATGTTTATGTCTGAGTAAAAATACCCAAGTAGCTCTACTGTAGTCATCTACCACAGTAAGCATGTAATGAGCCCATGTGATCTACTGTAAGGGCCCCATAGGTCTATGTGTAAGAGGTCAAAAACTTGATCTGATCTGGTAGTGCTAAGGGGAAAAGGTAGTATATGCTGCTTTGATCTGTGGCAAATATCACAAGGGGTAGGTAGTGTAGTATTTATATCAGTTAAGAAAGGAAGATGATGTAAAGTCTTCAAAGAAGCATGACCAAATCTGTTATGCCATAAAAGTGTGGGAATTTTATTTCGATTATGATCAATCTTACAAGGAAGAGTAATGGAATTACAAACTGGATTACAAGGGGTTTGTATGAAAGTATTCTGTTTATTACAAGGAAAAGAAGTAATCGAAACAAGGAAGGATGATTTATCTAATATGTATAGATTCCCAATGACTTTGCCAACTGCAAGGATAGCTTCAGTCTGTGGGTCCTGCAAAAGACATTTATCAGGATAAAACACAAATTGAATTTTAGCTGTGTGAGAGAGTTTTCGAACATAAAGTAAGTTGAACTTGAAGTTTGGTATATAGAGAGCATCTGTCAAGGTTAAGGTAGGACTAAGGGGAACATCTCCTATTTGATGAACAAGCTTAGTTGTGCCATCAGGTAAGTAGACAGGTGTAAGATGTTATATTGGTTTTTTATGATGAAAGAGGTTAGAGTTAATGCACATGTGATTGGAAGCTCCTGTGTCTACTATCCAAGTACCAGGATCTATATTACTTGCAGAATGAAGAGCAAAATGAAAAGCTTTGTGTGAGGAATTACCTGCAAAATCTTCAATATGTGCGAAGTTAACATGATGACCTTTAAAACATGCTTGTCCCTTCATTAACTTTGAGAATTCCTGTGGAATGATCCTTGCTAAAGAAGCTCGTTGATCATTGAATTTGTCACCAGCAAGGTTTGCACTGAGATCTAAAGGAGTATCAACAAGGTTTGCCATGAATTTGCCTCATGTAGCTTGCTTGGTACATTAATCTTTTAATTCTTTATACCAGTCAGGATAACCATGTAGCTTAAAGCAAAAATCCTTAGTGTGACCATTGATGTTGCAGTGTGCACATCTTTCATTCTTCTTGTCATTGTTTTGCTTCTTGAAATTGCCTTTAACACCTCTAGAGCCTCTCCCCATAGGTCCTTTCACAAACATTGCAGAGTTTTCAGCCTTCCCCAACATATGAACATGTACCTCTCTTTGCTTCTCAACTCTTAAGATCATGGAGTAAGCTTTGTTAACCAAAGGCAAGCGATCCATTACTAAAATCTGGTTTCGCAGATGATCAAAGTCATCGTTGAGTCCTATCAGAAATTGCACCAATTTAGTAGAATGAGCAAGGTCTGAAACCTTCTTTGTGACATCACAGTGACAGTTCTTGCAAGTACATTGGGGAATTGGTTGTAGACAGAGTAGCTCATCCCATAATTTCTTCAGTTTTGTGAAATATTGCACCACTGATTGGTTTCCTTGAGAAACAATACTGATTTCTCTTTGAATGTGATAAACCTGTGGTCCATTTGACTTACCAAATCGTTCCTCCAACTCTAGCCACAAATCTCTTGCAGTTGAAGCATAAAGAAAAACTTCCACTATTTCTTTGGAAATAGAATTTAGAATCCATGATCTAATCATGCAATCTACCCTAATCCACTGATCATAATCAGCAGGGCCTTCATCTAGCATAGCACATCTGCCATTGATGAATCCAAGCTTTACCTTGGCGCCTAGGGCAATTCTAATTGATCGATTCCATGACAAATAATTATTACCTGTCAGAGGAGTTGTAACAAGCTGCATTCCTGGATGATCCGAGTTTGCCAAAGCCAGAGGATCTCCATTGAAATTGCTTGTTGATTCCCTATCAGAAGTTGCAGTTGCATTTGCAGACTCCATCTTTAACAGAATTGATACTCGATAATCTCCTAATCCTTCTGCAGAGAACGATCAAGATGTAGGTTCAAGCAAATCTGGATCGATTTTGCTCTGATACCATGTGAGAATCCTTAGAAAGGATGATCAACAGTAAACACGAAGGAAGTAGAAGAACAAATAAGAGAGAATGAAGAAAATACTTCTTGGTATTCAACTAACTAAATTATACATTGCACCAGATGTGCTATATATACAGAAAGGTAAATGGAAGTAAAATGCCACGTAGGCATACAACTCAGCCTTGACTAACTTCCTAATAACAGAATATAATCATATCAGCTAACTAAGGTTAAGTAAATCAACTAATACTAACTAAACTACAGCTGGCTAACTAACTACCCTAGTTATAAATAAGCTGTACAATCTAACTAATTAACTAACTCATAATATTCTGTACAAACCTCCAATAAAAAAATACATTTTAGTTTTGCATCACAGGCTACATGCAGAATGTTTTTTTTTTTAGAGCGTCTAAAGACTACGTGCACTTTACCAAATTCATGTTTATTCATGTCTAATTCTGGTGCAGTGTTTAGGTCCGTCTTAACAATCCTTACACCCAAACAGTCTGCACAAAGTACGCTGCACGCTACAGGCTACGTCTGAAATGGCGACGACCTCATCAACCAACACAGTATAGCTGACAATTAACGTTTAACACTTTCACAAAAACGTCATTTGTTCATTTTCAAAACCCTTCCCCTCACTCTTTCTTTGCTCTGCAACTCCACCATGATCGGTTACATCGAGGTGATTCCTCGCCCTGTCACTCAAAACTTCAGTGTGAGCTTCTACGAAGATCGAATCTCCACGTTGGTCACCAATTGCGCTTACGAGGTGAACTCGTGGATTTCCGAAACTAAGAGCATCCACCGCCGCAGGCTCCACCGCCTCATCGTCGGCCTCGACATTGAGTGGCGGCCCAGCTTCACCCGCAACGTCCAGAACCGAGTTGCCACTTTGCAGCTCTGCGTGGGTCGTCGATGCCTTATCGTACAGCTCATTCACACGCCCTACATCCCTTCATCGCTCTCGAACTTTCTGGGTAATGCGAGCTACACATTCGTTGGTGTTGGGATCCAAAGCGATGCTGATAAGCTGTTGCGGGATTATGGGCTGCGTGTGGCTTCAATGGTTGATCTTCGCTTTCTGGCAGCGAACGAATTGGACATAAGGGAGCTGAGGAATACGGGACTCAAAGGTCTGGCAAGGGAGTTGCTTGGGAAGACAGTGGACAAGCCCAGAAGCATTACTACGGGAAGGTGGGACGATGTGTGGCTCACTACGGACCAGGTAATGTATGCTTGCATTGATGCATTTGTGTCCTTTGAGATCGGAAGGTATTTGAATGCAGGGACTTAGTTTCATTCGGCTTGTGATGCTGGTTTTGCTGGGAATCTGAATAGAAGCAAGGTAGTTTAGGAAGTTTGGCTTATTTCGTCTTCGTTTTGTGAAATGAATCATGTGCATACATATGGGGGTATGGATATGGAATTTGTGGATTTTAAGCTTAGATCAGTCTCTGCCTGAATGCATGTGGTAGTTTTTAAGCATAAGTTGAAATTAGGGATTATCAATTTTGGTTTTGGAATCTTTTGGAGAAATCAGTACTGAAAGTGTACTGTTGAATTTGATGTTATAATTATGCAATGTTAACTATCACAGTTTTCTTGATTGATTGCTTGAGCATGATTTATTATTTGAGATTTTCATGGCACTTTGAAGGTGCTAGTGGTGATGCATGCCCACTAGCCCCAACGTGGCATTTTGGTTGAGATATGAGAAATTAATAAACATGGGCGACTTGCTCTCTCTGTATTTTTTGATTGGAGGTGGTACCATGAAGTTATAAGTTGGGTATTGCTAGTTGATGCTTATTTGGGAGGTGGCGGTGTGGTGTAAGCCAAAGTTAATGGGAAGTAGGGACTAAGATAGAATTTGTTGCATGGAGGGATTCTGGGTGAGGTTCTTCACACAAGTCAATCAATAAATGAATAGCATTTTAGTAATGGGAGAATCATTAAACTACCAGCTGAGGTTCATAGGTGAAGTCGATCAACTTTTTTCACCTGTGATTTAGGAAATTTCATCATATTAACATCAGTCCGCCACTAATTAATACTGTTAGGAATTATAAAGCATTTTAGTGAAGGGTAATTTGATGAAATTCCCTAGCTTGTCCTTCTTTTTTTTTGGATTATTAGAGAGTTAACTAGAGAAAGGGTGAGAAAAGGGAAGAGCTCGTATTGAACTTTGGGTGAAGTACTCAAATAATGTTTCGTTTATTACACGGTAGAGTGAAAGCTTAAGAACAGAATCCTAAAATTTGAGAAATTCTTGTTAACTTCCCCATTAAGAACAATTTCAGCTCAACTAATTTCATAGATCTTTTTTTTTTTTTTTTTTCAAGTTATTTTTGAACATGGGACCTTAACTCTTTTGAAAGATGCTTAAATTAGTTATTTTATGTGTGTTTATATTTTGAATTAGTCTCAAATAATAATTAATTTGTCTACAAAGTGTGCAAGTATTTTGAATTAGTCTCAAATCATAGTTAGTTTGTCTACAATTTAGTTTTGAACTAGTTTGAATATTAAATATTATTTGCTAATAAAAAAAACCACTAAATCTCTGGGTTTTGTAAATTGTATATTTCCTTTGTTTACGGGTAACCAGTATATGTGATTGATATGCAAGTCAATTCATGGATTCATTATATTGACAAGGAATTTGAGCATGTAAGAACGAAATCTAAAATTTCCAATTGAAAAAAATTCATTTTTGACATAAAAATTTATTTGAAAAACTCAAAAATAATATAAAGTCACTTTTAATAGTTTTGGGAATTCTATAATATCACATAAATATGTTATACTATACTAACATCACAAACATATATAATTTTTATATTTTATTGGATATAAATATAATTTATCTTATTTTCTCAAATAAACTTAAAAACAGTTAATTTATATAGATATCATACACACATTACTATTCTCATGTAATATGATATATTACATAAATACTAAAAATATCTAAGAAATCTCATAATAGTTCAAAACGAAAATATTATGGTTATTCTGTTTTTATGATTGATTTATCCTTATTTATATATATCCAAGTTAATCAAAAATTTCCCAAGACTAGTAGATATTCTTGAACAATAATTAAGAAACGCATAAAAATCGTGATAAAGTTTTTTCTTCATGAAATTCCATCCTAGAAGGAAACGAAATTCATTTCAGTAATATATATATATATATATATATATATTATAGGTGATCTAATTTCAGTATTTTGATATGCATAATACAATTTCTTTTTTGCGAGTTAATAAGTCGGTCAGTCACCTAAAAAAAAAAACGGAGAGTCGGTATTTGTTTTTCATATAATGAGTGCAAGGGAGGTTTATTGTTGATTAATTCTGTGCATGCGAAACAAATCATAAGCAGCAGCCATGTCTATAGGTATTGACCATGTGTCTCAGAGTTCCACACATGGCGAATATGAAGTAACATTCTTCAACGACGTGATCCTAACCACCGTAACGCACACTCCGTGGGTGGTCGACGATTGAATCTCCACCATAGAATATATTCACCGCCGCAGGCTCCACCGGCTCGTGGTTGGCCTCGACATAGAGTGGCGACCGAACTTCGGCGGTTACCTCAACCCTGTAGCGACCCTTCAACTATGTGTTGGGCGGCGCTGCCTCATCTTCAAATTGATTTACGCTGATTATATTCCTTATTCTCTAGTGAACTTTTTCGTGATAAAAGTAACACTTTTGTGGGTGTTGGGGTAGACAACGATGCGGAAAAGCTTCTGAGTGATTACGATTTGGAAGTGCAGAACGCTATGGATCTGAGCGATTTGGCTCGTAACCAGTGGAGGATGGATCTCAGGTTTTGGGGGCTTAAGGATTTGGCAAGACAGGTTCTTAATGTGGAGTTTTACAAGCCAAGCAATGTTACTTTGAGTAGGTGGGATTATTCCCATCTTACTCATGCACAGGTACAATATGCTTGTATTGATGCCTTCGTTTCTTTTGAAATTGGCAGGATTTTGAAGACAGGGAATTATTAGAGAGATGATGATCTCGGAAGAATTAGTATTTAGTAATTACGGAAAAGGGGATTCTATGATACTACGTGAGTATGTCAATATTAAATTGACGTGGCAAACATAAGTAATTTTTATATTTTATTATATATAAATATAATTTATCTTATTTTCTCAAATAAATTTAAAACTAATTAACTTGTACACATGTCATTTACACATTAACTATTATCATATAATATGACATATTATAAAGTATATAAGAAACCTCTTCCGAAAAATTATTGTGGAATTTTATTATATATGTTCTCTTTGTTATTTTGATTAAGGTTTAATTTTTTGTCCACATGATCATGAATTTGGATAAGTTTAGATTAGGGCTTTCAGAATATTGTTGTCATGGAATAAGTTGTTTTATGTTTGTATCATCATATCGTTTGGGAAAGTACGGTACGTAGAAGAATTGAAATTTGAAATTGGACTCTTCTGGTCTGCCCAAGTCTTTTATTGACTTTTTAAATAGAGAAATTTTTTTATAATTACATATAAGATTTAAAATCTTCATCTTGTTTGGAACCTTTTTTAACCTTTCAAATTAAAATTCCCAAAATATATAGAAACAAAAGTTTGAAAGTTAATTTAATTTTTTGTTCTTCAATTTTTATTAGTAATATATTTTTTTTCACGAAGTGGTCTCTACATTTTTAGTGTGAGACTAATCTTTGTTCAAGTTTTGGCATATCATGATCATTAATACTCTCAATAAGAATTTACTTCACATAGATAGAATTTAGTTTATCAACTAAATTACACCTAATAATTTTGACTAATAATGTTTACTAATTAGTTATATATACCATGAGCAATAAATATCACATTATGCATTATTATTTATGTACAAGTACAGCCTTTTCATATCTTGAACAATAAATACTGGTCATAACCTTATTCAAAACATTTTTAATGATTGATAGAAGTGAAAATAAAGCTATCAAGGATATCTGCTTACATAGTATCTCGATATTTGTTTTCTGCTGTGGTACATAGTATCTAGATTGTCATTGAATATATTTATTTATATTTTTTTCACTTTTTTTTAGGTTACTTGATGATATAGAATATTCAAATATTTTATCATTACACTCTTGATGACTTTTATTCTTTTTTTTTTTTTTATTGAAAGTGAAAACACCCTAACTTCCTAAATGATCAATATACCCTTGAGAATTACACAACTGTAATTATTGACTTCATATTTGTCATTCTAAATCTTGTTAATGATTAATTGTCAGTCAATCTTATTGAAAATTTTCCTAATTCTTTTCATAAACAAGAGAGTTTTGATGGCTACACGACATTAATTATAATTTCAAATATGAGATTACTCCACGGTTTCTCAAAATCTTGTTCCTAATGATTAATTGTCAGTCAATCTTATTGAAAACTTTTATGTTTCCCTAATACCGTTGACGGTTGAAAAATGTGCCATAGCCATGTCCAAGGTCGTAGCAAGACCCCCAAAGATGATAGAGACGACCCACGAAAAGGAAGATTAGTGAGCAGCTAAGTGCATGTCGAAAACCAAAGTGCCCACGCCCAGTTCTCTCTCCACCTTCGACAAAACTGGATAGAATGGGTACTTTTGGACACGTGGCTTCAGTATTATTTTCAAAATATTAAAATAATTATTTTTTTTTAGAGAAAGAAATTGATAACAAAATGTATAAGATATGATTTTTTTTAACTCAAAAACTAGGGTCTAATTTCAATTTTTGAATGATGCAAGACTTATCAAATCTGAGCAAGACATCCCTGTTTCAAGGGTCCGTTGTTAAAACACTCACAATTGTAACTTTGTGTGAAAAGTATTTTGAGACATTTATTTTATCAATGAAATACCTTAAATACAAGATATTCTTCTTACCAATAGAACCTTGTAACCAATTGGTTTACAACTCAATTCGCTATAAGATATGATTCTAGTTTAAATTGAAATAAAAGTTTGATTTTTTTTTTCTTTTTCCACTTTTACAAGGAATGTAGATTACGAAGTTGAAATATTTTTCATTCAACCAAGTCAACTTAGCTAAATATATAGTTCATTACAAAGTATGTAGAACTATAATTATTCCTTTCAGCAACAAATTATAAAGAAATAAAATTCAATCGATTAATTACATTCTGCATTGAATAACACATAATATATTATTATACCAAATAACTTGTAACTGAGTAATATTAAAATTATTCTTTGTGTTCAAATTTAGAATTGTAACTAAAAATACCATTCACGATCATATACCTTAGGTTTAACATGAGTAGACACACGTTTCATATGTGGCCATATATATATATATATATAATCTTTAAGAATAGGGATCTTTGGAACCTTGACCAACAATATTCTCTCGTCAATTGTCATCTCATGTATTGTATATATGATAAGAAAGTGTTGTTCCGTAACTTCCGTTGTTACGCTCCACCTATTTTGACACAAACTTACAAATTATGTGTATAGAAAGAATCAAATTAATATTAATGTATTTTTTTTTACATTAATGTATTATATTGATGAAAAATATAAAATATATTTTTATGCTTATAAATACTATGACTCTCAGAAAGTGATTGATAATATTTTCAAGGTTTATATTTAATATGCCGATATTACATTGAAATATAAAAATTTAGCACCTTCACATTGTTAAACATTCTGTGTGTCTTAAAATAATTCTTAATTGTCCTACCAAGCGTGGTTGATGCATCGTAAGTGGACTTTAAAAGTCTTCTTCTCAATTCTGTTGAGAACATAATAATGAATGAGAAGATTTAAATGAAAAAGGTCATTCTCTCATTTGACCATGATCTATATATCTCATTAAAAGAAAAACAAACAAACAAACAAACAAACATATAGAAATCATAAAATAAAAAACAGAAGACGGAGATAACTCTGAAGGAAAACAACTGAAACATAAATTTATATAGATCTTATACAAGATCTATATGTATAACACCAGCTAGCAACCCACTAAGGTGGTGCAAATTCATAAAAACACACAAGCAACAAGAAGACAGATATAATCATAGCTAAGCAAGAAGCATAATAGATGGGGACTCTTCGGAGAACAAGTTCCAAAACAATAACTAAACAAAATCTTTATTCCCAATTAAAAAAAAAAAAAAAAAAAACNATAAAAAAAAAAAAAAAAAAACACTAGATCAGATCAAAGGGTGAGGGACAAGTCTGGTTCTTGCTCTTCCCCTGCCCCTGTGGCTGAACGTTGCTGCTGCTTGTTCCCCACATAGCGATTTTCCTGAAGGCCTCCAATATTAATAGCAGCAGCAGCAGGGTTGTCTGGATTTGAAATGGGAATGGCAAGTGATGAAGGAAACCCAAACCCACCAGAAACACCATTAACATCCACACCAACAACACCAACAGTAGGTGCAGCATTACCACAAGAGCTTCCAAGCCCATATCGGTTGGCACTCGGGGGAGAATTGTGCAGCCCATAGCCATATCCATAACCATGACGAAGCCAAGACATAGCTCCTGCAGCTGGTGGCAAGTCAGTCATGTGGGCCCCATAATGAGATAGAGGGGACCCACCACGGAATGGAAGATTGGCCATGGATGAATGAGGGTAAAAAGGAGAAGCAAGACCTCGTTGCCCTAAATTTAAAGTGGCCAATTCCAGGTCTTTGTCCATCTTGATCAGGGCACGCTCACGCCGATGGGCATTCTGATGCCCTCCTAATGCTTGCGAAGAGTTGAAATCTTTCTTGCAAAATTTGCAAGTGAATGCGCGCTTCTGCTTAGAGGGATCCACAGCCACACCCACACGTTTTGAAGCAGAAAAACTAGATTCTCCGGCTTCTGATGACTTGGCTTTGCAGGCTGAGCTTAAGCGTGAGGTTTCGCCACCCATGTTGTAATTGCTGCAAAGCCTTAGAGTGAGTAAATTCTCTGTCTCCTCGTCAAGCTCAACCTCAAACTTGCGCTTAAGCTTTCTGTCCTCGGCATCTCCAACTGAGATTCTATCTGACATTACTATTGTGATTATCAAAGGAGATGTATATCTTACTGCTAAGCTAGGAGGAGAAAGCAATCAAAGTTTTGTGGCTTTGTGAGAGGAGAAATTAAGGGGTATTTATATTAAGAGAGGACTTAATCAGTCTCCTTAATTACCAGGAAAAGCTATCCTGGAAAATATGTACTGCATAGTCTTCACTTGGAAGGTGCTGAGGACTTAATGTTGCAGTCTCCTTAATTACCAGGAAAAGCTATCCTGGCAAATATGTATTGCATAGTCTTCACTTGGAAGGTGCTGAATTTTACAACTGTTATCTTGTTCCTGATATGGAGATTATTAGTCATATACTTCAAGAATTATATCAAAGATTCTATTTCTCTCCTTGGGTTTCCAACTTAAGATAAATTTCCATAATAAAATTGATTCTACCTTTACCTTTCAATTCATGTAGACATGAAGATGTAAAATTCATTCAAAACGTTGGTTCAATTCATAAAATTTCTCTAACGTTTATTTCAAGATTTTGGAATCTTAGATCTTGCTTTTACTGAAGATTTTTAAAAATTAGACTCGCACTTTCTAATAACTCTAATGGATCTATAGACTAGAGTGGCTTAAAAAGAAGAATTTTTTTTTGCAAGTATAGAAATTCACACTTAAAAATCAGATTTTGGAATATTAGATCTTGCTTTTAGTCAATATTTTTAAAAACAAGACCTGCACTTTTTTTAAGTCTAATGGATCTACAGTGGCTTAAAAAGAAGAAAAATTTTGCAAGTGTAGAAATTCACACACAAATCAGATTTTGGCCAAAGAAAGAAAACAACATCAGATTGTTCTGATAAAATATAATTGCAAACTCATGACAACAATACCAAAAATTACAATTGCAAATTATATAATTGAGAATCATATAATCAATTCTAGTAGTAAATATTAGTATATAGCGACTCTAGTCAACTAGTGAAATACAGTGTAGTGATATATAAACTTCACATTTTTGCTTATGAGATGCAACCAATATCAAGTGAAGGATAAACAAGTAGCAGACTCGGTCATATTAGTTTCTGAAGTTGTTTCAACTAATTAAATCTCTTAGTGTTATTCAAAGATTTCGGATTAACCCTCTATTTTAATTACTTGAGATCTTAAAATCATATTAGTTCTTGTAATTCTATATTGTGCCTACCATGGGTTGGAAAAAAAAAAAAGGAGTTGTAAATAAAGGCAGTAGATGTGGTATAGTGGTGAGGGGTTTTGGTAGTATACAAGAAGTTAGGGGTTTGAATCTCCTTATCGTCATATAACCCAAAAAAAAAAAGAATTGCAAATATAAATATTCAAAACAAATCAGATCTAGGCCAAAGAATGAATACACAAAGTATCAGATTGTTCTAAATAAATGTAGTTGCAAAGTTAATTATGACCGATAAAGAACGGTTTAGCAAGAATACAAACTTAACATTTTTGCTTATGATGCAACTGTAATCCATTCAGCAAAGGATTAATGAGTAGAAGATATTAGTTTCTCAATTTTCATCCAGGTTATCAGTGATAATATCTCTGAGTCACCCACTCTCCAGATCATAGTACAAAATATGCTTATATATACATTATTTACCTTGCTGTAATCCAAACCCCAAAACAAAGAAGGAATGATATAATTATTTACCTTCTAATTAAGTAAAATTTTCCCTATAAAGATATACCATAATAACAATATTTCTGGACTAGGTGCAAACAACTAAGTTTTTACAGCAGGTTGCCGACTACATTTTATTCATGATGAAGATGAATTCAAGTTACGCCAAGTTGACGTGCTAATTAAGGATATATATGCCTATATAGTAAATTAACTTCTTTTTGAAATATGTATGTACTATGTTTTTTTTTAATATAGTGTACAAAAATGTTAGATCGATTTCATTAATTAATTAATAATGGGCTCGTCAGTAGTTTAATATAAGAAAAATAAAAATTAATTATTATTCTGATTTATATGCAGTGTGCATATTTTATTATTTATTGAATTGGTACACTGTACTGTAGTATTAACTTTAACATCAAAACCCAAATTTAAGAAAAATGACATTATTTGATCGAATGACTATCTATAAAATCTAAGGCAGAATAAAAAAAAAATTATGAAGTCTTGTAATAAAGATTTGAAATTTTAAACAGAAGACTTATGCTAAAAAGGAACTTTGGAATAGAAGATGAACCTAAGGGTTTGTTTGGGAGTTTGAAGTGAAGGGAAAGAAAAGGAGATGAGAGGAACGAGAGGGAAAGGAAGAAAAGGGAAAGAGAGGGGTTTTCCAGATGATTAAAATGAGTAAAATGAGATGAAAGAAAAAGAAAATTCTTATTGTAAAATATTTTTATTAGTTTACCCTTTATTAGTAAAATAGACATATTTAATATAAAATTAAATAATATAATACACTTATTTCTTAATAAAAGGGTGAGAAATTTTTTTTAAAAAAAGGAAATAATAGTCATTTTAATATATATTTTTTTCCAAACCCCCCCAATTTAGAGAAACACGAAAATGGATCAAAAAAGGAATGGGGAGATTACATCTTACCCACTGGTCTCCTCTTATTTTTTAAGATAAATCTTTTAAACAATAGAAAGATGAGTTTTATTCCTCTCTTCTCCTTTCTTTTCTCCTCTGAAGTGACTCTTAAACAAACCCTAAGGGTTTGGTATAGTGCTTTGGTGATATATGAATTAGCCAAGATTCAAATTATGAGGCTAATACCTAGAGAAATTTTTTCTCTAAATGTACTAGGTTGATATGGGGTGTAACCTTAAAATCGACTAAAAAAAACTTAATCTTGATGTGTAAAAGCTAACTCAAATATTCCCTTTACTATTAAAAGAATAAAAATAAAAGACAATATGCTTTTAGAGTGTTTTTGTATGTGTGTCCTTTTTATAAATGATCAAATTTTATTTTCGGTACAAGCCTACAAGGACACCTATTTGGCAACGTCGTAATGAAATCAGGTTGGGTAAACCAGCAAGTTCACTGAGTAATACATGGCGTGTTGCTGTGAATCTGTGGGAGGAGCTAGGTAACACCATTTCTCATCAGCCACATGAAGGGGGTATTGGAGGCGTAGTACGGGATAGTGTAGGTCAATTTATAGCAGCTTGGGCTCGTGTGGAAGGTGCAACTTCTGTTGAGGTGCTAAAAGCAATGGCATGCAGAGAAGGAATTCGGTTGTCTCTAGGGTGGGGTTTGAGAGATATTTTCTTTGAAGGTGATGCGCAGAGTATAATGCTCTCTCTAAAACACAAGCACAGCTGTCGTCACTTGGATTGATTCTTGATGATGTATTGGAACTCTGTAACAGCCTTCGTACTTGTTCTTTCAACTGGGTACCAAGTAGCTAATCAAGTAGTTGATAAGATTGTTGTTTATGGCTCTTCTGCAGCCTCTTTTTCTACTTGGTCTGATATACCACCAAGTTTTCTTGTAGATATTTTGGATTCTGATGTTTAATGAAATTTCATCTTCTCATAAAAAATAAAATAAAATGGGACACCTCTTTGATTCGAACTTCAACTAATCCACAAAAAAGAGACAATGGGCTGGTTAATAATTTTTTGTAGCAAAACAGTTTTTCTTTAACATGTTAAAACAAAAATTTCGAAAATTGTTGATAAATGAAATTCTGGATTATATACCATGAATGCAAATTTCACCATAGTTACTCATAACTGCTAATAAAAAGAAATACTAATACTCAGCCAAAAACAAAACTAAATTTTATTAAAAACAAACATAAGATGCAAGCAAAGACATAACCCAAAACTTAGCAGCAATTAAACACTAGAACTGAAATAATAACTAGTAATCATAAGGCTGCAGATCTGATATGATCTGATCTACCTAAAGCCTGAGTTCCAAATCAAGCTCTTCGGTTTGAGCAGTCTCTGGTTTTTGTGAATAGTTGCTTCTTTGCCCGAAACTCTGAGAAGCAGCAAGAGTTAAACCAGATTGAAATCGTGAACTGGATCCTTGCATGCCAAAACTAGCAGATAGTCCTCCTCCGACAAAACCAGTTGTTTTGAATGAGAATGAGCCAGAACCAGAGCCAGAGCCAAAGCCAAAGCCAGAGTTAGTGTTGTCAGTCGCCGAGAAAGCTTGTGGTTGGTGGTTGGTGGGGTGAACTTGAAACTCTGCTGATCGCCATGCATTACGGTGGTGAGCAACTTGTCCAAACCCCACATTAGACGAAGCGATATGTGGTTTACGAATCATGGAAGTTGGCTGGATCCCTAACCCTAGCCTACCAAACCCACGATTCGAACCAAAAACTGGCGCCTGATACTGATGCTGATGGGCTCTAGCTCTCCTGCTACTACCCAATCCATGTTGAGGGATTCCCAAAGCCATGCGCCTCTGCTTTTCCCTCGCTCTTTCTTCTTTATGGGTATTTTGATGCCCACCCATCGCTTGTGGATTCGTAAATTCTCTAGTACAATAGTTACATCTGATAACTCCCTCACTCTTCTGTCCTTTCACCTTAGAGTTGATTATTAACCTTTCGAAACAAGCAGCGAGATCTTCCTCGCGGTGATGAGAGGCAGCCATCGTTCTTTGTGCCTGTAATTCTAGGGTTTGAAAGAGATGGGTGCAGTGTACAGTGCAGATCCATGATATTTATTGGGAGACAACAAGTTTCCATATCTTCCATTGAAGGAAAAAAATATTTTTGTATCTTCTCAATATTTTTATATCTTCCTTTTAAGATAGTGATGAAAAAGCTAAGGAGAAAAAGAAATAGATATTTATCTTTCACTTTTCGACAATATTATAAAAGGTAATTTCTAATTTATTACTATAAGAGGGATTTTACTTTTATTATTTTATGTATCTAGTCATTCTAAATCTTACATCATGCTCACATAAGCAAATTTTTTTTTTTAGAGATCTCTTAAAAATATTAAGATTCTAAATTTAAATTTTCATTTTCTATATTTTTAGTCAAAAAATTTAACTTTATCTAATAATAATTAAAAAAAAAAAAACCTATTAAAAATTTCCCTCGAAATTTTTTTCCTTCTCATATCCTCATTCATATATCTTAATTTCAAACAAATAGATTTTTTGAAAATTATTTATGAATTAACATATATTTGTTTATGAAGTTCCACCCCACTATATCTCTTTATATCATCTTGAGAAATGATAACTACATATTAAAACACTTACACCATCAAGCGATATGATTTAGTGATGAAGAATTTAGTAATTTATAAAAGGTCATGAGTTTAAACTTATGTGTCTTCATGTAAAAAAAAAAAAAAAAAATCAATACTATCTCATTACCTCATTATTTTTTCTAAAAAAATTAAGCTGTTAGATTTATTTTGTAGTAAGTTTAGTATAATTTTTAGTGGATCCAATTAAATTCACTTACTGCTAAAAGTGATGCCATTAATTACGAGGGTCAAGGAAACCATGAAATCCAAGATAGAATTATATTTGTGTGAAACCATGATTGCATGATATCAAGAGCTGGCCAGGCCATCAAAATGATTATTTCAATTTCAACTTTATTTAAAATATTAATCAATTAAGAGAAATATTAAGCACATACTTCTCTTTCTTTTTTCACCGAACCACACATGCAACGGGTTAAATGTAAGGCATTCAACAAAAATAAAAAGTTTTATCACACTGACAGTATATTAAAATTAAATCCATTTTTTTAAAATTTGATCTACTATAAATGTAAAAAGAAAAAATTATACTATTATCCAATATTATGCTGCCACATTATTAAAGCAATTAAAATCTTATTAAATAAAATTAATTTGTTTAAAAAATATTTTTTAACATCGAAAAGTATAGCTTCGATGTCTCCTCCTGTTCTCCATGGCAACCATCGTTCTATTTTGCACTTTGCAGAACTCGTCAACTCAAACTCAATCAAAGATGACAATCTAAAACCTAAACTATATCACTGTTTTCCAAATCACAAACTAGTGCAATTGCCAAATGGTTAGTCCTCAAAACCATAGTGACACCCAATTGGATGCTCAGAGTCTCAGCTTCTGATTTTAGTAATATGCATTACAAGCAGCATTTTAGAAGGGATAGTTAGTGCCATTGTTGCGCTATGAAAATTATTATGAGCCTAAAATCAATGAAATAGCAGGAGCCCTAATTCGCACCAAAACAGTTAAAAAAAGGAGCCATAAGTATAGGTGCTATGCTATCCACTGGAACTTTCAACTGCTTTACCCTTCCACCAAAAAACCTTAACCGAGACTCGTGAAAAGACTCTCAATTATACCAGTTCATGGACCTAGAAATTAATGGGTAGAGATTGGATGGTAAAATGACCATTGCTCCTTCAAAGGCAATAAGCTGAATTCTGAATAGCATGTTTTGTAAAGTTTGTAGTAAAACTACGTGACATATGTATTCCACAGATAAAGGTACATCATTTGAAAAGATATAAATTGGAACCAATATCTTTCAAAGGCAGGTTGAATACAGGAGAATTTCACAACAAACTGAGTTCAAATTTAACGCATTGTCAATGTAAAACACCATACACTTACTAAAGAGACAAGAAAAATAATATTATATATATATATATATATATATATATATATTCAACTATCCAATAAATCAATTTAAAATACATTCTCTGTGACAAATCTTAACTAGCATTCAAAAAACAGTTACACTAATAAATTCTCTCTGCAGTAGATACAGGACGTAAGAAAACAACAATAACTGTAATGTTATCCTTGCTACCACGTTCTACTGCTTCAGTAGCCAGCCTCTTAGAGCACATTCCTGGCTCTTTAACAGTGTCTTTGATAATGCTTATGACCTCTGGATTGCTCATGACATCCCAGAGTCCATCACTAGCCATCACCTGATTAACAATTTTATAATCAGTGGAATGGATTGTATCCGAACACTAATAAATAAGGAGCACAGAAGATGGTAGCATGAGAATGACACAAACAAAATATATGTTCAAAAAGAATTAACCTTCCATTAAGACTACTTCAATAAATTATGGAGTATTTATCCAAGATTCCAGGCACATCCAAGAGATATCAGCATAACCGAAAGAGCTATTAAAAAGAAATAATAATGCCCCTGATTTGTCAATCGTAAATGCAATTGGACTTTTCATAGCCTTTCAATAAATAGATATGGTAAAATATATAAGTCCAACAATCATCTATTAATTACACAGTCCCAAACTCCTAGTTGCGAGCTGGAAGCGCACCACTTAATATGCTACCTGATTCTAAAAATTTGAAAATTGAAATGACAATTGCCAAGGATTGAGGTTATTTTCCTTAATTCTAACCCCTTTCACCACTTCAATGCACCTAATTAACATTATAACTTATCTGAAGATCAAATTTAGATAATTTGAACAGTATCAAAATTAATATCAAACGTGTAAACTTAACATTCCTTACCAGATATTCATCCTCTGCAGACAAGGTAGTTTCAGTTATTTCAGGTTCTGCAGTCACAGCAGGCTTCAGATCATCATCACCAATTGAACGAGTAACCTGTGAGCAAAAACTTAATTTTACTTGCAAGCAAAAAAATTTAGTACTAAAAACTCACATTTCATCAGTGTTTCTTTCGCTGCCTGTGTTTTTTTAGTCAACACAATAATTTGTATCGGAGTTAAAACAAAGGGAGCAAGTAGGGGAAAAAAGGGATAGACATTATCGAACTTGTTGTGCATGCGAGTAAGATAAATCCTTCCAGTATTGCCTAGATATGGCTCCCTTCCAATAACTCATCCCAGATGCACCAATTCATGCAACTGATGCCAAGCCATAATTATACAGCCTCTCTTTACCATTTGGAAACTTCTCAAAGCATGCAGAAAATAACTTTTAATCCAGGATATACTTCATTCGCTTTCTAAAAATAGATATTCAGTATAACATTCAGTTATGCGGAATACCAAATATAGTAACAACTTGTGCACCTTTTTAATATTTGTCCACCAGTACATATGTAACTGCAACGCTACTTTCTTAACAATGTGAAAGATAGGTCAGTATGAATTTGAATCCATGTGAGCACTAAAACTGCTCAGTAAGTCAAACAATTTCTCCAACCCCCAAACCACCAAACAAAAACCTAAAAAAGAAGTCAAAAGTTTGTTGTCTTAATGACAAAGTACTACTTTTTCTTTTTTTGCCCCTCAATTTTCAACATAAAAATCTCTCATTGGTTGCAGAAATATTCACCAATACTAGAATAAGTTATGCACAAAAAGAAATCTGCACAGCAATGTGAAAAGAGGGGGGCAGGGAGAGCAGAAGTAAACCTCCTTCATGGTAGTCTAAAAATGGGAAGGCTTTATAATGAAATTTGAAAAAGAAGATACTTCAAACATGTAAGAATATAATTTTCATTTTTACATCATTTTTACAACATGTATGTTAAAGAAAGAAGTGTATCCATGAGTTTCAGAAGATATGTCAACTAATAGCTATCAGTGTGAATAACAAACCTGAAGAGCAGGAGGACCGACCCTCCAGGTATCAACTAGCCATTTGACTTGCCCTCCATGACGAACAACACGATCTCTTTCTTCAGGACAGCTTGCAACATGATCCTAATATATTAAAATCTTATTAATTGAAAGGAATATATATAAAGGAAAATAGTAATTAAGCATTTTATAGTGACAAAAACTACCAAACAGTATAGAGTAGCTTCCCGCTCACCTTACTTAGCGTGACAGGACAACCAGTCCGACATAAGATTGTCCTGCAATCACCAATGTTAGCAACAAAAAGCTTGTTTCCAACTATAAGAGCAGCTACTGCTGTACAACCAGGATGCCAATCCTTCTGGATTCCTCTCTTGGATTTACGATAAGAATCTAGCTCTTTTCTGAATGCAACATCTGTCCTCAGGAATGCTTCAACTAGTGCATTAGCAGGACTGCATTCAAATATTAAAGTAATTATGTTTCAAGATGAGAGGATCAAACAGGAAAAATTGGGGGGGTAAGGAGGAATCTATCCTTTTTTCTGGATAGAAGGAGCAATAATATTAAAACTAAATAGAGTGTGTAAAAAAGTATGGCAAGGGGGATTGTAGAGTGAAATAAACCTGCCCACAGAACCTAAAGTTTGCAAGAATCCTGGCAAAGCTAGTGCAGAAAACTCAGCAGCTGCTGCACCTGCATGTGTGACAATCTTATGCATCAAGTTATAACCTTTCCAAGAATGGTCATTAGTTAATTAGCAAAGGTAGAATGAGTTCCCTAATCCTCTAGGACGTCTTTTTTTAAAAGGCTTTTAATGTCTATTAGTTTTGAGTTTCAAGTTAATACTTTTTTATAGAATATTCTAATAGAAATTATCTAGAGACACTATTGGAATTAGTACCATCTTTGCAAATCAAAGAAGCTGTCTCTCTGTAGTTCCTACTTGGCATGGTGGCAAGATTAGGTCAAATATATTTATAATTGTTTTCTTTTTTATTTCTTTCCTTTCCAAGTGACTGAAGTTAAAGATAACCAGCAATTTTAAAGAGTTGTAAGAGAGGAGCGTAATACTGTCTACATCTGTACAGTATCTGAACTCATAAAGAATTCTTTAATATTTCTCCCCTTCCATAATAGGCAAACAAATTTTCTTTTAAGTACCGTGTTAAAAAGAATGTTCTTCAACATGATATTCACATAAATTGATTCACGGCAATGTTTGGACAAAAAATTTAAATAATAAATAAATAGAAGAGTGAATACCTGACTTTGGGCCAAAAAATATAGATCTTTGTCTTCTACTTAACCATAGTTAGAAACCCAAATAGTCTATTACAAAATTTAACTTCTGTCTGCTGCGTAAGTACCAATAACTTGAACAGAAATAGGTGTAATTTACTTATTTAAAATATCACTGTAATCTTTTATTTGATTTTCTTCAACTTTTTTATGACAAGGATGCATAATCAAACTATTAAGGAAGTCTCACTATGCCCAAAATAAATGAGCTCCATGCTCTAGTAGTAGTTATGATCTATTAAAATTTGTATCCAAACAGAATGTAAATCCTGATATTAAGTACGCACCTCTATGACCATCAAAGATACCAAAAGCATGGATATCCTTTTCATCACACATATAGGGCAGAATAAAATGTGTGTCCTCCATTGTCTCCCTTCTCCCACAGGTAGCATAAGATCCCCAAGAAAGTATGGGACAGTAAGCCAGAGGCTCATTATAAGACTCATGCCAGGTTCTTAAACCAGAATTAGCTGCACAAGAAGCATTCCTGGAGAAAAGTTCTCCCTGAGTGGACCAGTTAATACTCTCTTGATAAGCCAGAAGGTGATTGGTCTCATCCACAAGTTGATCAAGATATGAATTACAAGGTCTGAGGTGTATATCTTCTATGTTCTTTGTCTTTCTATGCTCCATAATGCAATCAAGTTCCATAACTATATCATCGAAGGAAGGTCTGTTTGCAGGGTTTGCATCCCAGCACCTCTCTATCAATGATAATAATCTTGATGGTACACCCAATTCCTGAACAGCAAGGACTGGCCGTAACCCATCAGAAACCACAGCTGCTGTCAGTTGCTGCTCAGTATAGTTCATTTCCAGCACTGTGTGGGCCTGCTCAGTATAGTTTATAGCAATCAAGTAAAAATTACAATCTTTACATGTGCAAAGCTTACAATATGCAAAATAAAATAAAAATGGCAACAAATGCAGAAAACAAGTTTGATTAAGTGGCAAGCATATAAGGGATATCCAAAGAGGTGTCATAAGGATAGATATTTTTATTGATATTATCAATGACTCAAATCAACAAGATGGTTACTCATAAAGTCAATTCAATTCTTGTGGTAATGTGATACTCCAGCGTCAAAAAGAAAAATGGAAATGACAAATAATCATATTGGTGACCTAGAGTTTGATAAAGGATAATAGCAAAGAAATGAACAAGAATTTAAAACAAGGGGGGAGGGGAGCTGCTCTTTGTTTTCACATAGATAAAAACTTGCATGTTTAGTGACAAAAATAATGTGCGTACTTCATCTCATATATTGAACAAATTATGCTACACTATACTCAACCAATAAAAACAAATAACCTACATATAAGATAGGCTGACCTGAGCTTCTGCACGAAGATCAGTATATGGGACAACACCAGTAAGGAGCTCGCTGCAGCAGATTTAAATAGATTTTATATTTACAAAGGAGAAACTAGATGAATAAAGTTTCTTCACATTTTCTTCTATGTTTTTAAAACATAGAACCAGCCTATTTTGATAACATAATGACCAGTATAAAAGTTGAAGTATAGGTCCAAACAAATACTTCAAGGAAGCTACCCTACAGAAAACCTAAGCAGGCTTAGCACGCAACAGTATCTTCAAGAAAAGATACATCTTGTGTGTGTCTCTGTTTGTCATTATATTCTTAAAAAGCAGATGATAGCTCATCTACTGATTTTCCAGAAAAGGACAGAGACAGGATATTGCTCGAATTCCAGATCTAGAATGCCATTTTAAAACTTGAGAACCAAGTCACTATTAAACAAAAACCAAAATAGTATACTGCATCCAGCTGAAACAGTGTTACAACTTGCAACCAATTCTCAAAATAGATGCTTAACACCATCACACATAACTATCAGTTGCCTTCCTTCTACTATTTGTTCCCACAAAACCAAACATATAGAAGAATCACAGGTCTCGGGTTCTTACTTTATTGCAATCCCAAAACTGTATACATCTGACTTTTCTGTATGTAACTCCTTTCTTAATATTTCAGGTGCCATGTAAATGAGCGTCCCAACCATATTCCTTTTGTGAAAACCACCAGTAGGCTTGCCAGAAGACTTCCAATTCTCAAGAGATACTCCTTTAAGATCATTCTTGTATTCTGCCAAACCAAAATCCGCAAGGTGTGGACAAAGATTTTGGTCAAGCTGCACCATAGACACAAAAAGATTAATTGGGTAATGCTCAGACACATAGAATAGGGATATCAAATATTTAGACAACACTAAACAACCAGAAGATCAAAAGATATGGGAGACATGTACAAGAATATTTGCTGGTTTCACATCTCTGTGTAGAATCCCAAGATTATGCAGGTATCGCAAAGCCTTTGCTGGCAAAAAGAATGTCAATCAATTAATATTCTTAGCATTTATAATTTCCTTTGCATGACTAAAGTATAAAGCTTAGTACAATGCTTAAAGAAAAGTTCGAGGCACCAATATTTCTAATTGACATTTATCAATATTTTCCAGACTTTAAAACTTCTATGAATTCTTTATTGGGAAATCTTCTGCATCTTAATGCCATACAAGTACAAATAAATGTCCTCCATAATTCTATTCTTTAGACCTTCCAACCCATATACAATTTGCTTTGACCAGCCAACCTCGCACATTATTCTCTATGTTGCAAAAATATAAGTTAACCAAGTATAAAACTACTCCAGATAAGCATGATATTATCAAAGTGGTTCTAACAAGCTGAAATCATGATTATACCTAGCTGAATTGTCATTATAAGCGCGTGACTGATACTCGGACTCCATTCTTCCGTGTGTAACTTTTGTGCAAGATTGGGAGATTCATAGAACTTGAAGAAAAAAAGGTAATTGGGTGGCTTTGCATGAGCGGCAATCAATGTGGCAATTCCTGGATGATCTAGCTTACTACATTATAAAAGAAAAAGGGAAATTAATGAATCTAAAAATTGCATGCCTTGAGAAGCGTCATTAAGCGTATCAAAATGCTTAGGAAAGGAGAGAAGTTCATTAGATGCACGAAGAAACATGCATAGAGTTATATAAACAGATAGAGATGGAGAGAGAGGGAGACCATAGCAACTGCAATTCTTTATGGAATTTATGAATGTCTTCTGAAGTTGACAAGATGGGTTTCTTCACGGCAACCTTCTTATCATCCAAAGTGCCTTCATAAACAACACTTTCCGCCCCTATAATCACCATGACAGAAGAAGTCATGGTTTCTTTTTGTTAGAATATAAGTAAATACATAAGCTGGAATGACTAGGATTTACAAAGAAGGTGAATAAATATCAGAACAGGACACAATTTGTCACCATTTCAAAGCAAGACTTCATTTTCACATTCGGTTCAAAAGAAAAGAGCTAAATACTAGAGTAATCAGAAAAGAGGTTGATAAAAGCATTTATCGTCACTATATGATGAAGTATTTCTTCTGCTACTCGAATTTCCTTCTCAAACAGGGAAAAATGGAGAGAGGAATTCAGTAATTGGAAGGTGATAAAAGGTCCAAATTGTAGAGGCGTTACCTCGGGCAATTGGTGAAAGGAGAGTATAAGAGGAAGGAGGGAGATGCAGAGGAATGGATGTGCTGGTGCAGCAACCCCTAATGCACGTGTTTGGCTCCACAATCTCTATCCCCATCTCTCTCACTCTGCGCTCCTGCTTGTGCTTGCAGTTGCACAAGAAGAAGGTGAACAATAAGAAACAAAGAAATAGAATTCCAAGGCAGTGAAGTGAGGGAGATTTCCAGTATGGAAACGGAAGAGTGCCAAGTACCAACCAACCAACCAACCAACAGTTAGCACCGGGCGCGTACGGGATGTGAATGTGATGTTTTTAGGCCATGGAAATTTCCTTTTGTTGTTGTTTTTGGGCGACGGCACTTTGACTAAAATATTAATTTTTTATAATTTTTTTTTTATATNATTTATAATATTTTTAAAACTTATTTATTTTAATATTATATTTTAAAAAAAAATTCAGAGTAGTAGGTCTCACCAAACACGTCGTTGGCTAACTAACGTGTCTCCACCGAACACGCTACAGCCTACATGGCGTGTCTCACTTCAAAAACGTATAATGAGTCAAAATTGACACAACGAGAAAGCAATCAAAAGAATCTCAAACACAAATTGTATAATCTCAACAGAAACTGAATAATATTCTGAATGCGGCTACCAACGAAACATAAAGCTAAAGTACTAAAAGAAACCCTAAAATATTACAAAAGAAATCAACAAACTACAAAACATTCCAAAACAGATGTTTTTGAAGGATTTTGGGTCCAAAAATGGCCTCAATTGGGTAAACCCAAATTGCCATGTTATTGGCCTCTAAACAAGCTTCGAAACGTCGGGTCATGAGTCCCGTAACTCTACTCGAGTTGAAAGTTATGCCCTTATTATTGAAACAAGACAATAGTGACTTCTTTTCTTTTGGCCCTTGTTATGCTCTGATTTATGAAATCTCTTGTGATTTGGTCCACGTCAAAAGTGTCTTTGGAAAGAGAAAAAGAAAGGTTAAAAATAAAAGCCTTCGGAAAGAAACTCACGCACCTTCACATGTCTGTCACCTCTACCATTNAAGCTAAAGTACTAAAAGAAACCCTAAAATATTACAAAAGAAATCAACAAACTACAAAACATCCCAAAACAGATGTTTTGAAGGATTTTGGGTCCAAAAATGGCCTCAATTGGGTAAACCCAAATTGCCATGTTATTGACCTCTAAACAAGCTTCGAAACGTCGGGTCATGAGTCCCGTAACTCTACTCGAGTTGAAAGTTATGCCTTTATTATTGAAATAAGACAATAGTGACTTCTTTTCTTTTGGCCCTTGTTATGCTCTGATTTATGAAATCTCCTGTGATTTGGTCCACGTCAAAAGTGTCTTTGGAAAGAGAAAAAGAAAGGTTAAAAATAAAAGCCTTCGAAAAGAAACTCACGCACCTTTACATGTCTGTCACCTCTACCATTAAGTCAAATTGGAATACGCCATGTAGGTCACGGCATATTTGGTGGGGACACGCCGTCTGGCCCACGGCATGTCTGGTGGGACCCACTGCTCCGAAATTTTTTTTTTAGTTTTAAAATTTTTAAAAAGTGTAATATTAAAGTAAATAAATTTAAAAGTGTTATAAATATGTAAAAAAAAATTATAAAAGTATAATATTTGAGTCAAAGTGCTTCGGGAGAATATATTTTATTTTAGTTTATTTTTTATGCCAAATCCTATGACTCAATGACCTCCCAATACCACTTGTTTTTTTCTTCCCATCTCTTTTTATTTTTTTCTATTTTTGGTAACAAAAAATTCTAAGAGTTAAATAAGTTATTTTAACTTTAAAACATGACCCATCATAATTAATATATGTCTATTAAAAAGTAATCACAAATATATTTAAATCAAAAATATCTTCGTTAATACAACTTAAATTTACCAAATTAGCTAACCTTTATTAACTTTTTTTTTCAAGCAAAACACTAAGAAACTTATCACTTACTTGTTTATAAGATTTAAAAAAAATTATAGATAACATAAAATTAAAATTTAATAACTATTAATCGTTATTTCTTAACATTGTAAGTAATGATGACAGTTTATAGAGAGACATCAAATTTCAAGCTTGGTATATTAAATTTTTTACCCTTAAATTTTATTACCGTGTTCGTATTAGTTAGGTTTTGAAATTGAGATTTCTTACTTTTATTATAAAATAGTACTTTTAATATTAGTTATGAATAAACACGTAATGTTTAAAAAATAACAAAGTAAACATCAAAAGAGAGAATCTTACTCTTCGTGTTTTATTGGTAATTTGGTAAGGAATGTTTCCATGCTATTAGAGCTGGGTTCATGGGCTAAGTCCGGTAGGCCAGCTCATTGGGGCTCGATAAAATGGTGGGTTGGGTTCTCTAAATGGTGGCCTGTTTGAAACCGGGCCAATTTGGCCTGTGGCCCGATCGGGTTCGTGCCTGGTTGGCCCGGTTGGCCCTATTTATTTTTTTGTTTTTTTTTTCCCAGTTTTCAATTGCCCTCATTTTAAAATCTGAATGAAATCTCTAACTCAAAAATCAGAATTTCATCTCTCACATTCCACTCTCCCCAAATTTGACTCTCTTTCTATACAGTTCTACTTCTACCCCTCTCCGCCTCCTTCTCCTCAGTCCTCACTGCTGCCTCTCCTTCTCCAGCACCAGCCAACACTTCCCATCTTTTTCCCTCATGCTCAATATTAGATGAAGTGTTTTGAAATTTGTTGTTGTTAGCACAAAGTAAAGTTGATGGGTATTGTTTCTTTAATGTTCTTTGAGGTTTCTTATGGGTTTCTTAGCTTTTTATGAAGTGGGTATGCTTTATTTTTCATCTATACTGTGATTATTGGGTGAAATCTGTTATTTTTGGACCCCCGCGCTTAGCGCTGGCATCTTGACTTCGAAAGTTGCTGTTGTTGGACCCCCAGCGCTGGGCGCCAGAACCCAGAGCTGGGCGCTAGCACCCCAGCGCTGGGCGCCAGATCCCAGAGCTGAGCGCCAACACCCCAGAGGCTATCACTGGAACCCCAGCGCTGAGCGCCAGAACCTAGAGCTGAGCGCCAGCACCCCAACACTGAGCGCCAGTACCCCAGAACCTTCCATCCAGTTGATTTTTCATATTAAGTCTTCAACTACAATTTTTCTAATACCCTACTTATAAAAACAATAAAAATTTGTATATTTAGGACATAAATTTGGACTCTCTTATCTTATTATAACATAAGTATATTTTTTTTATAAACTTTATTAAATCAATCTTAGAAGGACTAGGTAGTAAAAAATTTAGTTTCTCTTAAACTTTAAGGTATTAAAAAGGAAATTGTTTATTTAAATTTGTATTTTGATTACGTATGTTAATATTTGATGTTTCATAATCAATATATTCTCATATTCTCTAAAAAATAAGTATGACAAAAAAAATTAAAAAAAAAATTAAATTTGGCCCGTTATAGCCCGCAGTCCGAGGTGGACTGGGCTGGACTGAGAAATGACTGGCCCGATTAAAACTGGGCCACTTTAGCCCGGCCCTTTAGTCAGCTCTACATGCTGTTATGCTTCTTTTGATGACATGATTTAAAGTTTTAAACTAGTTTCGCTACTTTGGGATACCGGATTACTTAAGGTTTGTTTGCTTTAGAAAATGTTTTCATATTTTCATTTTCTATTTTCATTTCTTGAAATCAGTTTTCATTTTCATATTTTCATTTTTAAAAAATATGTTTGTTGAAATTTTTCTATTTCCATTCCCATTTCTATTCCTAAACCATATCTTGTAACTTATCTTCTCCACATCCATCTTCCCTCTTACAAATACATTCTCTGGTGACGTTGGGCTTCCACCATAGCTCAGTGTAGTGGAGTTCAGTTTTCCACCAATTTTCGAGAATGGAAGTGAGAGTGAGTAAGAGAGAGAGTGTATAGAACTTGAATATGGGAAAAAAAAAAGTTGATGGAATTACAAAATTGCCACCGATTAATTTTTGAAAACGATGAAAACAACTTTTAGACGTTTTCAGTTTTCCACCAATTTTTGAAAACATTTTCATTTACACTCAACCAAACATATTTTTAAATTTATTTTCATTTTCAATGAAAATGAAAACAGAAAACAACTAAACCAAACGGACTCTTAAGATTCCATTGTTTTTAAAAATAAGGACATTCTCGTAATTCTGCGCATTACAAACTTTTTAGGATATAACAGTTGCGAATTGATAGTGGATCCTCACTTCCTATATAGTAAGACTTCAAAAAACATATTGCTTTTGGAGTAAAGGAACTAGATTTATCATTTTGTCTCAAATTATTTTATTCAAAAGTACACAAAAATGACAAATAGTTCTGAATGTACAATTTTTGCATAAATTGTTTTTAAAATTACATTTTTACAGTCAATTAGCCAGAATTAAGAGAAGGGAATACCGATAAAACTCATTCTAAACCCAATCCAAAAGGACCACTTTAAAGCCCAAATAGAGACGTGGGTCAAAGATTAAAAAGGCCCATATAAATTAGTTATTTATAAATGGGGTGGGATCCATGGACATATCCTTAACTGCCAAGTTACAAATTACAACTAAAATATTATTTTGGTCTTTTACTTTTAGAAGCATTATCAATTTGATTATTGAGTAAAAAGCATTTTCAATTTAGTTTCTCACTTTCTTGTTTCGTTCCAATGTGATTTTTTTATTAACAAAACTAACATAAATAATGAGTTGGATTGTTAAATGTAATGTATCATTGTTAAATGCCAAATTAATAGTCTAAACTTACTATTACTGCCCATAATTACATCATTTCATTAAAAAAGAACAACAATTCACCACTTTAATGTCTCATTCCTCTCAAACATATCATGATTTGTTTTCAATTGTTTGGGCTTTATCTTTGCTTCCTCTCAAATATATCCTTTCCTTGTTAACCAAATATTAAGAAACAAGAATGATAGAACACCAAAAATAATTAGTTTCAGGACACGTATAGCAGAAATTGATCTAAACGGGAATAGAACAACAGAAAAATCGAAACCCATTATTCAGAATCCAGTCCAATTCAAAAATTCATGAGTCAAAAGTATACTGAGCTGCACTGCTAGTTGGGAAATTTTGGTTGGGTATCGATATGGTTTTCGAGTTTGTTGCAAGGGCGGATCTTGCATCCTCTAGGTGGTGCTGTCCACTTGAAGTTTGGGTGCTCCGCCTCTTCAGTCTTAGAGGCGATGACTTCCACATTTGGGTTACTGCAACAAATACTCACAAAGGTGGAGGTGAATCAGGTGATGGGTCATTGCCCCCTATTCGTGGGTTTGTCTTTAAATTGCAAATTTTGTGGGCTTGATTTAAGGTAAGGAATGAACTTATAGGTTAAGTGAATGGGAATGGAGAAATGAGGAAAAAACTTTGTGTATTAAATTAAGGGAAAGTAACCAATTGTGAGATAAGAGGACATGAGTGACAAAAGGAAAGATCTTAAAGTTTCAGTTTTAAACATTCAATTACATCTTTGTTTTAAGGGCTTCATGTAATGGAATTGTCAACTAAACTGTTGATTTAGCATTTAATGATGACACATCACATTTAACAGTACAACTCAACACTATTGGTAGTTTTGTTAACGGCATGTGAACGGAATGATTACATTGGAGCAAAACAAAAAAGTAAGGGATTACATTGAGAATGCTAAGTGATTGCTTTGAATAATGTAGTTTTGTAAATTATTTACACATATACAACAATTTTAAAACAATTTCTATCACTACCATACTTTTTTTTTTTTTTCAGTTGAATGTCACATTTTGACCACCAATGAAGGGTCGAATTTTTGTTTTTTCTTTAGTTGAATGTCACATTTTGGCCACAGTGTCAATTTTTTTTTTTTTTTTTAATTTTCAGTACAAAGTCACATTTTAGCATTTTTATGGCATGGAGAGCCGCATTTTGAAGGTGCGTCACATGTGGAGTGCGCACCCTCAATGCCATTCATTGTTCTTCCATAAAGGTGAAATCCCTAAGTCTTCTAAAAAGAAATCATAGCAACATGACGTAGTTCCACAGTACAGTAAAATGGACAGCCGTCAATAATTTATTGTTCTGCCATGCGCTTACAATGCCATTCGTTGTTCCCTGCCTGTAATCACTTTCGCACCTCATGTTTAATTGAATAACTGGAACAGTTTGATTAAACATAAAACACAACTGTAGTACGAAAAGCATGGTGTCAATGTACAGTTAAACAACATTGGACATGAACTAAGAGTTCTACAAGCCACGAATCACTACATAAAATACAAACCTAATGAAAAGGAAGACAAATAAAAACTGCCATGGGTGCTTACTACATACAGCTTGAACATAGGTTCACTACCAGCCAGACAAAAAGATGCAAGTATGAGAGTTTTAAAAGCCAAAATAGGATTTTGACCTCAGACATCCAAGGAAGGATTGAAGGCAGCACTAACTCTCAAGCCTGGCAAAGGCGAAAGCTCTTAGGCGGCCACTGCGAATGTTTTGAGAAACAAGCCTTAGATATGTCATCATTGGGCATTCAAATCATACAGACCCATTATTCAGCTTATAATATAATTTTAAAAGGAAAACAAAAACAAGACCAGCCTACTTCGGTTACCAGCAGCCCAAGGACATAAGGTAATCTACTAGTAAATAAACTAGGATATGACCTCAAACATCCAAGGAAGATATAAGCAGCACAAGCTCTCAAGCCCGGCGAAGGCGAAAGCTCTTAGGCGGCCACTGCGAATGTTGAGAAACAAGCCTTTGGATTTGTCATCATTGAACATTTAAATTACATAAGCTTAATCAAACAATAAAAAATACTTATATGCATCTGAAATTTTTTAAAGAACCACCAGTCACACTATTTGTCCTTTTAAACAAGACAATATATGACTTAAATTACACACATTTTACCACCAAACACATTAAACCAGAGATCAATGGTGCAGAAACAAAGAAACTGAAATTCTATTGACTCTTTTGCTTATATAGACATTCAATAGGGGATTAGTTAGATGACAGGATATGTCTTGGACATCCAAGGAAGGATTAAAACAGCATTAGTTCACCTTTCTGGAAGAACGATGAATGGCGTTGAGGGTGCGGCACTCTACATGTGCGCACTTTCAAAATGCGACTTTGCATAGAAAAAAAAAACAAAATTGACACTGGAGTCAAAATGCGACATTCAATTAAAGAAAAAACAAAAATTCAACACTTTATTGATGACTAAAATGCGATATTCAATTGAAAAAAAAAAAAAAGTGCCGCTAACGAGGATTCTATGATACTACGTAAGTATGTCATACTACACTGACGTGTCAAGCATATATAATTTTTATATTTTATTATATATAAAATATAATTTATTTAATTTTTTAAATAAACTTAAAAATAATTAATTTGTATACATGTCATTCATTTATTGATTATTTTTATATAATATGACATATTACATAAATATTAAAAGTATTTAAGAAACTTCTATTATATTATTCAAAACAATCACTCGAGAATGCTTTTCATTTAGGGACCAAATTGATAGCGCGACCAAAATAATATTTTAGTCCACAAATTACGAACTACCATTCAGAAAGTAAAAGCCTGTGATGAGCGAAGAATTTCAGATTGGCAAAGAAGATGAAGCTCGATAGGTTCTGTGTTGCTGCCTTACTTGGTGTTGTCCTCGTTCTCTGTGGACTTTTGGATTTAGGGTTTTGCACGGGAGAAGACAAGTTAATCAGGATCAAGGTGGGAGGGGTTCACGATTGCAAGGGCAATCATAACAGCGCTGAGATTGAGAGCCTCGCTCGTTTCGCCATTCAAGAGTACAACAAGGAACAGGTATTAATTTCCCTTGGTTTCGTTTATTTCTTCTCTTTCTCTTTCAGATTAAATTTTGGGTTTGATTGGTTGAATGATTAAGTAGGTTTTTCATTAATTGAATTAGACAGGTTTCCTCTTAATTCGGTATACTGTTTTAATACACTTGTTTATTTCCTCGATCCTCATGTAAATTTCCCTTTTTGCGCGTTTTCATTAACCTTTTTTTAATTTTGTCTATCTCTTAGTTGCTTGCTGCTTATTATTGAACAAATGTCAATTACAAACTTACTAAATTCTTATATATATAAGGAATTTGATATCGGGTCAGAAACAATTTTTACATAATTTGAGGGTGGAAAAATAACATATGGAAACCCTAGTAGATTCGAGACAGAAAGAAGAGTCCCGTCACATAAATAGTGTTGGGCTTGAAGCAGGAATATGCTATAAAGCATAAACATATTATGTGCTATGGTTAGTTTACAACAATTGAATCATGATTGAATTTCCCTATCTCTGCCCACTTCCCTCCCTCATTCTCAATTTTTTGAATCAAAGTCTAACCTGTTTGCATGAATCATGATCTTCTCTTTTTCATAATTTGTATTATTTGATGCAGAATGTTCTACTTGAGTTTGCAAGGGTGTTGAAAGCTAAGGAGCAGGTGGTAGCGGGTAAGATATACCATCTTACCCTTGAAGCAGTTGAAGCAGGAAATAAGAAGATATATGAAGCCAAAGTTTGGGTGAAGCCATGGATGAACTTCAAACAGTTGCAGGAATTCAAGCATGCTCATGATATCTCTTCCTTTACAACTTCAGACCTTGATGTTAAACAAGGTAGCTGATTGCCAGTATCTGCTTATGAATATGAATGTTGAACTCTCTTTCTTCCCCCTCCTCACATAAACGTTCATCTAAATTTGAATTTAAAAGTACTTCTTTTTACAGAAATAAGTAGTGTTTATTGCTATTAGCATCTGTTGGCAAGGTTTGTTGCAACATTTTCTATGATTTCCACATTGTTCCAAGAACTGGACATCTTGCTGTACTTGTAAAGACCATAAGAGAGTGTAGAATGAGAATGATATGATTTGGCCTTGTACTTAGCATTATAACAGTGGATTGATAACATATTTAGTTTAGATGTATGGAGGTGTATAGTATTATTACATTGGTATGATTTTAAATCACACTTTTTCTCTTGGATTCATGAGCAGTTTATGCAGTAATTATTTTGAGCATATTTTGGCATGCTTGTCAAATCTTGATCTATGCAAGTATATGTCAAAACTAATTGATCAAAAGAAAATAAGTAACTTTTAACTTCATTACTGCAAATTTCTATTATATTCATCTGACAAGTGAACTTTATAGTGGCTGGAATATGGAATTTAGGTAACTTTTTACTGATTAAAATTTGAAAGAGTATCCCTCTATACTGGTTAAATATAGCATCAGTATAACGGTGCTTGTTTAATTAGAGCAATTCTGGGATGGTTAGTGGTAATTATTTGGTCCTATACTCCTAGCACTGAGTGCATATAGGTATTCATGTTTTTTCCTCGTGACATTTGGAAATTTCTGAACATGGTTTCAATGAAAATTGAACTTCCTTGCTCTAGAAATCACGGTATGCTTTTTGGATCCGTATGGTTGAGTTTGAGGCAGTTGCTCTCTCTCTCTTTCTCTCTCTGTGCGTGTGTTTGTATGTATGTGTCTGTGATTCTTCTTCCTTTGGTGTTTATGACTTGAGTAAAGCAGCCCTCGCTGAAAGTGGGGAAGAAATAGAATAATCAATTATTTCACTCCCTTGTCACTGATGATATTCTGTGTGATTTTTAAATTCTTGATGTAATATTGCAAGCAAGAGGATCATAGGTTTAGCCTTATTTTGTCGTTGAAGAATGCTTATACAAATTTTTCTTCTTGTTGTTAGTTACAAATTTAACTATATGGTCTGCTCTGGTGGCTTACCTGCAGCCCTGGCTATCATTTCTCAGACCTTATCCCAATTTTTAGAGAGCAGTTTCTACACCAAAATTTGCATCTAGAATCTCGGTTCATTCCTTTAAATTCTGATTCTCTATTTTTAATAAATTTTAATGCTATGTTTCTGAGAAATGGTACAATCCTTAAATCAGATGGCCACACGTTTTGGATGGCATCAAGTGCCAATTCAAGATCCCGAGGTAAAAGATGCAGCTAAATATGCTGTGAAGTCCATCGCACAGAGGTCCAACTCTCTGTCTCCATATGAACTTCTAGAGATTGTTCTGGCTAAGGCCAAGATCAGCAGTTACACTTGTCAATTTTAATCCATTAGTTACACTCTTTCGTATATTGCGCAATCTATTGCTCTATGCTCAATCCCTCCCCACTATACTTATTCCTTTTTTTTTTTTTTTTTTTTNTTTTTTTTTTTTCTTCTCTTCCTTCTTATATTTCTCTTTATCTGGGACCTGGGTCTATTATTTTCTGAAGTTTGCTTCTCCCTTTCTCATCCGTTTGCTTTGGTTAAATGCAGGTCATTGAAGATTATGTGAAATTCAACTTGCTTTTGAAGGTGAGAAGGGGAATTAAAGAAGAGAGGTTCAGGGTTGAAGTCAATCAAATCCTAGGGGGGAAGTTTTATTTGAGCCAGATGGAACAAGATCGCTCCTGAATGGGGTAACTATTTGTATATTTTCTTGTGTGGGATGATGGTGCTCTCTGCTACAACGTCATAGGGTGGGAAACAAACTTGGTATGAATTATGAAACCTGTTACATAGGAGATGCATGTCAGTACTTTAGGTAGTTTTCTCATGTTGTATAGGTTTCTAAAGTTTATACGACTTCTAAAGTGAAAAATGTGTGGGAATATTAGTTAGTGTGTAATAAACATTTATCCAAAAAAAATTTTACACAATGAAGTGTGGTAAATGGTAATCACATAAATTATTTAGCATTAGCCATCAATACCCCTCCTTCTCCTTAAAAAAGCCATTGCACTGTGAATAATAACACTGTCTACTCTCGGTATAGTTCACACATACAAAGGAGTGGTGCCGGTTCAAAAACGTCAGTAGAGAAGTCGAGTAACATTATTATTTTTCCACACCCCACCTTGACGCGCCAGCAACTGTTTGATCACATTTATCCAGGACTGCTTTGCAATTCAATTTTCCTTCTTCCTAGTCAAAACCAGATTCTCACCGTTTTATTTTCTCATTTCTCCTACCATTTTGCATTATCCAGAAATTCTCGAAAATTACATTAAATCCAAAAGGGGGGGAAGGCAATCAACTTTAAGGAATTGCTTGTAATCCTTACAAACTTCGTGATTTCAGTAGTAGCTAACGATGGCAAGACGAAAATTATATGTCTGCGGGCACACGTTTGTACAAGTGTGAAGGCAGCCTAGGATTGGGCACAGCCTGTAGTGGGGTCCGCATGTAAGTGACCATTCCCGGGTTCTCGGACATGTCAATCTCTTCGGGCGTCACTCCTTGGGGTGGGACCCAAACAAAATGGTGCAATAGGTGACCCAACATGGACGTCACCAAATTGATTCCAAGTTGTGCACCCGGGCATACCCGGCGACCCGCTCCGAATGGCAGTAGCCTAAAATCATGGCCCTTCATGTCCACATCCTCCTCAAGGAACCTCTCAGGTCGGAACTCCAATGGGTCCTTCCAGACAGCCGGGTCACGAGCTATAGCCCAAACGTTTACGTGTACATTGGATCCCTTTGGAATATCATAGCCACCAATTTTGACATTGGCATTGGCACGGTGCGGCAGCATCAGTGGGGTTGGAGGGTGCAGCCGCAGAGCCTCCTTGACCACACATTGCAGGTAAGGGAGGCTTGAGAAATCGGACTCAGTCATGACACGTTCAAACCCAATAACCCGATCCAGCTCCTCTTGGACCTTTTGTTGCACCCTTGGGTTTCTAATCAGCTCAGCCATGGCCCATTCAACTGAAATTGAAGTTGTGTCCATCCCAGCTGTGATCATGTCCTGTACGGCCCATTAAGAAAAATATAGTATTTGTTATTAACTAAATTTTGCTTTAAAAATAAATAAAATAATGTCAAATATTGAAAATTGTATATATATATATAATATACCCAAAGTAGACCAATGATGGTGTCTTCACTGAGGTCATATTTGTCTTTCAATGTGAGGAGGGCATCAATAAAGTGCTGTTTAGCATCACCAGACTTGGCACGTGCCTTAGTATGCTCTTCCATAATGGCTCTGGTGAGTCTATCTCTGCGAGCCCCATGCTTTGCAAAAGCCTCTTCCTCTAGTGGGAAAATCCAGCGCAGCCAAGGAATGTGCTCAGCCATGGCTAGAGATGCTCCAAGCTTCAACCCATTTGCCACAATAGCCTTAAATTCTACTCCTTGTTCGTCCATTATGCCCTCCGAGTTCATAAACCTTTTCCCAAATGCTAGTCTTGTAATGTTGTTGAATGACACTGCCCCCAAGTACTTCTTTACCAACAAGCTTTTCCCCAAGTTTTCTGCACAAAATATTATAGAAATCACATCTTATTTGAATCTTCCATTGTAATATCAAAATGAAGATGTTGGCCTTTTCAAATGATATCCACCTTATTATGGTAACCAAAACATATTGATTAGGTGCCGAAAAATCAGATGTTGCATAACTATGTGACACTTGGTGAATGGGGAAGAAACAGGTGGGACGATAATAATTGGCCCACAGGTTATATTGATTTGGAGAAGATATATACAAGGGGAAATTAAAGACATTGAAGTTGCGTTTTGATATGTCACAAACAAGTTTCGCTTCAAATGTCCAACAAATTCTACCCCACCACATGCTGTATATCCATATTACTTAATTAGGCAAATTGGCATTTCTGACAAAAACGAAGAAAATTTTGTAGCATTTCAAACACAATCTTTCTCAGACCATTATAATAAGCAAACCTTGTTAGCTTGGGTAACACATAGATTATTCTTTTATTTATGTCTTGTGATTTTGTGAAGATTAAAGACAAGATTGTGACTTGATGCAGAGCAGAGTCATTAATACTTTAATTAATGGGCATAAGATATATTATTATTATTATTGTTAGTTGATTTTGATAAGTCAACAATAAATGCATATCCAATTTTTATTTTTATTTTTTTAAAAAAAGGAAGTGTCGAAATTGTGGATAAGTTGACCACCCCATCACTGAATGAATGGATCCAAATTTTGTGAAAACTTTTCTTCTTTCTTTTGTCTACATAGCAATTAGCACATCTTTCCCTTCAGAAACCAAAAACAAAAAGTGATAATGAGGGACCTAGACTGTAATTAAATGTGCTTTTCGAAAGGATAATATATTAATATATACCACTAGAATGAAAGGCTTGTAATTTAAGTTTCTCCACCGCTAATACTAGATAGAGATTAGAGTGATCCATATATATTATATACCTAGCGTGCAATGCAAATTACTTATTGTACCAAAAGAAAAAGGGACAAATTATCTAGTGTTCAAAACATTCTTATAAAATTCAGTTTTTTTTTTTTTAATTTTCATAATCACACTAATGACAAATTTGTAAAGATGGTAAAATTGAACTGTACAAAACAAAATTTAAGTAGATTTAATAAAATTAAAATTAGACCAATTATAACAGTATAATATAATGTGACATTAACTAATATATAAATAGCATTATTAATACTCTAACAGTCTAACTCGTATGCGTTATCCCACACAAGAAACCAAAATACCCAAATCTAGTTGCTTGTTGCTACCATGCATATCCAAGACCCCTCACTTATTCCTCTTGGATTGTCCTATCTGATATATTCCCATTCAAGTATTTTGGACTTTTTCTACTTAATTTACTTTTTATTAATTTTCATAATCAGATTTAATGCGGAAAATAATTCTTTATTCTGAAAAAATCTCCCCAAAATATCAAAGAATAAAGCAAGAAAAATAAATGTCCGGATAAAGAAATAAAAGAAAAATATTAATAAGAAAGTTAAAAAATAATAAAACATTAAGATACCGGGATTAGTGTGGTCGTTGAAAATGGACTCAACCATGGCAGTGACCTCATCTTCTCGAATGGGTCTCAAGGCATCAAGGCGTT
Organism: Cercis canadensis; assembly: GCA_003255065.1. Taxonomy (NCBI): domain Eukaryota; kingdom Viridiplantae; phylum Streptophyta; class Magnoliopsida; order Fabales; family Fabaceae; genus Cercis; species Cercis canadensis. The sequence goes on along the minus strand of QAOA01003577.1, from coordinate 82,225 downwards.
TCGGGGTGAAAAGCTCAAGGGTGCAGACCTTCCTGACCTTGACGTAGTGGGGTCCATAGTCAGCCCATATAAGGTCCTTGCCGTCTCTGCTGAACTTAGCCGCTGATCGGCTTCTATGCCTATCAGCCAGTTGTTGATCATGCTCTTTCAATACCTCTCTGGCCAGTTCTGAGTTCGAAACGATGACGTTTAACGTTGAACCGAACCAGACCGATATGATGGGACCGTAAGACTGAGCCCACTCGGCAAAGCATCGGAACCGGACTGGTTTTATGTCGTAGAGGTTGCCGACCACCGGCCATGGCCGTGGACCGGGAGGGAGCTTGAACCGTAACCGCTGATACAGGAAATAGCACAGAAATAAGGCGATGATTGAGATTGGGACTAGCAAAAGATGAGCCATAGAGAAATGAGAGGAGGAGCTAGGAATTGGTCGTTTAGCAAATGGTAGAGTTGGAGAGAGGTTGATATATATATGAGAGAGGGAGTGGGTGAAAATTGGATTTATCCAACGTAAGCTTAATTTTTTTAGATGCTAAGACTTATTATTATTATTACATGCTAAAAAGTAAAAGCTTGAGTTGGGTTTGGGCTTATTTTCTAATTTTTTTGACTTTTGCCTGAAACTGGTATTATTATTATTAGTAATATAATTTGAGTAGATGTTAAGCTTGAGCTTGTGATTTGGTGGACAAATTAATTAAGCAAGTGAGGAATGAAATGGAAATGGTGAGATTGAAATTGTTGTTGGTAATGCAAGGGATGGGTGACCAACGTAGGACATGGTTAGCGTGAATGCAATTATGGAAAGTTGGAGCAAGAAGAGGCGTGGAAGATGGGCCTGTTTGGACTTGGTGGTTGATTAGTGACAAACTGACGAGTGACAATGGAGCACACTTGAAGCTGCAGTAGTATTATGTGGATTATAGAGAATCAAAGGTTGGTGAGGACGTAGACCCCTCAATTTATTAAGTCCATAAATACGTTTCTTACTAATCAAACAAAGAAGCTAGATTTTTGGTTTGAATTGATAGTTGGTATGAATTATGGGGTTGCTATAGCTTTCGCATCAGCGGATTAATTAATTTGGATTAGGAGTAGGGTACACAAGAGATGTGGAGGGGTTGAAGGAGTACTCAATTTATCCCTCTTTTATTCCTTGCATATTTCGCGTTGTAATAAAATAATTGTTTTAGGTTTTAATGGTAAAGATATCTTTAAGAAAGGGCACTTTGACCCAAATATAACATTTTTATAATTTTTTATACATTTATTACACTTTTAAACTTATTTACCTTAATATTACACTTTTTAAAAAATTAAAAACTAAAAAAATACCTTTTTCAAAGCAGTGGGCCAGCTGGCGTGTCCCCACTAGAAACGCTGCGGCCCACGTGGCATGTCCCACTTTTCTATCCATTTATTATATCCATTTATCATTCTGCATTCTTCATGTGCATGTGTCAGCCTTTTGGTGTTAAAGTATCAAATCATAAAATGTTTCTGAAATTAATCCCGTTTTTGAAGTGGGACGCACCACGTGGGCCGCGGCGTATCTGGACACGTCAACTGGCCCACGGCGTGTTTGGTGGGGCTTACCACTTTGAAATTTTTTTTTTAGTTTTTGATTTTTTAAAAAGTGTAATATTAAGGTTAATAAGTTTCAAAGTATTATAAATGTATAAAAAAGTGATAAAAGTGTAATATTTAGGTCAAAGTGCCTTAAAAAAGATATACTGTTAAGATTGCTAAAAAAAAACTTAATGAAAGAAACATTCAAACATGCTACATCTTTTTCCATTTACTATTGTTTGAACTTATACAAATAATTAATTCACTCCACCCGTGGAACTTGCAATTTATAGTATATAGAGAAAGGGGGAAAAAAAAAAAAAAAGAGCTTGACTGTTTTTTTTTTTTTTGGTATATGTTGGAGTTGTTACTTCTACTTGAACCTAATAGTAGGGCTTGACTGTTTCTGTTTGAAGTTTGAACTGAAAATTGGTGGGGTATGATGTATGTGAATGTGAGGGTTATGGAATCAGCTCCCAAGTCCCAACCAAACCAAAAATAGGCTCATGAAAAAGCAGTGGGTATTGTTTATGAAATTAGTTCTAATCCTATTATTAGGTCTTTGGTTGGGCGAAGTTGATGTGATTAATTTGCGGTTTGTTGCTGCCGGTGCAGTAGTGGTGTGGGTTATAATTATAAAGTTAGATCTGCCGGGACCCACGGGTTGTTGGTGGTGTTAGTGGTGGTGGTAGTGGGTTGGTGAGATAACGAAGTTTTTAGACTAAGGATATATAGGAGGATGCGTGGAAACTATAGGCTCATCATGTATTTCATAAAAAAGTCATGTTAGAGAGAGAGAGAGAGAGTGAGAGAGTGAGAGAGTGAAACATTTGGGTTTGTAGTTGGACCTAACAGTGACCATAACGTACAATGATGAAAGGATTGCCAAAAATAAGGCACCCCAAAATGAGGTGGTGTTCCAAGTTTGGAATAGGTGGTGTCCTCTTCTACCACTGGGATTGACTATTCATAATGAACATGACACCAGATATATACCAAGGTACCATTTCCGAATTCGGATACGAATTTACCGGCCGTATACTATAAATATACGTACCTTAAGACAAAAAATACCAATTAAAATTGAAAAGGCATGAGTAGATGTTAACTAAAACAGGGTCGGAGTTTAAACTCCAAATTCCACTCTCTTCTAAAATTTGTTGATTTATGTAATATGTAGTTTGATTTTTTTTTTTTTTAAAAAAAGGGAAATTAATACAGAAAGACATTCAGTACAATATATATATATTAGATGGTTAAGTTTAGGGATTTGGTATACAAATACGCACAATATAATTGATACATGGATTTTTTGAAAAGGTTAAGGTTCTTAATTTGAAATCTCATTTTCTCATATTCCATACAAAATTTAACTCTATTTAATTTATACAATATATATCATAATGATACTAATTTAGTAGAACAAGTCAACAAGCCTTGCTTGATTCTTTTATATATATACTTTTGCTTTAAAAAAAAAAGACAAATTCTAATTTAGAAGGAAATGGGCAATATATAAACTCCCTTCATAACTAGTCCCTAGCCCATCTTTGAAAGCATGGTGCTGAAGATGTCAGCTTGATATCTACTGTATTCCTTTTGCTTAAGTTTCAGCTCCTTGTACTCAAGTCTCATGTCTCTGATTTAGCCAAACCAAATAAACAACAACTATAATTAGTTGAAAGTCGAAACCAAAGAAAAATTTCCCTCACATGCAGAACATCTATCTAAACCAGTTGCCTAGCAAGAGCAGCAATAAAAGAGGCAAAGAGATAGAGATTGCAAGGGATGGTACCTGTTATTTGGATCAATGGTCAGAGCCTTCTTAATATCAGCCTCAGCTTTCTCTAAGTCTGATGTTTTCATATATGCTTGGCATCTTCTGTAAAGGGCCTTCACATTTAATGGATCTTGTTCCAAGACCTGTGTATTTTTGCTGCAGAGGATTATTTTGAGGCATTTCAACTGTTTAATCAGGTACAAAAAGCTTAATAATAATGTATCTTCATGCTTGGAATACATTTCAATAGCACCTACTGTAAAGGAAACAGCCCTAGTTCCCTTCTTATACATCAAACAACAAATTTGAGTAGCTATTATTTCATTTACTAGTATTTTATATATGCATTACATAAGTGGCATGCCAGGCATGCATTAATTGCAGAAGGACATTTATAATCTAGTGTTTTGACGCTTCATCTGCATGATCTCTCATAAGACACTGAGAATGAGTTCATACTGATTAAATCTGTCCCTTCATGATTTAAGCACATAAAAGAGAAGCAGAAAGAGTAGGATTAGAGGAGACCTTTGTACAAAGTATAGAGGCTTCAGCATACTCCCCCAATTTAAGTTTACAAGCGGCATTGTTCAAATTACAAGATAACCGTAAGGTACTAGCATGACACTTCTCATCATCAGTGAATGAGTGATCAAACTCAATGTATTGAACAGCCTGCAAGTGAAGAAATTATTCAGTTATACACCTAATCAAGGGATATAATAGATAAGTTTATGCAATATTTACAAATACTAATTTTGCAGCCTCTTCGGTAATAAATTTTCTTATAAGAGATAACCTGCCTTTTCATATTTCTTGGATGCACGCATAAACTTTTCAGCCTTGAATAGAAGATTTCCATCGTGCTTCTTCCTCTCACAAGCTTCTATTTTCTCCTGAGTGTCCATTTTCCAAAATGGCTTCTCCTGTACACATCAGAATTGTCTTAAGAACAGCATAGCCTAGCAGATTAGTGCTGCTGATTAGGTAAAAAATGATGTGAATTGACAGGTCATATGCTTAGGCAATGCTGGATGCACGTTTCTTTTTCAAAATGGAATTTATAATAGTTACATAGGAGTGATTAACCTTAATGAAGTCAACCAAATCAACTTCATAATAAAGGACTTTATTGGCTGAGATGGTTTGCAAACCATCATAGTCAGACAAATATTCGGCACTAACAGTCACCAAGGCTTGTTCTCCCTTTTTCATTGTCATTATTGCTCTTTCTAATCCCTCGTGCACCTGTCCTGAAAATGTATGGTGGAGAAACCAGTACAGAAATTATAGTAACTAATGAAAATACAGCTTGATCTTGCAGAAGAGAAACAAAAATTTACCTTCCTGGGTTGTGAACTCAAAAGGTTCTTCCTCTGTTCCTCTCCTCTCAATAATTGTTCCATCTTCTAGTTTAGTTAAATAAATCACTGAGAAAAGTGAAAGCATTAAGAACATAAATAGCAACCTTTATCTACTTTACAAATTTTAAAAATAATTTATATTTGCAAATACAGATACATGAATGATATTCATATTAAATTACCTTTCACTTGAGATCCTTCATTAGGACGATCAAAGCCCTCACCGGCTTTTTTAATCTTTTTGAGTATCTTGTTATCTCCTGTGACATCAGTAACACTTCTCCATGATACCAGCTCAATTTTGACAGTATTTAACTTGGAATCTACTTGGAGACAACCATCAATTTTAGTGTTTCTCTTTGAAATTTGTGTGAACCCATCTGAAAAGGAATGTCCTGATATTACTAAAGGGTTTCATTAAAAAACCTAACAGCATAGAATGGAACAAAAACAGATAATTAAATAATGTAAATGCAAGCACATTTCATCGCATATGAAGAATGGCTTGTAATTAACTTACAAGAGAATTGCAGAGCTAGCTCTGCTTCCTCGCCCTTTCTCATTGTTTTTACAGCTATACTCATGGCAGGGCAGAGATAGCCTGGTCCAAACACGCATTCCACAGATGGATAAATTTTACAAACACATTTTAAGCAAATATCCGAGAGGTTCTAGAATCTAGATAATAGTAACAGATACTGAAGCAAGTTCAACTTACCCTCACTTACATTAAATTCTACACCTTGATCAGATTCAGAGACAAGCGTCCCATTCTCTAGCCTTGCTTCATACTTCACTAAAACAAGCAACAACTATATATAATTAGCTATATTTCAAACAAAATGATTGGCCAGTGCTGTTTGAATCTGCATTTTTTACATGTTAGATTAGATTAGTGTCATTTCAACTGATGGATTGTAGTAAAAAAGAGAATACTACTATTACCTAAGACCTCGTCGGAATCTCTGGGGGTTGCCCATCCCTCTCCCTTTCTTGTTGTCTTTTTTATGATTCCTCCATCTCCTGTCAAGTCCCTGATGGTACTCCAAGAAATCATCTCAATGTCGAAAATGAGTGTCGAATTGGGAGGAACCAATGGTGGACAACCTTGTTCACCATATGCCAGCTTTGGTGGAATTCTCAAGATTGCTCTCTCCCCCTTTTTCATGGTGCCAACTCCTTCATCCCAACCTTTGATAACTTCACCTACAACACAGTGGCTACTAATGAATTGCAACTTAACATCCTATCTAGACATCATAACTGAATTCACTAATTGTAGTAATCATAGATAAACGTGCACTTCATAATTACACACTTCCACAATCCATAATCGATATTATGTAAAAAAAAACAGAGACAGACACAGAAACGTGAGTACAAAAATACCAAATTCATAATACAGAAAATTATGTACTTACATTGCCCTAATTTGAACAGAAATGGGGTTCCTTTATCGTAACTCGATTCGAAAGATGCTCCATTTTCAACTTGTCCTCTGAAATGAACTGAAAACAACAATTTCCTTCAAAATCCAATCCAATGATTTGAAATAGGAAAGGAAATGAAAGAATTTTTTTTGGTTTTTGGGTGTATAAATTACTAACTAATACCCAAAATAAATAAGAAAGCGAAGTTGATAGGGTGGGTATGTCGTTACCTTGCACTTCGTCTCCGGGAAATGGAGTTTGCCAAGTAACTCCTTTTCTGAGAATCCGTTTCGTAAGGCCTTCATTTCCTATTTGTCTCTCTGGGAATTCAGCCTCTTCAATTTTCATTTCGTTTTCTAGAGAGCAACTCAGCGGAGAGACTGCCATTGAACTCAGTGGAGCGTTTCAACTTCCAGGTAAAGGATAAGCCGTTGTTGGTTTCCCTCCGTTAATCTCTTTCAGTTTCAGTTGAGATATTTGATATTGGTAAAATTATTATTTCATTTTTTTTATTTCCTTTGTGGGCTCCCGGGTTGTTGGGTTGGTGAGGCCCAAAATGCTTGGGTCTTATTTCCTTTGTGGGCTCTCCGGTTGTTGGGTAGGTACAGCCCAAAATGCTTGGGTTTAATTTCCTTTGTGGGCTCCTCATAAAGATTCCGTTGATTTTTCACAAGCCCAGAAGCTGGTAGTCATGGCCTACAAAATCCATAACAATACCTTGAGCACAAAAAATGACAAAAAAAAAAAAAAGAAGAAGTTCGAGCATCACAAATTTTTTAAAATTGCTTGTGGATCATATTCAAAATGGACTTCAGTTTGGTCACATTTATGGTTATGTAGAAATCCCTAACCTCTGAATTCGAATTTGATTGTGACAAAATCTCTCCCCTCCTCATATGATGTATCGTGTAATCAAAGAAATATTAAAAATAAACCAACAGATTAAATGCGCCTAACCAAAATAATAATAATAATAATAATACAGCAAAGCAATAATTAGTGATGTTAATTACTTGATTACATACATGCATACAATTTCACAAACTTGTGTTTTACATTCATTAGGTTTCAGTTTAATCCTTATCATCAATTACACTGATTAAGCTTAATTTCTAACTTAATTTTACAATCAATTTAATGTAACCTACTTATAGTTTTCTTGTTCAAGATTGAAAGAAACTTTTGTATGGTGGATCAGAAAAAGAAACTGATGTATCATGTATGTGGTGCAATAGAGGAAATAATAATAGAAATGATTTTTACTTAAGAGCCACAATAATGTGGAACTCATTAACTTTTGGAAAAGGACAAGAGAACATTATTTTCTTTCTTCATAAATGTGCATATATATAATTGATCTCATCAATTATTTAGCTAGGAGCCTTTCAAATTATTATATATATACGTAGTTGATAAGGATTGCTCATATATATATATAGAAGGTTACTTTCGATGATTATATGAGTTAGTTACCCTGCAAATCTAAGCCGTAAATTATTGTTTAATAATGAGTTAGAAGGAATATGTTTAAAATTCAATTGTTTTTTACAGACCAGATGTAATTAGTATGATAAGATTATTATTTTTCTTGCTGTTCCAAATGATTATACAGAATTCCTCTCTCCAAATCTGTAATATTCTATTCTGAACCAAGTTGAATCTAATATCACATTCACATAGCAATGATATGAAGGGTCAAGATTATATCGCGATACAATTAAGTCTTGATGACAACATACATTAATTAGAAGATAATCATTGGATAAAATAATAAAGAAATGGGAAAGGGGGGATGGTAGCTAGCTGGTGCTGAATCAATATATAGTGATATTAATTTTGTGTCTCCTGGCAATACGACAAGGGTTCTCTACACTAAAGAGTGCTTAAGAAAATAACAAGACGAAGGGGCAGATATTGGGATACCATGGATATGTGGAGAATCGATGTTGCATCCTCATTTTCACAGCTACCAGTGATTTTCATGCAATCCATGTTGCATCTGTCTCGAAGTGACATCTCTGCTGTAGCCATGATATATCCTTCATAATTGGAACAAGTTAATGATTTTGCTGCCCATCAACTTATATATATGACACACTCATGAGTCATGCCATTTAGCAGGCAGGCATCTTACAGTCACAAACGTTAACAATATTTACATGTCAATGGAATATAAAGCAATGTAAAAAATAAAAATCTTTAAATTAATTTAAGACTCATAAATTTAAGTTTTTAGATTAAGTTGGTGTTTATCTAAATATTAAAGTCACATGCTCATAAAACCCACCATACAGCACATGCATTTTCTTAACAAGAAATGTTTTTAGTGCCTTATATATATATATGACAGTAGTATTCTCTAAAATGCACTATATATAATGTTACTGTGTTTTTATAATTGTGATACCAAAAAGGATTCATTGATTCTTCACCATATATGATTACCTTGTTCATTCATAATTTACAAACACACCCGGCCACTTTGTAATTAGAAAATTAATAATTTAAAAAGAGTCGTGAATATTATATCACGAGATTTTATCCACAGGATGACCGTGTCATATACTATGAACATGTACATGTTTCCAGCATGTCCCACCTCTTAGCTAGGGCTTCTCTTTATTTGATTATTGAGATGAGAGGAAACGTGTAACTTCTAAATGATTGATTGGTAATTTGGTAGAGACAAGGGAAGGAAAGAAACATGGTTAAGTACTGTTACATTTAAAAACACAGATGACTCAACCTTGCATACCAAAATATAAAAAATAAAAACTGTCTTAGTAGTAGTTGAAATCTGGGGAGACAGAATAAGCCAATATGTATTAGTTATGAGCAAACGATTTGTGATATTTAATTAATGAGGACCAAAAGTGGATATACATTCATGTTGCAATAAGTAGTGGATGTTGGATCAGGTGTATAATGCTGTAATTAGCCATCACATATCTCTCAAATTATTCCAATTTTTTTAATATGATTTATGTCCAAGTTCAAAGTAGCTACGCAGATTCAGTTTGAGACTGCACGCCATTTTAAATAATCCACATATTTTTGCTTCTCCTAAATTTTTTAATACCCAATAAAGTAAAGTTGGAGTGTTAATTTAAAGCTTACGTTGTCCAATTATCTTTCTCCCATGCGTGATCGTTGCTCTATGTTGTTCCTATCTATTTCTTACTAAAGAAATATTCATTACCTTATTTGTGTTTTTCATATATTTTTTGTTCAACGGTTATGCTATCTTAAGCATAAAGAACTTATAATTAATACAAAATACATGAGCCATATGTTAATTATATCAAAGAGGCATCTTAATTAATTATCTCAAAGAAAAATATTAATTAATATTCACGTATTGGGCTATTATTGCTGAGGTCTATGCCAAAGATGGATTATATTCATAGTGTAGTTCTAATTTTTATAAACAGAAACAGTACATAAAATGACATCATTCTCTATGCTTTTAGTGATGGAATGAGGTTTTGGTGAGTGTCCATTTTGATAAGTACCTTATACTGATGATCTGAATTCTGAATGTGAATCGAAGTTAGAGGAAAGGGAGGTGGTGGCCATATCTAATCTAAGAACGTTGATAGAACTTGGGATTTGCAAATGAGTGTTGAGAATCAGAATATTTACGCCGATGGCTTACAAGGTGCAAATTAATCTGCTTTCTAAGCAGCTAAAAGTAAAAAAAGGCTAAGTTTGGTTACAACACTTGGTATTTGGTGACGTAGTTATTCCCCACATGAGTGAGATCTTTAGTGAGAAAGGTATATATTTGATGCTTATTCAGATAGGTGAGGGAATCCGTCTCTTGCCAAAGAGGGTTCACATTGAAATCTGGCGTCAGGGGAATCGAATCACCTCATAACTCTTAATTTATTCAGCACAGTATAAATTTTCAGAATAATTAAATCAGTTCACATTAACAGATAAGAGGAATATTCAGTACGCCCTCGTAATTTAGAGTCAGTGGAAGTCACTGAATTGGAAAAAGCCTACAACTCTATTTTATATTGTAACACAAAATAGATTACTGTCAAGAGATTACTGTCGTAACACATGAGGCACAGGGATTATCCATTGGCTACAGCCTACAGGCAGCACTATCGAAATTAGAGCTTTAATTACGTAATCCCAAGTTCTTTCCAGTTGATTTTTTTTTTTTTTTTTTTCTGAAGAGTGTTTGCTAAGTTAGGATGGTAATTTGACTCATATTCAATGGGAGCCTGTAATTTTTACTTGATCATATATATGTATGAGGTATGAGAATAGGGATTTGGAGATTTAAACGGGTAATTTATAAGGCCAAGGCCGGGGACGGGGAGGACAGTACTCAACCTGCCTCATCCCATATATTACATATATACAAAAAAAATCTAATCTCAAATCAAAAAGTAACTCTAACCCATCCATATTATATATTCTAATTATTTGGAGGCTTTTATCATTATTTGAGAACAATCTTGATAATTTTGTTTGAGTATTATTTATTTTTTTGTTGTTGCTTGAAAACATCTTAAATCTTTGATGATGTTATTTGAGCATTATTTATATTCTATTGTTGGTTTAAACATGAATTTCAATCAAGAATTATGATTGATGGATTAAACTTGTGAATTGTGTTAATTTAGACTAAATCATGATTGTATACAGATAAATGGGGCAAGACACGAGACAATGGGTATTCGACGGGGACAGGGATGGGGAATGAGAGCCCCACCCCATTGTCATTCCTAACTAAGCTACATTTGGCACTTTTGAAGGGGTAGTGCAACCTCTCAATGGTGAGGTTCATCTAGTAATTTTGGTGTCATTACAAAGATTTCGAAAAATTAAGTCACACAATATATTATAAAACACATAGTTCTTTATAAATTATAAAAATAACACGATATAAAAAAGCGTACCAAATTTCTTTTTTTTTTTTGCAAAAGTTAAATTTTTTGTTTGGCACAATTTTTTATATTATGCCGTTTTTGTAATTTATAAGAAATTGTGTGTTCTATCACATACTTTATAACTTAATTTTTTAAGATATTCACAATGACACCAAATTTGACCTCTAAATTCCACCAAAAAACCCCAATTAAGAGGTGTGTAGTGCTAACAAACACCTCCTGAAAAATGCTTTTTCAACCACATATATTTTTAGCGAGAAATTTGGAGGGAGAAAAAAAACCCACAATTATGAAAGGAAAGTCAAAATTATGCGGTCTCCAACGGATCTATGCTTTCTTTGTTTTATTTTACCAGATTTCCCCTTTTCAATTTCCTTGATCTAGTAGAAATTAATTCACAAAAAAGAGAATGAGTTCTTAAAATATCATTCATAATTAGAAATAAGTTATTTTCGATTTACATTGTAGAATGCCAGAGGCCTTTTTATAATTATAACCATGATAAGACTTCCCAAACAAAAAATAATTTTTTTCTAAACTAATGCTAATCCATATAATATCTCTATTCAAGACTTTAATTCTATAACAAGTTTCCTAAAATTATCCAAAGTAACCAATGAAATCATTAATATAACTATGAAAGTTACATCAAAATCCTTATGGATAATGCTTCTTTCAAACAGTTTGACTTGCATTTTGTCATTGTTTAAGTCTTTTTAGTGTTCCACTAACCGCATGTTTAATTAGCACGATGAGGGAAGCTTAAGTACCAATTTTAAATGAATTGATTGGCCAAAGAAGAAGCACCAGATGCTGAAATTCACAGATTTTTTTTTCATATATGATTCGATCCTTCATCCTAACAAGCAAGAAGCCTCTGAGAAAACTTAAGTCAACCACTTAATCCGTATATGAATCTGCAATCAGATGCCAGCAATTGTTCCATCTACATTACAACATTCTCCCAATTATTCTGCAGTACCTGTTTCTAAAACGATTCTCTTTTATTTTTTCTAGAAGTATATATATATATAGAGAGAGAGAGAGAGAGAGAATAGAAACAGAGTAGTGATTCTGCAATCTTCTCAATTTTCCTTTCATCAAAGTTTGCAAAATGTAAGTTACATCATATCATAGACAACCAGGTCCATAATATTCTCCCTATCCAAACACTAAAAAAAAGAGTTCCAATTACATTTCTGAAGCAAAATTACAAGGCAAAACAGTGAGGATGAAAGTGCCAAAGAAGTCCCTCTGTTTCTCTGTCCTCTGTAACTTAACCAATTGCCTCGCATTGCAACCTCAGTTGTTATGTCATGTCTAATCTCTATGGGTTTAAGCTTTTGTAACACTAATGGTTACTGCATGCTGAAGTGCTTGACTCCTTGGAAGCTTCACCTTTTTGCATCTCAATGTCAGTTTCTTCAATACCTTCCATCACAGTTGCCATTCTCCCATTCTCTATGGAGTCCTTAATTGCCTCTGCCATTATCTCTGCTTCTTTCTCTTTGTGCTCCTTGTATTTCGCCCACAGAACCGAGTAAAGACCCATTACAATTAGTATGGCCCCAATAATTCTGTAATCACACGAAAATAATTGTATATCAGTATAAATTTCTGATAGCGATGCTTCATAGAAAATAGTGTTGTTATGACAAGAAAGATAAGTGAAGAAGAAGATTTACCCTCCAAGATAGATCTTTTCAGCTAGGATAAAAGAGCCCATGATGGCGACGATGATCATCATCAAAGGGCTGAAAGCAGTAACGAACACAGGCCCTCTTTTCTTCATCACAATCCCTTGAACATAGTAGGCAATGCCTGACGATACAATACCCTGCTCACCAAATTTACGAATATATATTCAGATTCTGATTACTATCAGAAACAAATAGCTTTCAAATTTTGACAGAAATAGAGAGACTTACAGCATAGGCAGCTGCTAGCAGATTCATGTCCCAACCAATGGACCAAACAGAGGCCTTGTGTTCCACGACAAAGGCCACTGCAGTTGACTGCAGAGTACCCAAAAAACACACTAGTGCTGTGAGTGAGAGCTGAGCTGAGTATCTCTTCAATGTCACAGCCTGAAGGATAAAGAAAGAAGCCCAAGCAAAGGTAGCCATTATGAGAAAAATGGAACCCTTAACCCAGTCTCTGTCCTCTGAATCAGTGGTGCCAGCAGCAGGAGCATAGTTTCTAGGCTGATGCATGTACTGAGACCAGAAAAAGTTGATGACTTCTCCTTTGTACATTGTCATTAACATAGCCCCAGCAACTGTTACTACCGTTCCAATCACCTTTGCTATGCATCTAAATTTTCTCATGTCCACCTTCTCCATTCTACCAAAGAAGAACATCATGTCAGCTCAAAGCTACAGAGAGAAACAGAGGAAGAGGATAAATGAGATTAACTGAAAATATATACCTACAAATAACTGCCATCACAAAAGTCATTGCTGGGAGCATGTTGCTTATAGCACATGCGTAGGTTGGTGAAGTGAATTTCAACCCAGCATAGTATAAGTTCTGATCAATCACAGGTCTGAGAAAACAGAACAGAAAAACAGAGAAGAATATTTAGATTGTTGCTTTTCAGTGTGTCAAACTCTATGAACATGAAATTTAGGAGCTGGAAAATTACTAACCCGAGGAGACCCAACACAAAGATTTGCATGAACATGAGAAAAGTAATCTTGGGCCTCAATTTTCTGCCAACAAGACGAAAGAAGATTTTAATCAGTATACGAATTGAATCCAGAATGAGTGTTCCCTCAAAAAAGAATTATATATATATATATATACCTCTCTAGAACAAGAGCGAAGGGAGCAATTGCTGCTGTAGCAAAAGCATGCCTATATACAACAAGCACATAATGGCTCATCCCTCGGTTGAGGGAAACCTTTGTGATTATGTTCATCCCTGCGTAACCAAATTGGAGAGAAATCATGGCTATGTAAGGCTTGCACCTCCGAAAAAATCCTTCTCCTTCCATTTTTTTTTTTTCACTTTGATGTATTTCTTAAGCTCTGCAACTTAGAAGGTAAAAGGTACAGGTACTGAATAGGACGGGCGTTTGAAGAGAAGTAGAGAGGAAAACACTTAAAGTTGCTTGTGTCTCCTAAGTATAAAACGTTACCACCCTCTCATATTTATAAGCCCTTGGGCTTGGGGGGCCTTTAGACATTACATTACCTCTACGGATCTATCCAAAACAAACCATATTACTAGAAGCATGTGAGAATTACCCTTAACCTCGCACACAGTATATATTATCAACAACTCATGCAACTCAAGAGCTTAAGTTGTTCCCCAACATGAAAGCTTTTTAGGGTGGATAAAGTACAAGCTTACTTATATTTCATGCTGAAATTTAGCTGAAGCTGCACATGAAAGCTCTTTAGAGTAGACAAAATACATACTTACTTATACTTCATGCTAAAATTTTAATTTAATTAAAAAAATATAGATAAAAAGATTCTATCTCATGACCAAGGATAAAATGATTTGATATCCTAACTGTTTGTTCAAAGAGATTCTAATATCATATTAAAAATCGTTTCAACTAAAAACTTTAAGTTGTATCATCAAAACTCAAAAATGATTTTATATTTAATATATATTTATATACGAACAATAAGTTACACGTGTCAAATATTGGAGTGTCTATTAAGGGTGGGTTCCACTTGTTTTGCCCTAGTCCCCTAGTGGCACTGTGATTTGAGAGGTACCAAAACAGAGTAGAGTTTAGTGCTTGCTGATGCCATTTAGGGGCTCACGTACCACTGCATGGGACAGCGTCACACTCTTCCTTGCTTGCATTGACGACGAGTTTCTACCACATCTCATACACCGGAACATTACTGATAGAAACCAAACTTACTTGGGCACCCGTTTTATTTTTTAATTATTGTTAAGCACTCAAACTATAAATTATTTTAGGTAAATTACTCAATAAAAAAAATTTGGTCGGTTATAATTATTGTTCATTTTTAAAAATTATTTTCACAGATAATTATGAGTTAGTATATAATCACTATTAAAAAATACAAAATAATTAACTACTAATTAATATACAATGACCACTTCTCAACAAAAGATAAATTTAAATAGTTGATAATAATTGTAAACCACTCAAAAATATTTTTTTCTTAAAGTGATTATTCAATAATAATTTACTCATTTTTTTTTTATCTTCCATTATTCAATTCTTGGAGACACAATATAAATACTTACTCTTATATGCTACTATTCTTTATTTATGCCACTATTTTCCAAAGGCATTTTGTTACATAGAATCTATATCATTATGTATCCAAGATGAGCTTTTGTCTGGGTTTGTGGGACACCTAACACTGCTCATAATACTAAGTTTGCTTTGGTACCTTATTCCATAGTGATTTATGAAAAAGTGGAGTATTTTTATTTATTTATTTATACGTGAAAGTTACATATGTCTATAATACTGATAGTTATAAAGCTTGGCCATTAAATTGTATATATGCTGTTGTAATTATAGGTTTTCGCGAATCTTCATCTTACTACCACTTAAAATAAGTGTTATATCATTTTCTTCATCTTATTCTCAGTTCGTCCTGTCACTTGGTGCACAAAAAAAGAAAAAAAAAAGGATGGTATAAGAGTATGAAAGATTATGTTTGATTTGGCAACTGAGACAGAGTGATGCCAAGAACATCTGTAAAGTGATCAAAGAAAGAGGCAATATGCTTGGAAAAGAAGAAAAAATCTGAAAAATTGAAGATTGTAGCCGCCAAAATAGGCAGAAGATGAAAAAGGGGGAAATCAGAGAAAAAGAAAGGGAACCATGAAGAAATGTGCATACAACAAGCAGCAATCGGACAAAATTATAGTTAAAAGACAAGAGACATGTGGGTGGGCGAGTGCTTAAACTAGTTGTGCCGAAAGATTTTTTCACCTCCTTTCCTATTTGGTTGGCATCACCAAATTGAGTTTCCCCCTAAATTCCCTGTCTGCATGAACTTATTATCTTATTTATTATGTTACTGGGTCACAGGGGTCTATCTGTAATTTTGAATGTGGTAAAAGTTATAATACATTTCATGATCAAGTTGAAGATACTAAGATTTTGTTACTGGAAAATGGATATGCTGCCATAGTACCTGATAAGACAACATATAAGCTTATAAGGCAGCCATTTTGTGTTATTCATTAAAGTCAGCAACTTGAGAGATTGGTGATAGGGAGGAATTTCCACAAAATTATAAGTGGAAGCAAATGAATTAGTGGGCTTTGAAAATGGAATTTCCATTTCCCTTATAAATCCATTTGTATCTGGTTGATTTCTAAGAGAGATGCAGTGCGTTTAAGTGGAAAAGGGCAAAAAGTTTTGGTGCAATTTTACTTTGACAAATGATAATATTATTGCTCTGTGAATCTTCAATATTGTTGTTCTGTGCCGACCACCTTTTTGCTTACTCATTGACTCATTCATTTCCCCTTTGCATATATATATATAATTATTTTTCATTTTAAGTTTATCATCAATTATCAGAAGACAGATGACGCAATTGATGCAGTTCCTCTTATTTATGATTGATGACCATTCACATACTAGAATATGGAAAAGGCTAATGGCCCCATTATAATAATTAAGTCACTCTTCCTCAGTGCTAGAAAAGGAATCTCATTCCTTTTAACCACCAAAAGAAGAAAAAAAGATTTTTCTACCTCCTACTTTCATTTTTCCTTTTTGTATTTGCCATCAATACTAGTCCCTCTTCAATATTATATATGCACTTATGCAGTATATTAGCATTCAAACTATTAAATATCATGGTGTTACTTTTTTTTGTGTGTGTGTGTGTGAAGATTATAAGAGATTAATAAACTTAATGGCAATTACCCTAAGTCGAGATAACAATTTGATGAGCAGGACCACGTAGGTGTGTAGGTGCTTAATCCAGCAGAAATTCCACAGAAACGGAGGAGGTGCACTGATTTGAGGTGGTCACTAGCATTTGTCTGTACAAAGTGCAGATTCTCTTATAACAAAGATAAACACAGCATGCACTTGCTACGCGATCCGTCTCCGAAAAGCAGGATACAGATACGACTCGCTACACACACTAGTGTCTGTTCCATGTATGGCAAAATATCTATATCGTCCTCGTCTGCACCAATTCTAGGGTTTCCATCAACTCCGGACTCTTACAACTTGCTGGTATCCTCGAACCAAATATATCAAACTTTACTTACATAATCCATGGTTTCCAAACTCCAAATGGCACTGTTATTAGTTATTATTCAGATTAACAAGTACACAAAGTAGAATCTATTACAAAATCTTTGTTGAAATATATGGTTAATTATTCAGTATTACGGGTGACACCAATACCACATGCATAAAAATAATTTAAACTATTTGATATTAAATAAAATAAATGATATAGATAATTTTAATTATTATTTTTATTTGTGGTATTCAATAATTAGCTAAATATATATAATTGAATTAAGATTTTCTCTCCTTTCAAAACAAAATAAAAAACCAAATGAAGAATGAGAAATGAGAATAAAGATATAAATCATTAATGAATTAAATTAGCATTAATACATATGAAAATTATTTTTCTAGTTACCGCATGATATTGACCTATATATGTTTGAGCAGTGTTCTTACTAGGCCTTGTACCCCAATAGGAAAACAATACATGTACAGCACTAGATTTCTTTTGTCTTTTACGCCCAATTCATAAATAAGCATGCATTCTCCAATGTATTTGCTAGTTTCACGTTTGTTGATTTAACCATGGCCTATATATATAGAGATCAAATGTTAGTTCATGTTATTGTTTAGATAACCTACTTAGAGGTCGGCAAAAGTAAAATGACAAAAACACCCTTCATCGCGTCAGACCAACACTCGAACAGTTCCCATGTGGCTGGGAGAGCTGTTTGAGAATAAGTGGAGCACCATAGGAACCAAATGGGGATCTAATCACTAATCACCAACCAATCATAACCACCTTTTGTCGCCTAATGCGACATCTGTAGCTATGTCCAATATATTTCAGTGACCAACTTGATATGGTCTGATGAGTTTCTGTCATAAGGACATTATTGGGAATATCCTTTCTCATTTCTCTTCTTAGAGTTTAAGAATTTCAAGTACCAAAAAAAAAAAAAGCGGAGACAGGAAGAGTTGGGTACCTTTATTACAGTATGAAGTAAAAGAGTAAGTGGGGGTGGAAGCATGAGGCTGTAACGGGTCCTCTCAGATAGCCAATGTTGGAATTTTCTGAGGCAGTGAAGAACCAATGATGAATGGTGATCTCAATGGTACAAATTTTCTCTTCCCTTTTGATTGCTGTCTTTCTTGATGAGGTTATAGGGTTTCAATAGTAGGGTGTGCTAGACTCCACTAGGAAAGATAGGCTCTCATCAAGTGGGTGATAATGGTTTGTGATGATGCGGTCGAAAGGTTCTAAAAGGCACCTGAAATTTTTGCCCAGGAGTTTGAACACTTTCGATTTGCTTCCTCAATTTGTCGGTTTCTCAAGCGAAGTTGGTTTAGGTTGGAAATTTTTATGCATTGCTGAATGCTAGCAATGAGAGCACTAGCGCATAAATTATAATTAACCACCTGAGACAAAGCTTGGACATTATTAATCTCCAATTATATAAGTCTTGTATTCTATGATGACGATATGTCCTTTTTTCAACTCAAAACTTTCTTTGTTAAGAAAATGAGATGTTAAAACTTAACAACGTTAATGTAATCTTATTAACAAAACCGATATTTTATTAAGAGTAAAACCCCTTTTTGGTCCCTGAAAAATACATCCACTGACAAATTAGTCTTCCAAAAATTTTCGGTGACAAATTAGTCCTCGAATTATTGTTTTCGCAGACAAATTAGTCATCCGTTAGGGTCTGGTAGTCTGATTTAACGGACTTTGCCACGTGGCAGTTAACGGGATGACGTGGCCGTTAGTTGCTGAAATGACATGCTGACATGGCAGATGACTAGTTGCTTGTGTGGCATAAGTAAAACGGCGTCGTTTTACTAGCATAAGGTGAAGAAATCTGCTCCCTAAACGGCGTCGTCTAGTCAAGAGTCTAGCTGCCCAAAACAGCAAACCGACGTCGTGAAGGCTGAGAATTTGGTTTTTGCTCCCATACGGCGTCATATCCCTTCAAACTCCATGAAGAAGGAACTGTGAAGACTTGAACTGCGACGTGAGAAGACTTGAACTGCGATTCTGAAGGAGGAATCGAGGAACCCTAAGCCCCAATTTTGTTGATTACCCCTGCATTTTCCAAATTCGAAGCATCGATTAAGATTTCTTGTTACTCTCTATTCGGATTTCCCTTTGCCATGTTCGAACCCTAACCCAATTCGAAGTTCCATCCTTTCATTGACAGTGGAAGAACAACCCGTCCACCCTTGGATAATCATTCATTTTCACCCTCTTAATCAGTAGCAGCAGAGTTGAAGGAGATAAAGAAGTTGGAACTCACAAAGTAGAAGTCTGTAGATAACAAGTCCTTCGTCCTCTCGATAAGGTGAGGTTTCCTTTCACTGTCAGGTGCTTAAAGGCTTGAAGCATGTGTAGTGAATTTTTGTAATAGGGTGGTTTTGCTGAATTTTATATTGTGGTCCAGGGGTTCAAATTCGTTGAGATAGTGCATATTATATTGTGGTCCAGGGGTTCATATTGTGGTCCATGAATTGAGAAAAGTCTGGACATTTTGTCAACTTGGTGGGACAGTGGTTGTCGTGTTGCCTTTATGAAAAGAGCCACTGTCACTATAAATTAATTTGCTTGGTTAGAACAATTAGAAAAAGACCTCTGTAAAACCTGTTGTGGTCTGGTTGGTTGTCGTATTGCCTTTATGCCAAACCTGTTGTGGTCCCTGTAAAATAGTGCTTGATTTCCATTTATCCCTGCACATAGACATCTCAAACTACATTAAATATTTTGTGCTTGACTTTAATTTTATGGAAACCTGTTAAAAAAATAAGAGAGATTTAAAAATTTGAGATACATAGTATTTTTATTAGATACTATGAAGGTGTTTCTATTTTTTCCTAATATTTTGATCCTTCACGTTTGATATACTTTGTCAGGATGCTTTATCTTTCAAAACTAGTGATGCCAACTCTGGGAAATTTATTTTTGTTATTGGTGTACATTTTTCCCTTATAAATATTGCATGATTACTTACTAAACCTCATTTTTGTGTACTAAGTTATTTTTTCTCCTTTTGTGTCTAGAAGTGGCAATCAAATAAGGATAGAGGTATATGTGATAACCGTGCCCAAATGGACGTGCATGGAAAACAATGAGACATAGTAAGGTATTCCTAAACATTTATCTCTTTCTTTTATTGCAACAGTGAAAGAATGAGAAGGCCCAAAAAGTTGTTTATCATTATAAGAAAATACCCCAATAATACATTTATTAATATCATACCCGAAGGAGTGTTCTGTTATATGTACATGGAGGCCAAACCAAACATCAAAATGCTAATAATATGTGGCATCTTTTTCTCCTGCTTTCCTCTGAAGATAATCATTATTTCTGGAGTCCAAGTCCTGTAAAATATTTGGATGTTGCATGCCATCCTTGATATTATGCTAATAATTGTCTAAATGTATATGTCCTAAATGTGTATGTTCGTCTAATGGTAATTCAATTGAATGTTCAAGCAAGCTATAACATATTTTGTGACATGCCATCCTTGTAACAAACCATAGTGATCTTTACAACGATTTTATGCACATAAGCTGATTAGGTGGGGGAATTTTTTTTTGAAACTTTTAGATTTGCTTTTGCATTTGTTGTGATTCTCTTGTGTTCCTGTGTAATGTATGTATACTGTGGATTCTGTTGTAAGTAGAACCCCAGCTAGATAGGTCTATCTTATTAATGCTTTAAGTCAAACTTGTTAGACATAACCAATCTTAGAAAGGTTTAGCCTCATTGTGCTTTTCCTCAATGATTCCATTCTATTTGAGGATCTTAGACCCTATCTAACTCATGTGTGCTTTATAATTTTATCACTCTCTTATTCATCGCTTGGCATCACAAAAAACACATGGCTGTCATTGTTCAAACTATATTGCCACCATGGAGCCATTGCAATAATCTGATTTGGTGGGGGAATTTTTTTTTGAAACTTTTAGATTTGCTTTTGCATTTGTTGTGATTCTCTTGTGTTCCTGTGTAATGTATGTATACTGTGGATTCTGTTGTAAGTAGAACCCCAGCTAGATAGGTCTATCTTATTAATGCTTTAAGTCAAACTCGTTAGACATAACCAATCTTAGAAAGGTTTAGCCTCATTGTGCTTTTCCTAAATGATTCCATTCTATTTGAGGATCTTAGACCTTATCTAACTCATGTGTGCTTTATAATTTTATCACTCTCTTATTCATTGCTTGGCAGCACAAAAAACACATGGCTGTCATTGTTCAAACTATATTGCCACCATGGAGCCATTGCAATAATCTAATTTGGTGGGGGAATTTTTTTATGAAACTTTTAGATTTGCTTTTGCATTTGTTGTGGTTTTGCAGACTTGTAAGCATGATTTTTTGTAACTTCTCAATCCATCAACTTTTATAGTACCAATTCCCTTGGACTGTGTTCCAAACTATGGAATGCTCTAATAAGAAAGTAAATAATGTCATACACAGTATTTCCTGCTTTTCTGTCATGTTTGATTTTCTTCTCCCTTGTTTGATTTTCGGTCATAATATTAACAGTAGCATAGCTGCATAGTAGTACACACCATTGACATCAATCTTTCACATGTTAGTTTATGTGTTTTAGACAACCTAGCTAACATATTATGTTATAATTATATGATTGACAGGAACCCTGGTTTGTGTTGGGATTCTCTCATGCCTTGACTTACATGACAGCTGAACCCTGGTTGGTGTGTTGAACTATTTGAATATTTCCTTATGCTTATGCTGACACTTAAATGCGAAATTAGTCAATGACTTTCTGTCTTTCTCACCTTTCCTTGTCTTTTTCTAATGGATTTTCTCCTGTCTTTTTTAAATCTTAGTTGAAAAGGTGGACCCTCCACATTTGATCATAGGTGGACCCTCTGCATTTGATGTTCTGTAAAGTGAACCAGAATATTGCTTAGATTTGGACCCTTTGCATTCTGTCAGGTTCAGGACTTTTCCCTTTTAGTCATAGGTTTGCTTCTTCTCTAGTTCATAATAATATACATTAAAACAGAAATTGTGATACCATAGCTGTATACCCGTATAAAATTACTAGAAACATCGTTAAATTTATAAGGCAATAGCATAGGATATTATTTCTCACATTTCTTTTTCTATTTTTAATAGCATAGCATATGATTGCAGGATGGACCATTATGTAACCCTCGTAATGCACCATGGTGGCAACTTTGTACGTGATCCCACGCTTACCTATGTTGACGGTGAAGTAGATGTGTGGGATTGGGTAGATATTGATAAGGTTTCAATCCCAACTATTACAGAGTTATATTATGAGCACGGTTATGAAGGTTACACAAATTGTTATTGGTTGGTGCCTAACTTAGAGCTAGAGGATGGGCTTAGGCCCCTTAAGGGTGATAGTGATGTTCTACAGATGTTTAGGGCAGTAGAAGGGGTAGATGAGATAGTTCTTTATTTTGAGTCTCCTGCTGTTGAGAACCCTGATTTTGTCCCACTTGCTGTTATTGTCCCACTTGTTATAGAAGGGGTGAATGAGTTAGGGAATACTTTCAATGAGGGTGTTCAACAAATGCAAAACACCGATGAAGACGACGACTATATCACCTATTTAAGAAGGGACATGAGAAGGGGAGAGTTGTACAACAGTCCTGAACCTAATGATGTTCATATGCAGCACCATTCACCCGGAAATGAAAATTCTAATGCTGATGAACAAGGTCCAAGCAGCAGTGATTCATATGCTGATGAAGACAGGGCAGCTGATGAAGAGTTGGAAGAGAATGCTATTGAACAAGATACTAATGCTGAAGAAGATGGTAGAAGCAGTGATTCATGGGGTGATGAAGACAGGGAAGCTGCTGAAGACTTGCAAGGGATTAGTGTTGAACAAGTGCCAAGTAGCCAAGCAGCCATGAATTCCATGCATGGGGAAGGAAGTAGTAGGGCTGCTTGTCATGCAGCAAAGTCAATAGTAAAGAAGAAAAATAAGTCCCCCCAGGAGGTATATGTGAACCCCTTCGAGGGTGAAGGATATGATACGGAGGAGTTGCACACTTCTAACAGCAGTGAACTTGAGGTGGATGGGACAAACAAGGCTGAAGTCTACCCTCAGTTTAATCCTGGAGCTGGGTTTGGGGAGGTGAACCTTGAGCTTGGCATGGAATTCCCAACCTTGGCAGCATTTAAGGCTGCAGTTAAAGATTACACAATCCATATTGGGAGGCCAGTAGTATGGGTCAAAAATGACAAACGACGAGCTAGGGCGATATGCACCAATGGCTGTATGTGGGAAATCTATTGCTCTTTCAGCAATGCCACAAACAGTTTTCAGGTGAAGACTTTCATAAATACACATACATGCAGCAGAAAAATCTCCAATAAGCAAGCGGGAACAAAGTGGTTGGCACATAAACTTATAGATGAGGTTAGGGGATTTCCGAAGATGGATGGTATTGAGGCCAACAACTTGGTGAAACGAAAATTTAATGTCAACGTGAATGAAAGAACCATCTTCAGGGCAATGAAAGAGGCAAGAAAAATGGTGGAAGGTACAGAGAAGGAACAGTATGCAGCCCTATGGGACTACTGTGGTGAGTTGAAAAGAGTAGATCCTAGAGGGACTGTTCAGCTTGCTGTTGAGAGACCCCCCGGTGCTTTGGTGCCTAACTTTGACAAATTGTACATTTGTCTAAATGCTTGTAAAGAGGGATTGAAGGCTGCTTGTAGACCCTTGATAGGCCTAGATGGCTGCTTCCTAAAGGGTTATTATGGGGGGATCTTGTTATCTGCAGTTGCTCAAGATAGCAACAATTCCTTTTATCCTGTTGCTTATGCTGTTGTCGACCTAGAGACGAAGGACACATGGAGATGGTTCTTGACCAGACTTATTGAGGATATTGGAGATCCAATTGTAAAATATTTGGATGTTGCATGCCATCCTTGATATTATGCTAATGATTGTCTAAATGTATATGTCCTAAATGTGTATGTTCGTCTAATGGTAATTCAATTGAATGTTCAAGCAAGCTATAACATATTTTGTGACATGCCATCCTTGTAACAAACCATAGTGATCTTTACAACGATTTTATGCACATAAGCTGATTAGGTGGGGGAATTTTTTTTTGAAACTTTTAGATTTGCTTTTGCATTTGTTGTTATTCTCTTGTGTTCCTGTGTAATGTATGTATACTGTGGATTCTATTGTAAGTAGAACCCCAGCTAGATAGGTCTATCTTATTAATGCTTTAAGTCAAACTCGTTAGACATAACCAATCTTAGAAAGGTTTAGCCTCATTGTGCTTTTCCTAAATGATTCTATTCTATTTGAGGATCTTAGACCCTATCTAACTCATGTGTGCTTTATAATTTTATCACTCTCTTATTCATCGCTTGGCAACACAAAAAACACATGGCTGTCATTGTTCAAACTATGAGCCTTTTATTCAGCCAATTGCAGGGCAAGATTATTGGCATAGGACATACCTTGGTGATATCAATCCTCCTCCATTCAAAAGACCAGCCAGTAGACCCAAGAAGAATCGAAGCAAAGTGAACGATGTTGCACAGGATTCAAGCCGTCTGAAAAGGAAATACGGGGCCACAAAGTGCTCTAAGTGTGGTGGGACAGGGCACAACACGAGGACTTGTAAAGGCGTGGAACCACAGAAACGACAGAAGAAGAGCAAGAAACAAACCGGGCAGCCGTCTGCAGATGGAGAGGAACCAGTTAGTCAGCATGTAGACTCACAAGCCCCGCCCCCTGTTCAAGATTGTCAACCTCAACAACGAGAAGGTCGTAAGAAGTTAGCACCCAAACAGAAGAAAAAGGTAGTGATCGTAAATAGTTCAGAAAAAATATCAATTTCCAGCATACCACTTGTTGTTATTAGTTGTTCATGAACTAACTTTGTTGGTTTTCCTTTTCTCCATAGAGTTCAAGGCAACATAGCAAGATTGCTGGCAATCCAGAGACTGTGAGTACAGACACCATTGAAGCAGCAACCATGGCAACAAGGAAAAGGTTTTCGGCATACCTTTCTAGTGAAGCAACCAGGAAAGGGAAAGAGAAGCTCTTATCTGATGTGTGAAGAATCCATGGACCCATAACCTAATAGCTAACATTTTCTTTGTGACACATGTTGTATATTGAACTATTTTGGTTGATGAAGAATTTATGTGGTCAAGGGCTGAAGTGGAAGTGCAAAAAAATTATTGACTCCACTACTATGTTAATGTGAATGCTTGTAACACGATCTTTTAACTTTGCATATTTGCACTATCAATGTTGATGAAAGAATCTATTTTTTGTGATTTCTTTGTGAATGGTTCCCTTCTATTTACACTATTTGTTGTCATAAATCTTGATGGAGAGCAGATATTTATCCATGCAAAATGGGTTCCTTTATGGAGGTTCTGTGGAGGACTTGAACAGGGCAAAAGCTAAATTGTGTTTTATGCATGTCAGATGTGTTTACCTTGCTGATGGTTCATGATGATTTCTTAGCTTTCATGATTTTGCCTATTCAGTTAAAAACAGGGATTGCTTCTAATGCTGATGTGCATGTAGCAACATTGAGTCATATTTCTTGATAATTATGCACCAGATTATTCCCCTATGTCTTATTTGGTATTTGCTTTTCCCTGTAGATTTGTATTTGGTAGAACTAAAGCAGCATATTCCTTAAAACTTCCATAATTCTTGTGATGTTACAGACATTTTAAATTTGGAGAAATTACCATAGTCCATTAATACTTTCAGCATTTTTTTCATTAGAACATAACATGTAATTACAATTTTCCAAATCATTTTTTTGTGGTTACAAATTTTTTTCAAATAAAGTTGAACACCAATATAATCACTTCATAAACAAACAATTACACAATAACTGTAGAGATTGGACATTGAAGCCAAGCAGGCATCTAATTCTTGATTAGGACTTACATTGTACCAAATTGCTCAATTCAACTTTACAACCATTTCATCTGAAGTATAACTTATTTAACTAAAAACACAATTAACAACAATACAACTAAGAAACCACAAGCAATTTTTAGTTTCCTAACTTCACTTTCAAGACTCTTAATTCTCTTCTTCTGCATCTTCAGCAGCCTTTTCTCATTTGTTATACAAGACTCATGATTTAGTGGAACCATTCCTTCAAAGTTCTCAACCCATTGAAAGAATCCACAACATAAGTCTTCATTCTGCATATAAAGATGTTAAAGTTGTTAACAAATTGAAATTCAAACTTTGGAATTACATTACTTATGCTAAATTGAGTAAATATTTATTTCATCAGGTTATTTTTTCTTAACCTTGTAACGTGGACAACGCCAAAATGGTCTATTTGGGTTCTCCTTTGTCTTTGAGATCAACATTATCACTCTCTTGTTACAACCACAAACATAAGGGGTATTATGGTGGGATATGCCATATGCACTGCTTCTGAAGCTAGACCCACTTGAGCTGCCTTCTTGGACATGTTGTCCATGGATTACTGGCGTGAATGCTTCACCACCCCTATGAAGAACCACCAATTGAACATTGTTAATTACTTGCATGTTCTTTAAGAAACAAAAAAGACAAGGAATAACAACTTTTGTCCACAAAGGACTATCCCGCCCATACAAAATCAAATAGGTAGTTCTTTCATATAACTTTTGGCATGGAAGCTACCACTAGCAACACTTATATACGTCATTCCACAACAAAAGAATAAACACAAATATTGACTCCACTAGTAGCCATTAACTTACCAATTTTATACATATAAAACATATAAAAGAAGCTTACTCCAACTTCCTTATAATTGTCTCATCAGGAATAGTCCATCAATTGATTATCATCTTGACAAATTGTAAATTCGATTTTTATTTCAGCAATCATATTTGCCCAATTCTGTCATTCAAAAACCAATTTTATTTATAAATTGTTTATAAAAAATCATTACAAATTACACTGGTGTGTATCATTTTGTAAAATGCACAATACCATCATCATCCTTAACTACAGGCAACTCCAAGAAATTCATCTAATCAGGTTTTAATAATGCACAAAACCTTTCTTTTTTAAACTTAATAGGGAAACAAAAAAAAATGCAGAACAGAACATAAATTAATCCCTCTCATCATGGTGGGCTTACATTACAAATAATACAGATAAAATTTATGGAGAGATCAACTATAGATTAGTATAGTACCCATACCAACTTTTTTTTTTATATATGTATATATTTATAACAAAAAAATTTTTGCATTTCTGATAAGATTGATTTTTTTTCTAAAAACAGCACAACGTCTAAAGCTAGAAACCCACCGCAAATGAAGATTGAAAACTGATTTTCAAGGAGAAGAATTTTCAAGGAGAAGAATCAAAACATGAAACGAAATAGAAGGGAAACTCACATTTAGACTATATAGGATGAAGGATTGCAGAATGAATGCCTTGGACTCGTTGGTCTTCCACTATGAGCAAAGAGACTTCACTTTGGGATGGGTTCAAGCTGCAGCGAGCAAGTGAAATCGAGTTTCTCCCTCTCATGAGCTTCTTCGCACATCAATGGGGAAAAAGCTTCCTCCTTCAGCAGATCTCAGCCTTGACGACGTCGGATTGCTGTTTTGGGTAGCTGGAGTCTTCACCAAACGATGCTGTTTAGGGAGCAGAATTCTTCACCTTATGCTAGTAAAACGACGCCGTTTTACTTAGGCCATACAAGCAACTAGTCATCTGCCATGTCAGCATGCCATTTCAGCAAATAACGGCCACGTCATCCCGTTAACTGCCACGTGGCAAAGTCCGTTAAATCAGACTACCAGACCCTAACGGAGGACTAATTTGTCAGCGAAAACAATAATTCGAGGACTAATTTGTCACCGAAAATTATTGGAGGACTAATTTGTCAGTGGACGTATTTTTCAGGGACCAAAAAGGGGTTTTACTCTTTAAAATTTTAAACACATGTCAACCAACTAAAAGATAACATTTGTCGTCACTTATTTTTTTTATGGAATGAGTATTTGTTATTTTTAATTTATAAAAATTTATATCAATTTCCCTATATTACTGCTTGACATGTATTTAATATATGAATCAATCTTAGGAATGTATCTTGAAACTTTACTCACAATTTAGATAATATATTATACATTTTCATTGGAATAAATTGATAAGAGACTCAAGAAATCATATACAATATTTATTTTTTAATAAAACTTATTGATAAAAGAACCGTTCGAATTAAATTGAGAAAATTTAGTGAGTAAGGTATTTAGATAGAAACTTTTTATTTTCTGTATAAATTTAGGGTATAGATTTTAAGTCACATCATAATACAATTTCCAAAAAATTCAATATCAAATTAAATGAATTTGAAATTTACAATTCATTTATGCTCATGCTTTATTATTTCACTTTCTAAGGCTAATTGTATTAAATAAACAAATATATAATTAAAAGCTATTTTTATTCTAGGAAATTAATACTTTCTCATGATTGTGAGATTAACAGTAATAAGAAAATTAATTTTTTTACTTTTGAATTTGCCTTTCTTAATGAAAGAGAACTCAAAAACCACAAGAGAAAAAAGAAATTAATCAAAAAATTAGGTGTCATAATATTAAATGGAGAAATGTAGTGTCTTTCAGTTAAAACATTGATACTCTACATAGACTTTACCCCTACTGCCCTTTATAAATTTAACCTATGTTACGTTGGTCTCACTATAGTCTTGAGTCTTCACAATTTTCTCAAGTAAAAGAAAGTTTTAAAAATTTATGAGATGTGACTAAAAAACTTGTAATTAAGAAGACAAGTACATGTACTTTTGAATTGTCCATATATATCACTATTTTTTTTTTTTATGGAATGAGTATTTGTTATTTTTAATTTTTAAAAATTTATATCAATTTCCTCATATTACTGCTTGACATGTATTTAATATATGAATCAATCTTAGGAAGGTATCTTGAAACGTATGAGTTAGGAAAATGAGTACTCACAATTTAAATAATATATTATTTATTTTCATAGGAATAAATTTTTAAGAAACTCAAGAAATCATATTCAATATTTATTTTTTAATAAAACTTATTGATAAAAGAGCCGTTCGAATTAAGTTGAGAAAATTTGGTGAGTAAGGGATTTAGATAGAAACTTTTTATTTAATATAAATTTAGGGTATAGATTTTAAGTCACATCATAAAACAATTTCGAGAAAATTCAATATCAAATTGAATGAATTTGAAATTTACGATTCATTTATTCTCATGCTTTATTATTTTTATATATAATAAGAAAATTAATTTTTTTACTTTTGAATTTCATTTCTTAATGAAAGAGAACTCACAAACCGCAAGACAAAAAAGCAATTAATCAAAAAATTAGGTGTCATAATATTAAATAGACAAATGTAGTGTCTCCCAGTTAAAACATTGATATGCCACAGAGTTTACCCCTATTACCCTTTATAAATTTAACCTATGTTACGTNTGAAAAAGAACTCAAAAATAGCAAAAGACAAAAAAGAAATTAATTAAAAAATTAGGTGTCATAATATTAAATGGACAAATATAGTGTCTTGCAGTTAAAACATTGATATGTCACATAGAGTTTACCCCTATTCCCCTCTATAAATTTAACATATGTTATGCTGGTTTCACCACAATCTTGAGTCTTCACAATTTTTTTTAAGTAAGAGAAAGTTCCCAAAATTTATGAGGTGTGACTGAAAAACTTGTAATTAAAAGTATATGTATTGTCGAATTGTCCATACATATCACACTTATTTA
This sequence comes from Cercis canadensis, assembly GCA_003255065.1. Classification (NCBI taxonomy): domain Eukaryota; kingdom Viridiplantae; phylum Streptophyta; class Magnoliopsida; order Fabales; family Fabaceae; genus Cercis; species Cercis canadensis. The sequence continues at coordinate 52,174 of QAOA01003577.1, read as the reverse complement.
TTTGATTGCCGCAAAAGATAATTATTCGCTTTATGGTAACAAAACATATTTAAAATTTTAAACACATGTCAACCAACTAAAAGATAATATTTATCGTCACTATTATTTTATATATTTGTCATTTTTTTTTGGAATAGTATTTGTTATTTAAAATTTTTNTTATTTTTTATTTATATTAGTTTTGCTATATTACTGCTTGACATGTATTTAATATATGAATCAATTTTAAGAATGTATCTTGAAACTTATGAGTTAGGGAATGAGTACTCACAATGCCAAATAATTATTTTATCAACTTGTAACATACTTATCAACAATTCAAATAATATATTGTTCATTTTCACTAAAATAAATTGATAAGAGACACGAGTATAGTCATATACAATGGTTGTTTTTGATAAAACTTATTAATAAAAGAGCCATGCGGATTAAGTTGAGAAAATTTGGTGAGTAAGGGATTTAGATAGAAATTTTTATTTTGAGTATAAACTTAGGTATAAATTTTAAGTCAAATCATATCACAATTTCCAAAAAATTTAATATCAAATTGAATGAATTTCAAATTTACGATTCTTTTATGCTCATACTTTATTATTTCACTTTTTAAGGCTAATTGTATTAAATAAACACATATATAATTAAAAGTTATTTTTATTCTAAGAAATTAATACTTTCTCTTGATGGTGAGAATAACATTAATGAGAAAATTAACTTTTTACTTTTGAATTTTCATTTTTTTAATGAAAGAGAACTCAAAAACTGCAGGAGAAAAAAGAAATTAATCAAAAAATTAGGTGTCATAATATTAATTGGATAAATGCAGTGTCTCTAAGTTAAAGCATTGATATGCTACATGGAGTTTACTCCTATTCCGTTTTATAAATTTAACTTAAGTTACGTTAGTTTCACTATAGTCTTGAGTCTTCACAATTTTTTCAAGTTAAAAAAAGTTCCCAAAATTTATGAGGTATGACTAAAAAACTTGTAACTTGTAATTAAGAAGACAAATACATATACTGTTGAATTGTCCACATATATATATATATATATATATATATCACTCTCTTATTTATTTGATTATCGCAAACGACAATTATTCTCTTTATGGTACAAAACATATTTAAAATTTTAAACACATGTCAACCAACTAAAATATAACATTTGTCGTAACTATTATTTTATATATTTATCATTTTTTTTATGGAATGAGTATTTGTTATTTTTAATTTATATCAATTTTGTTATATTACTACTTGACATGTATTTAATATATGAATCAATTTTAGGAATGTATCTTGAAACTTATGAGTTAGGGAATGAGTACTCACAATACCAAATAATTGTTTTATCAACTTGCGACGTACTTATCAACAATTCAGATAATTTTTTTTTTTTACTAAAATAAATTGATAAGAGACTCAAGAAATCATATATAATATTTATTTTTTAATAAAATTTATTGATAAAAGAGCCATGCGAATTAAGTTGAGAAAATTTGGTGAGTAAGGGATTTAGATAGAAACATTTTATTTTTAGTATAAATTTAGGTATATAGATTTTAAGTCACATCATAACACAATGTCCAAAAAATTCAATATCAAATTGAATGAATTTCAAATTTACGATTGATTTATGCTCATGTTTTATTATTTCACATTTTAAGGTTAATTGTATTAAATAGACACATATATAAAAATTTATTTTTTAATCTAGGAAATTAATACTTTATCATGATGGTGAGATTAACATTAATGAGAAAATTAATTATTTACTTTTGAATTTTCATTTCTTAATGAAAGAGAATTCAAAAACAGCAATACAAAAAAGAAATTAATTAAAAAATTAGGTGTCATAATATTAAATGAACAAATATAGTGTCTCTTAGTTAAAATATTGATATGCCACATGGAGTTTACCTCTATTTCCTTCTATAAATTTAACCTATGCTACGCTAGTCTCACCAACAAGAGAAAGTTCCCAAAATTTAAAATCTTTCCTTTTATTCGAACCAGCTCTCTTCAGCTAAAGCTATGGAGCATAGAAAATCATCCAACTTTGGTAATCACTCTAAAAACACTAAGGAAATCTAATTTTGGGATTTGATATTTTTTTCCTTTTCTTTTTGCATATATATGACCATTGTTCTTTTCTGTTTTTCTTTTTCTAAAACCACAAAAGAAAACCCTTTCTGGGTTTGGATGATTTTATGTTCTCTTTCATATCTATATGTGCCTCACTCTTTTTCTACGATTTTCGTCATTGTTTTTTTCTCTATTTCTTGCTTTCTCTATAATGGCAATCAATAATTGTTGCTACATGCATGATATATATATATGNGATATAGTGAGTGCATGAGAAAAAAGATCTGAAAATTTCTGGGTTTGACCTTGCATTTGTTGTAGATCTTCTTTCACATGCTGATTCTGCTAGTTGATCTGTTTTATGGTCTCTCAGTAATCGACATAAAATTTTGTTTGTGGTACTAGCAAGTGAGAAGTGAAATNGGAAATCTAATTTTGGGATTTGATATTTTTTTCCTTTTCTTTTTGCATATATATGACCATTGTTCTTTTCTGTTTTTCTTTTTCTAAAACCACAAAAGAAAACCCTTTCTGGGTTTGGATGATTTTATGTTCTCTTTCATATCTATATGTGCCTCACTCTTTTTCTACGATTTTCGTCATTGTTTTTTTTCTCTATTTCTTGCTTTCTCTATAATGGCAATCAATAATTGTTGCTACATGCATGATATATATATATGTAGTGTGTGTGTATGAGAAAAAAAAATCTGAAAATTTCTGGGTTTGATCTTGCATTTGTTGTAGATCTTCTTTCACACGTTGATTCTGCCAAATGATCTGTTTTATGGTCTCTCAGTAATCGACATCATAAAATTTTGTTTGTGGTACTAGCGAGTGAGAAGTGAAATGATATTCCTTTTTCTATTGTGAGAGAAATGAAATGATGGTAAAAAAGTAAATATACACGAGCCACTCCTTTGACCTCTGCCTTGTTTTGTTTTAACAGTCATTGTTTCAGGTAATTTTTAAAATTTTGTATTTATTTCCGTAAATGTTATCCCTACTGAGTTTGTAATTTTTTTTTTCTTTTCTTTCCCTTTTCCTTTCATACCGTCTTCTACTTTTGTTTTGCAATTTGGGTTTTCTGCTAAATGTTTTACATGGTATCTGATTTCTTAATTATAAATTAAGCAACCAATTTTAAGCCATAAATGCAAAGATTCTGGAATATAATTTGAAGAGTAGGAAGAGGGTTTGACTCTGGGATCCTCTATCTCTATGTAGATCTATATGTGAATAGAAAGAATAAAAAGCAGGTGAGGTGGGTATGTGGCCCCAAACTTTTTAAAAAGTGAAATAGTTTTTTGATCAAACCGCGGTGGGCAATGTTCGGTTTCTTCACCTTATTTATGGTTTTGGCTGTTTCTAATTATGTTGCTGTGGAACCAGACAACATCATATTTCTCTCTCCTTTTATTCAACATCATCTTTCTCGTTTTCTCTCTAAGACAGTTTCGCGTGAGCCTGTCATTTTTGGTTGTCTTTTTTATTTTTTTTCCCTATAACTCTGCCACCTATACTCTCTTCATTTTTACTCAATTTCCTTAGTTATTATCCATTTCTGATCCAATGTATTTACACCATTTTGTATAAAGTAAAAAAAGCATAATTTAGTGCATCCCTTTTATCATGTTTGCAATTGGCATGTATTAGTTCTTCAGATCAATGGGTTTATAATTATCATCAAAAAGATTAAATTTTTGAAATTTTCATAAAAAATTAAGTCATAAAAGATTTTTGTTTCAGATTCAAAGATCACTGAAAATGCAAATCCCTCCCCAAACAATGCTGAAAATACTAGTGAGGAGCGACGAGTGCGACGATTGGGTGCGCAAGACCCATACATGCCCACAGCCAATGTGGTAAGAATAATGAGACAGATTCTTCCAGCACACGCCAAAATCTCGGATGATGCTAAAGAGATTATACAAGTGTGTATTTCAGAGTACATCAGCTTTATCACCAGCGAGGCCAACCACCTCTGCCAAAGTGAGAAAAGAAAGACAATCACGGCAGAGGATGTTTTGTGGGCAATGGAGAAACTTGGCTTTGATGACTATATACATCCCCTCACTGTTTTCCTTCATCGTTACCGTAACCAGAATAATCCCTCTTCTCTGCGTGGGGAGACTTCGTCTGTGAAGAGGACCGCTGCTGATTGTGGGCCTCCAATTGGGCTGCCACCAACCCCTGCTGCAGCTAATTATGGGCCCTCGTTTCCTATGGGCCCAAATCTGAGTACTGGGTTTTCTGACCCAATGGGCATGGGTGGATCAAGCTCCCGGGGTGCTGGGGTATCTTCTTCTCAGAATGACTCGGCCCAGTTTGATTTTTTAACATACCTCCAAAGTTTAAGGAAGCAATGAAGGGATCATATTTGATTATCTTCCTATGTTTTATTTTGTCTGACACAAAGGGATATAATGGTCTATATCTTGCCTTTTAAGGTTTAAAGGGAAATGAACTTGTTATGTTTAAACTTGTATGTGGTTGTTTGACTTGTCCAATGATGTTTTGCTATAATTCTAGTTGCAGGTTTTAAAAAGGCTATTTAATTTGTCTAATGATGTTTAAATTATTATATGGTTGTACATAGCGGGTGGTAATTGGAGTTCCTACTATGAGCACACTACCATTGATTCCAATGATGGTGAAATGGTGGATTTACTGAGTGCTAGTTCCTCATTAAAAGTGGCTAACAGTTAAATAGTTCATGGTGGGAACTAATTTAAGTTGTTTATCCTTTAGGAATTCCTTTTGTGTGAAGCGGTAAACCAATTTCTTATCTTAGAATTGAAAGCCCAAATGCCTTCGGGTTGGCATCTTCTGGGAACAAAATTCAGATAGTGTTTGTGGCCTATCTCCAGGTATCTCCTTTTTCTTTTCTTGATATAAGATGCCATTTAAAGTAAATTCTCAAGAGTTAAGAAAGTTATTAAATAGCCTTGATTATTTACCCTTTTATTAAAATACTCAACATCATCTCTCCGTTAATACACAATCTCTCTTTCTCCTGATTTATGTGTGGAGTAATTGAGCATTTAATAAAAATAATAAATAGAAAAAAAAATTAATACACTCATTTTCTAAGTCAACAGATAAAAAAGAAAGAAAAAATTAAAACAACAAATCAAAAGGAATGGAGTAAATGACAACATCTTGGTAATAAATATCCATCTTCATTTTCATTTGAGAATTAGAGATGCTCTTAGACCGATGCTATTTTATATGATATCAATCAATTATTTCTTTGCAATAAATTGATTGTGCGAAAGTAAGGTGTAAGACTAAGGCTGTGTAACTCTCCCTCGAAAAAAAAAAAAAGATTATAGCTGTGTAACCAGAACTGTCCTATTTATCATCTGAGTTCAAGTATAAATGTTGTTCTCTGATATAATCATTCACTTCATCCACAGTTAGATATTTTATAGACAACCCTCTTGCAATGCACTCCCTGAAATTCAAGAACAAAACAAGTCAGAAATAGAAAAGGTCCTCCATTTCAGTTAAACCATCCTGCAAAACCGCCCTTCTACTCCCAGGAAACAAAATCATATTACCTTAATCTCGTTGAGCTGATTTGATTTGGTACAAGATCATCCACAACTTTGATATTAACCTGCAAAAATTGTTGTGACAGAGAGAGTTCAATATTGTGTAAACCTCGCCAGAAGCAAAGCCATTGTTAGCTATTGCTCAGCCTACAAAAACCATGTAAAGATCCTATATATTCCAGGTTCCATGAACCTTATTGTGAAAAAGTTCTTGAAAGAGTACACCAATTTTCACCTTTTCAATTTGAAATTTCAATAGCAAGTGAATATCATTATGTAAGACACTGGAGTGGTCAAATCCAAATATCTCAAAAATCAATGTGTTCGAGGGAGGGAGGGGGCAAGAGATTGTGTTGTCTGATTACCCTATTCTCATTCAAAATTTCATCATCAGAGATGATTTTCTCCATGTCTTGTCCTTCTCTGCGGATGCAAACTATTCCATAATCTCTGCATATGGTCTTAACCTAAAGAACAGTAACAAAAATTATAGTCAATTATTTGCCCAACTTATGACAGATCACAAAGATACAAATTATACTCCACCCTTGTCACTTCCTCCCTATGTAGAAAGAAGTAGAATTTCTCAGCTTAATAAGCACATCAATTCTTAACAGTACAAGCATCAAGCATCACACAGTCAATCTTATTACCCTGACTTCAAATTTTACTACCATTTTATGATGGTTTACTAGTAACAACACATGCATCAAAATTACATGAAGAGAGGGCATGCATTGTTCCGATCAAATTCCTCAATGTGAATCAGATTTAATTATGAGTACCATTAGATGTGCCTCCCATACTGAACGTATATTCATACCTGCTCACGGATCCAGAATCCAGGAATGCCAAAAGAATGAAGGAGATCAGAACCACAGACAAGCATGACCTTGAGGGATTCTACAACAATCAGTACAAAACCTAGTTATACGTTGCTCTTACATCATGATCAGAAACAGGCATTGAAAGTAATATAGGTTTAGAAGGGGAAGTTTATCTAATGAAAGCATCAATTAAAAGAACCCTTTTAGTCTACGGCTAGATCAACAAACAATTAACATATAGGTCAATTTGAAGGCTTTAGTAGGATACAACCATATAATAAGGTTGACTATGTACCCATAGAGAAATAAGAAATTCAAAAAATACTAGAGTTAATGGATCTTAAAACCAAGAAGGATTATTCCTAACATTTAAATCCAAATTTTAGTAAAATGATAAATAACCACCTAGTACTAAGCACCTTATTTTCTGTAAGTACATAGGTGGTAGACACTAGCACTCATGTGGCTGGTGTTTCAACTTTAGAAAGAAAGCAAGAATCCTTCTTCTTTAAATTTAAACAAAGTAAAAGAGAGACATACAGACAGAGAGAGAACTGAGATTGTAATTAAGATAGATGTAATTCCATTGAGGACTTAGTAAGATACCTCTGGGTACCAGCCCTGCCTCACAAATACAACTCTGGACTCTGGACAAAATGGTTAAAGTGCGTTGATAGGAACTTTGACTTGCCTGTAACAAAGTTTTAAAACTAGTCAAATTACAATTCAAAACATGACAACCTGAGACCAAAAAGACCATTATTTTTGTCAAACACATGATCTATCTAAACAAATTAAATCACTATATTAAGCATTGTCTCTAACTTCAAAGTTTTTTGCATGCACAAAGACACAGATGCATAGCAGGAGAGAGAGAGAGAAATTTACCTCCCATGGATCAACCATTATAAAATCTGAACTTTTGCAGGCTAGACGACATAAAGGTATCCGGTGTTCAGCAGATATTAGGCCCTGCATCCACCATCCAAGTGATAGAGTATCATATCAATCTATGGCTACATAACTAATAGTAGGATGTTCTATAGAAAAAAAAAATCATTAAAAGAGCATGAACAGCATCTTAAGATTTAGTTTCACAGTCAATGTTGTGGGAAAAGCAAAATCTATGAAATTAGATGTGTCATTCAAAGCCTCAAACAAGTTGCTCATTGACATTCTGAATAACTTTAATTTAGTGTTTCCCACATGCCAACCTTTTATCTTTCCTTTTTCAGTCCTTTATTTTGCTCACCACAATCTTTACAGATGTATATATGTGAATGTACTTGAGCATATGAATGTTCACAGAATTAACAGAAGTAGAACCACACTGTCGAAGGAAAAAGAGAATGGGAAAGAAGTTATTGATCTAGGAATTGCAGCTAATGAGATTTCCTAAAGACCTCTTTATTGTTGAGTGAGTTGCTCAAAAAAATTTCATCATTCATAGTCTACATGCAGATGAAGGGTATTTTTATTGTCACGTTGATAGAAGCTTACATACCCTTTTCTTGTAGGAATCATTAACAGGTGACATATAGCCTCCAATAACACAGAAGCCTTCTGAATTCAATGCGTCTTTTGCAAGCTCTAAGCATAAGAATAACACCAATGAATAACTTGTTAAAAATTACAGAAGAAAACATTCAAGTAATTATGTCAATGTATTACTACTAAGTACTACTCTGCATGAACCAGACGTAATAATTACAACATATGCGAAAGATTTTATTTTGTCAAGGCATCAAACCTTAAGTAACAAAGAAAGTTTCCCTCCATTTACCAAGTGAATCAGAAATGGGGATTTTTCTCCCCCTATATTCTTTTAGCAAGTAGAAACAGGGAAACGGTGAATTATTGAAATCAATAACACAGGTAAGGGACCATGCATTTGAATTAGTTTCTATGCAAATGCAACTCATTTTGAAAACCTTTGGTAGGCTTAAAATTAAAATAGGACTTCTTATTTCATGCATATTAATTCTGCTAAGAAAAGGCCAAAAAAAAAAAAGATTCTGCTAAAATGAATGTATATGCAGTATACTTCATTGCTATGGCTGAAATTGATTTGGCAAGAAATAACAAAAGTAACTACTATTTTATATTTATATCCTGCAGCAAGATTCTCATTATAGTAAGTTCTATAGTCTTCTACCCTTAAAACCACTCTACATAGTAAGAAGATCATCATGTTATCCATTACTAGTTAGTAGTTACTAAACATTCCAACAACTACTGCACTCTTTCATTCTCAAATACTGTTTATTTTTATGTCTATGACTTTATACCCAGTCACGGTTTGATGCTTTAAAATAGAAAAAGGAAGGGGTGGGTGAGGGTGAGGGTGAGGGTAAGATGTTAGATTAAAAGTAAGAAAAAAAAAAAAAAACAGAAGCAAATATTACATTCTTCAATAACAAATACATCCAAGGCTCCATTCACATTCTAAGGCTACCAATTACCAAATACGCAGCTTTGAACTTCAGTAAATGAAAAGAAAGGAAATAATAATCTGAGATTTCAATGCTACTCACCAAACATGCGCAAATGCATGAAAGTCGGAGGATTAAAGCTTCCAGTTGCTACCAGAACCACATATGTCTTGCCACTGATTCGGGTAGAGTAAGAAAGTGAGATATTTGAGATGAGAACAAGAGGAACTATTCACCAGAAAAAAATTATCTGGGGAGGAAAAAAAAAAGCTTACTTGCAAGTGGTTCCAGATGGGGGTTCTTTATTGATCAGTTCTGAAGCCAATTTATTCAATGGCAAAGGAACATCCATGATCCCCTGACAACCTAGGAAGCAGCGATGCTATTTGAGGAATCAATTTGAGTATGTTCTTGTGGGACAGGTGAGTTAAGAAAATTCTAATCTAGCGGAGCTGAAACAATCTTTGCGTCGCAGTGCAACAAGGAACTAGCTAGGAGTGGGAATTTCCAGAAAGGGAAGCTCAATGAAACTAGCACGCAAAGCCGATTCCATCTTGTCTAATACGATGTAGTTTCTTCGGTTTTGGTCATAGGATTTGTGTAGCCTTGTCAAAAAAGTCAAAAGTCAAAACTCAAAAGTGACTTATTAACAAATTACCTTGCCGTACCCGTTTCCGGTACGTTTCCGAAACGCAATACGCGTACCAGTGCCGGAAACGCTCTTCACCTTTGTTTTGTTTTTTTTTTTTTTTCAATATCCAAATAATCTCACATTAACCAGTAATTCTTCACAAAATCTGATGACGAAGAAGCTTCTGGTTCGTGGCTTGGACACCCAAGTCGGACCCGTCGACGCATCGGAGCCGTAAACGCAGAAAGTTTGATCATCGTACTCATCCGGCATCACCTTCGCCTAAAAAGGGGAAGAAACAGTGAGATTGCGGAGCTGGATTGCAGATTCAGAAGAAGAAAGAGGAGGAGGAGGGAGAGGGAGAGGGAGAGGGAAGAGAAGAGGATTTGTCTTCTTTTTATTTATTTTTTGTTATATTATTTTTATTAAATGAATTGGACTCATTTAATTTTTTAGAACCCATTTAACTTCTAGAGTTCATTTACATGAACTAAATAAAAATTAAATTTATAAACTAATTTTTATAATTAAATAAATAAATAAATAAATAAATATATATATATATATATATATATATTTATTTATTTATTTATGTGACGTACATGTATTTTTATTTTTTTTAAAATGTTGTACCAAATTAGGTTCGGTCTGAATAAAACCCAAATTATAAATCGGCCTAAAACTGTAATTCCAAACCCGGCTCTCTTTAGCTAATTTGGCTAGAAGATGGGTTTTTATTTTTATTCAATGTCCATAAAAAAAATAAAATTGGTGATCAATGAATAATGAACATGGGTCTTAATGCCCCATCTTAATTCAACACTATTGAGTCTTAAATTTATAAACCCTTTCTTTACCAAATCATGCAGCAAGACTGAGTATTTTCTCACTAAGCTAAACTCTAGATACTAGCAGCCTTATGGAGAGGTTAGATGATAAAAACATCCTTAGATTATCTAGTACCATTTTCAACGAAGCCAAAATTAGATTGATTCATGTGTCTTCAGACTTTTGACCGAGTAAGAGAGCTGCAAAAAGAAAATTTGTGAAAGAGCTTTAAATAACGACATTTATAACGGCTATATGATTCATAGCATTATATACATCTTCAATTGTACTTTGTTGTTATTTGGGTCAGGAACCAGTCACATGCCCCTTTCATATTATTGAACTATCCAAAGCCACGTGCCAATTGTTACTTACTCTTTTCTTCATGATTTTCCATAATCAATATTTGAATCCTTCAATCCCATCATTTCCTGCTAAAACTCCTTTGGCATCCAAAATAATGAACTTCAACCTTGATTAAAATTTCTCCCCCATCTCTTGCTAATAATTTTTCTATCATTATTTATTATTATCATTACAATTTTGAGCTGAATACAAAATTTGTTAAAATTCTAAAAATGACATTTATTTATTATTATAATTTTTTTTTTCTAGATTTCAGTGTAGCTAAGCAAAGGTAGTGAACAATGATTCACATGATAGGAAGAGGGAAAAAAAATTAGTAGCATTAGATTATATTATTGTTATTATTATAGATTAATGATAAGATAAAATAAAGTAAGCCAGTAAGGTGTTCACAACCGTTATAAACCCCACTAAAACCTTTTTTCAACCCACCGACGCGCCCACGTTGTAACGGTTTAAACCCCAATTTGGCAGCCAAAGATTCCCACCACACCACCCTGTCTTCCCTCTCCTTCTCTAACATTCATCTTCAATTTCTTTGGATAGCTTCAATCTCTGAGTCTCTTGTACCAGTTTGGCTCGCTCACTCGAAATTTCACTAGCCATGCGTCCAAGAAAGGGCTTCATCATCATCCTCTTGTTCTTCTTCGCAATCTTTGGCTTCTTGGACCCAGCTGTGCTCGCAGAGAACACGAGCTTCGAATTCCCTTCTTTCACTCTTCGGAACATCTCTCTTCTGGGCGATTCCTACCTCAGGAATGGTGTCATTGGCCTCACCAGATCCGTTGACGTGCCCACTTCCAGCGCAGGGGCCATAATTTACAACAACCCCATCACTTTCTTCGACCCAGAAACCAATATCACAGCTTCCTTCTCCACAAAGTTCGCATTCTCCATTAACAACGTGAACCCGAGCTCGTTCGGTGATGGGTTAACGTTCTTTCTCTCCCCTAGTAACCAGACTCTCGGATCCCCAGGTGGGTATCTGGGTCTCGTCAATTCCTCCCAATTAACCAGCAACAAGTTCGTAGCGGTTGAATTCGATACCCGACTCGATCCTCACTTCAACGACCCGAATGAGAACCATGTCGGCTTGGATATCTATAGCATGAACTCGATCAAGACCGTGAATCCGATCTTGCAGGGGATTGATCTTAAGAGTGGGAATTTGATCACTGCTTGGATTGATTACAAGAACGAGCAGAGCAAGGTCAATGTTTTCTTGAGTTATTCGAGTTTGAAGCCCGAGAATCCCATTCTCAGCGTTGATATTAACCTCTCTGATTATTTCAAGGGGATAATGTATGTGGGTTTTTCAGCTTCTACTGAGGGAAGCACTGAGCTTCACCAAATTGAGAATTGGAGCTTTCAGACTATTGGGTTTCTTCCCGCAAGACCAAACTTGCAGCCCCATAATGTCTCTGATAGCTCAGTGACTGTAACGGTGGACATTCCGAAACCGGGTTCCGGCAAGAAGCATGACAAGAAGCTTGGATTAGGTGTTGCCATTGCTGGTCCTGCATTTTTTTGTGTTGTCATTTCAGTTTTGGTCTATGTTTCTGTGAAGAAATTGAGGGGTGTCAGAAAGCAGAAGACTTTCAAAAAAGATTTTGTGGCTTGTCCAAGGGAATACAATTACAAGGAATTGAAATTAGCCACAAAAGGTTTTCATCCCAGTAGGATAATAGGCCATGGATCATTTGGGACAGTTTACAAAGCTTTCTTCATATCTACAGGGACCATTGCTGCAGTGAAAAGGTCAAGGCACTCCCATGAAGGCAAAACAGAATTCCTAGCTGAATTGTCCATTATTGCTGGTTTGAGGCACAAGAATTTGGTTCAGCTCCAAGGTTGGTGTGTTGAGAAGGGTGAGTTGTTACTTGTATACGAGTTTATGCCCAATGGGAGCTTAGATAAGATGCTTTACCATGAACTCGAACGCGGGCACTTGTTGAATTGGTCGCATAGAGTCAATATTGCTATTGGATTGGCTTCTGTTCTAAGTTATCTGCACCAAGAATGTGAGCAGATAGTCATTCACAGAGACATAAAGGCTGGAAATATATTGCTGGATGGTAACTTTAACCCAAGGCTAGGGGATTTTGGATTGGCAAAGCTCATGGATCATGACAAGAGCCCGGTTTCGACATTAACTGCAGGAACAATGGGATACCTTGCTCCTGAGTATCTTCAGTACGGAAAGGCAACTGAGAAGACTGATGTTTTCAGCTATGGAATTGTTGTACTTGAAGTGGCTTGTGGGAGAAGGCCAATTGAAAGAGAAGGCCAAAAAATGGTTAATTTGGTTGATTGGGTTTGGAGGCTGCACTCTGAAGGGAAGATCATTGAAGCAGCTGACAAAAAGTTGAATGGGGAGTTTAAAGAGGAAGAGATGAGGAAGCTGTTACTCTTGGGCTTGAGCTGTGCAAACCCAGATAGTGCAGAGAGGCCTTCAATGAGAAGAGTCCTGCAGATTCTCAACAATGAAGCAGCATCTCTTGCAGTGCCAAAGCTGAAGCCTAGCCTCACATTCTCTTGTGGCCTGCCTTTGACTCTTGATGAGATTGTTTCAGATTGTGAAGAGTACAACACCGACAATTCTATGTGTGAGATAAAAATTGTTTCAGATAGTGAAGAGTTCAATACTAGCCATTCCACGTGTGACGATATAGATTAACAGAAACTTATTCATTTGATTCTTTAATTCTTTTATTGTTGTAGGGGACATGTTGTAATGTTGCCATATTTTGTACTCTGACAACTAGGGAGAGTCATAGTTCATTGACTAGAGTTCAAAGCTAATCCATTGAACTTCATGGTCTAAGCTATATTCAGGACACAGAAGCTCAGTTTATACTGAAATTGACTTTGTTTCTGGCCTTAATTATATCTCTCTCAAGTTATCACTATAGCATGGTGTTTTCATTCTCCTTTTCTTGGCTAAAAGCCCATTTACACTCACAGCATTTTGTTGGTTACAAAAAAGCAATTAGGTTTCTTATAAGAAGACAATGGCTGGAGCCTGGAGGCCTTTAATATGGAGAAAGATATGTTTCTTTGGAATATTTTGATGAGTGGATGCACTTGACTTTCTGTACTTTGACCATGTGACTGTGAAAATTAAATAACAAAGTAACGTTATATATGAATTATGAAGCCTTTTGTAACGGCTATATTAGACAAAAACACTGAAACCCATCATTATCCATTTTTAGTCTAGTGGGTATGGACCCCATAAGCACATGGCCTTCCATTATCATTTCAATGTCATACAAGAAATTTTGTCAAATACAATAAAATGGTTCATTAAAGGACTAACACATCAACTAGCATTTGTTGGGTGATCTTCATTGCTGCTGGCCTTCTGCTTTAGACATGTCTTCAGCTTTCACATGTTTTGGGCAGTGATGGCTACCATCTATTTATTGGAGAAAAGCTGAATTTGTTTCCCTTAATTGCACCATATCTACTAAGTTTTATGGTTACTTTATAATGTAACTCCCCCAGTTATCAGTACTATAAGTAAGATTTTCTTACTAAAGTAGATAATGCCTATGGGATCAAAATCTTCTAAATGGGAGTTAAGTGCACCGTATTAGCTTCAAAGTCAATCATTGAGATGATCACACACTCTTAAAATAATAAATAAATAATAATTTTTTTCCTACAATTATATACTTGCTAATTAAATCTCGATCAAATTAATTTTTTTTATCTTAACTTTTCAAGTTAATTAAACTATATAATAAGCTTTTTGTCGGATGTGTTGACATTAATATTTCAGCATTAGTAGGAAATTCCATCAATCTCTAATAATACCAGCAGCTCCAGCTAGGCCTGGATGGATTTACCAAAGAACCAAATAGAGACTATCACATCTTTCAGTGAGATCATGCTCCAAACAATCCACATTTACTGCACTTTGCCCATGTAATCTTNAACTTTTCAAGTTAATTAAACTATATAATAAGCTTTTTGTCGGATGTGTTGACATTAATATTTCAGCATTAGTAGGAAATTCCATCAATCTCTAATAATACCAGCAGCTCCAGCTAGGCCTGGATGGATTTACCAAAGAACCAAATAGAGACTATCACATCTTTCAGTGAGATCATGCTCCAAACAGTCCACATTTACTGCACTTTGCCCATGTAATCTTGGAAAAAAATGGGAGATAATAAGTAAAGGAAATTTTTAGAAGAAGAAATCATATCCTTTGAGTTGCATTCGTTTAGCTTAGTTTTGCTCACATATAAAGGACCTAGTTTTGCTTCATTTGTTATAGATACTGATTACCTTTCAGAGGACACCCGTTTTGAAAACAGTTCAATAAAAAGTATATCAAAAAGAAAAATATAGTTTTTCTTTTCTTTTGAGCTCTTCAACTAGAAGCCCAAAATTAGTATCTTCCATGCCAGATAACAGAAGTGGCAATCTAATTATTTTGGGCTTGGTCCAAATAGATAATCCTCATTACCAAAAAATAAAAATAAATAAAAAACTTTCTTAGGGTTTAAATAATTAATACCATATATATAACATTTCCCAAAAAANTATAACATTTCCCCCAAAAAAAAAAAAACGATTTTCATGTAATTTATCAAAACGAGAAGTCAAAACCTAGAAAGATGTTTCGAGATTAACAAGATTTCATAGCCCACACATGCACATGCACGCACAAGTGCCTGTCTACTATACCAGGAAAAAGACGAAAAAGAAAACAAAAACGTTAGACGAAGAAAGGTAAGACAATTTCATAAAGCATATGTAAATTTATATAATACAACATATACATATGAATAGCACCATTTGATCATCTTATGTTTTTGGATTTAAATTTGGGATATCTCACTTCCCCTAATACAATAAATATGCTCCCATCTATTTAAAGAAAAATAAATAAATAAATGTTGAAATATACAACTTCATAACTTATGCGAGTTGAAATATTATGTCACATCATATCAACTACACGTTATAAGAATTGAAATAATGTGTAAATAACAGTAGTACTAAAGTTCCATGAACTATATTATTGGTTTTGCAACCTACCAAGTATGGTGTAGCATGTGCAAATTTATTAAAAGCATGCTATATATATAAACTAGAGATGTGACAAGCAGCACTACTAATATAATGAATGAGACAATACAATCCTAGCTAGGGTTTAACTTATTTGTGGTTGTGAAGCATATTCCCCATCGTCAATGAAAGAATCCTCAGTTTGCAATTTCTCCATTCTTAAATTTAATTTTAACAATATATATCACTTCACTTCTCAAAATTCTCAAAGCTGTTTCAAAATATATTTTTCCTGTATATTGGCCAAAAAAAAAAAAGAATACGCAATATATATATATATATATATATATATATATGTCACTATTGATAATGGGACAATTAATTATCATATCAAATGATATTGTTAGAGGAATTATACAGAATTTCAGTGAATTATGCCAATCATGACATGGAAAAACAAATTTGATGGTTCAAAGTTAAACTTGATAATTATATAGTTGATATATAAAACTTTATAGAAACTACTTTCTCCTACTTGTCCTCATATTTCCTCCATGTCTCTCTTAAAGGATAAAATACACTGAATGTTCATCAATCGTCTTGATTTTAATAATTCATACATTATTTAACTAACGGCTACATAAGTAAAAAAAATTCAAACTTACATATACATTTTTTTTTCTAATTAAATGCACACTATTTAGTTGTATTGTCTCCTTAAAACAAAATAATCTCGTATATTATAATCTTTGCCCTCTCTCAATGATAATCTAGCTCCCTTACTGTAATAAACATATATTGTCTGTTAAAGGAATTTACTTTATTCTTCTTCTTCCATACATGGATTGTCTCAAATTTTATAACTTAAGAGAAAAGAAAAAGCCAATTCCAAATTACCCATTTGATCTAAGGGTCTGTTTGTTTCACTAGAATTTTTTTTTAAAAAAAAATTTATATCAGATATTTTTTTTTCTCTTGTTTGTTTTGTTGGAAAAGAAAAGTTGATAAAAAAAATTATTTTCTATCACTTTAAAAGTTTATACTATATTATCTAAAAAAGTTTTCTTTTCAAAAATAGAAGAAAACTTTTCTATTGAGAACCAAATGTAAAATTTACTGTAAATTTTTTTTTTTGTCAAAACAAACAAAAGAATTTTTTTTTTTAAGCAATTTTTTATAGTGAAACAAACAATAGAAAATTTTAGAATAGAAAAAAAAATTTGTAGAAAAATTTTCTATAATTTTTTTTTTTCATCGAAACAAACGGACAGAAAAAAAGAAGTCAGAAAGCCTTCATCAGTAATTTTTTCAGAGCCCATTCTCACTGCATCTTCTACTACTTCACTTACACTTTGCATAAACAAAATGATGCCGTTTTAACTCCTATCATTTTCCATTACTATGGTTTTGAGGGAGGACTCTATATATATATATAGGGGTGTCTATCTACATACAATTAATGTAATCAAAAATTAGATTTGACATATAACTAAATCAACAGCAAAAAGGACATATATAACCAATTCAAGCTCCATTATGGAAAAGCCTGGCCTTACCTTGAAGGGTAAAAAGGACAGTGATAGTGGTGTTGCATATATCAAATCTAGAAAGCAATGCCAAAGTGATGATGACAGGAGAAGAGAGAGCACACTCCCAGCAAAGGCAAAGACTCTCTTTAGCCATTCCCGGGTTGTGCTCTCTCTCTTCTGTCAACATGATCATATCTCAACGCAATCCCCAACCACCAATGACCCTTTATGACATGCATTCCTTTTTTGTTGTCATCACTGTCATAATCAATGTAAAACCATGAGAAAAATGCACCAGAGTAAGAAAATACACAGAAGGAGCAATGCTCATGACTATGTCTATAACATATTCATGTCATGCTCATAAATGTTTTTTGCTGTATAACACTGATCCATGAGAAATGCATATGCTGTTTATATGCAGAATTTACTCAGGCATTTCCATTTCATTATGAACACACATGGCCTGCAGGTTTTTGATAGTTTTTCCAATGGACCTCAATGGGAAAAAGAAATGGGTGTAATATTAATTAAAGTAATTTTCTTGCTGGGTTTTCAGAATATCTCTACAGCAATTGAAACCTTATTCGTGGTGTGCCTAATAAGAAATTAAAGGTTAAAAGTGGGGCAATGAAAAATACAAAATGGATTAACAATGAGAAAAGGTTTGCTTTTTTCTTTTTCTTTACTTCATTGAAATCTGATGGAAAAGAGGGAAAAAAAATTGAGATATTTCATTTTTAACCATTTTACATTTTTCTTTTGGTGAAGTAATTTGCAATTTTGCATTAATATAGGTTTTAAGATCTATGTTTTTTCTTTTTTTTTGGGTTGTCATGTAGTGTTTTGAATAAGTTTGTGCAAATCATATCTTAAGGTGCAAATCACAGTGGAAAGCGATAAACTAAATCGAATATTTGTCATTCATACCAAAACCCAGGAGATTCATGAAGAAATCCCAAAAAAAGAAAAAATTCACCTTGACGATGAAAATCATTAGGCCAATCCATGGAGTCAAGATATTTCATTTATCACGTCCAAACATGGATGCACTGCACATACAGATCTCTGAATAAAACTCCATGTATATCAGTATGAATATTTACATAAAAGGCACTGGTAAAATCTTTTAAGAGTAGCTATAAAGATTAGACATAAAATCACATCTTTACTATAAAGAGAAAATTAAGAGTCATTTTCTCATTATAAATCTGATCATATCAATAGAAAAAAGAAAACAAAAAAACGAACATGCATACGAAGATGTGAGAAACAGGTAATCAGTATATGGTGGATATTGATTTGGATCAAAGAATAATTAAGCATCGAAATCAACTCACCTGCGTACTACTTTCTGTCTTCCAAAGCTGTAAGCCAAACTGATAATATCGTTTCTCTCTTTCCCTAAATCATAATCCTTGAAAGAAAAAATGAACTATGATCTCATTAAGAGAAGGAACCAAAAGAATTGAGAAGAAAAAGGGGGAAAATAAAAGAAAAAATAATTTTAGTGAAGAACAGAGGTAAAAGGAAGAAGATGAAGGAGGGTTTGAGAGAAGAGAGAAAAACGTATAAAGCAAAAACTCTATCTCAATGGAATAGAGTGCAGAATAGAAGGTAGTTCTTATATAGACAAACAAGGTCATTGAATGTAACCGATAGTGTGCAGTCTCTTTGATTGCCTCACCGGCTGAGAAGGTAAAATTGCTCCTCTAATTTAATTTCTGTTTTACGTTTTCTTTGGCAGTTTCTAGATTATATGTATTTTCCAATTTGAATGGTAATTCCTATCTCTCACAATTACTCATTTCCATATACATATATGTAAACGGCTTGATTGTATATATGTTACAAGTTGTTTTACAATTTTGTCCTTCACTATTTTGTCACTATTTTCAAGTGGACACGTGCTAAGGGGTTTTTCGGATTAGTTTTCGCTCATTGATTCTAGGTTTTTCCTCGAATAATTTTAAAGGCGCATCGATTCTAAGTCCTTCCCTGAGTGACTTTTTCCTATTCCATATACACCATTTGAAACTTTTTATTTTTTTCCCATCATATTCTTGGCATATTCCCTCACAAAAGCAACCAGTAGGATGAATTGAACTCAATTCAATTCAGTATATTGTGCTACGAAATTTGTGTAAATTTCCCAAATATAGAGAAGGAAAATGGAACTATCAAAAGATTCGGCTAGAATTTGGGAGAAGTTGGTCTAGGTGGATATCATAAGCATTATCTACATATATCAAATCTAACTGCATTTTCGGATTCTGTTATTTCAGCAAAAAGTGTTGGATTTGGTTCAGTAAAATGCGGGATTTGGAGGGAGATACATGTACCGAATAGGCGAATATACTCTCTGCGTTTATTGCCTTTTTGAACTCGAATAATATGCTTTTGCTTTACATTACATTTTGAAGCCTTTGAAAGTATTTTTAAGAAATTCTTAGATGAGAAAGAGCAAATATTTTTAAGTTATTGATAGTACTACCATAATAAAACTACAATTACCAAGAACAGGTACATTAAAATTTAATCTTAGGTCTTAAATTTCCCTAAATATATAACTGCTTTAGCTATTGCTTGAGATTGAGAATATGAGAGATTATATATATAGATTTAAATCTACAAGATGAAAAAAAAAAAAAAATAATACATATTTTGTCAAAGATTATTTTTTCATTTATTTTTTAATATATTTTTTTCGGAGTTACTTTTGAAATGTCCAAAGCTAAACTCTATTATCAAATTTAATAGAAGCTTTGACTATATATATATAAAAGTTGTCAATGACCTATAGATCTAGTGGCACATCCTTCAGTTGATCAAATGATTCATGTCAAGGGATTTATTCTTATCATATACTTCTCTCTCCTTCTTCCGTGTGTTGCTCCCCTTTGTAACCAAAAAGAAAAAGAAATATATATAAGCTAAATATATTTTTCTCATAAACAAGGATCATAATAAATGAGACGATAACTTCCAAGGAGCAAGATTAGATCTAAGTATATGTGAATTCACCGTAACAAAAGTGGATATCCTTCAAACGAATGTGCTTATCCATTAATATTCTTCTCCCTAAAGCTATATGAGTATCCCTTTGACTTTATGTAGTTATGTTTCATCCAATATGTGGTTAATTATTATAGTATGTGAGTATCCTAAAGAGCAAAACATGTCATTCATTATTTACATAAACATTATTGAAAGAACAAAACTGAAATTAATATGTATAAAGAACTTATGAATATTTTTTACAAACTTTATAACCCAACAACAATAATAAAATATAAAAAAGAAAAAGAAAAATTTGACCATACAATAACCTCTATGGAAGATTTGATAAGTTTTTTTTTTTTTTTTGAGTAAGTTTGTTTCTTAATTTCATTTGATTATGCATGTAAATCTCAATACTTAAAAAAAAAAAAAATCTGAAATTAGAAAAATGGTAAACCTTTTATTTTTATTTTTTTATAGGTAGGACATAACAAGCTCATAATTCATTGAAAAGAATAAGAAAAAAAAAAACTCATAAATGAGCTATGGGTGACCATTATTAGTCTATTGTCTTGTTTTGGTGACAATCTAAAGTTTATAGTCTATACAGGCAAACGCAGGTGGGGGCCGAAACGGATAGCATCGCACCTGAGGAGTTTGACATAGTATTTGTCAGGCGTGTTACTTTTACTTTTCAGTCATAGGCTTCATTAATTTGTTCTGAAGGAGAATAAATTATTGATTGGGATCCATGACACGTTGTGGACATGCAGAAGAGAAACTACTGTTTTGATTATTTGTTTTTCACACGTTGTCACACTGCATTTGCATTTGGTAGCATTGCAGTTACACGTACAAAATTGTAGATGAGTTTAGTTTAGAACTTCATTGCCATTTCTCTCAAGTATTTTTGTTAAAGATTTGTCATCTGGATTTCATCATGACAAATATCATTTCATATTTTTCGTTTCATAGCGGAATTAATTTTCAAATGTTCAAAAGTAAACTTCATCATCAAATTTAAAAAGAAGCTTCGACTCTAGAAAATATTGCTACAGTGTAGAATCACATAATTGCCTCTCATCTGATATAGAATGCCTTTACTTTCACAACTGTAGTTTGATAGTTTCCATGTTACCAACCGGATTCAGTTGCGAGGCTAGAAGTGTACAGTTTATGGTAGAAAAAAGTCTGGGACAAAAAAAATGTACAATTTTATTTAAACACAGAAAATAGAATGCTACAATGACACATTAGAATTATTTCCCTTCTGTTTTTTTTTTTTTTCCCATCTACATTTTCATTCTTTCATTTCATGCCCTTTTAGCATATCTGATTGCTACCTTCCTAATATTCGCACACAACCATCTCTTGGTACAAAAATTGCTTCCCATGAAACTTTTAGCTTAACATAACATTGTGTGTAAATAAGAATTGGGAAACAGATACAATGCTCTGATGGCGTTAAAAACCTGGAGCCAGGAAAAAGAAATCGGCAGTTCTAATCTAATGGACTCTGGCTGCACAGAAAGAATCTATGATCTCCTCATAAGATGAGACTTCATGACGAGATGGAGCATCAGTTAACTGGTCAATTGTGGTTGTCTTAGTGTTCTCTAAAACACTTGCAGCTGTATTTACATCATTTTCTATGCTGGAATTTTCACGTTCTTCACTCCCCCCTGCTACCTTGTGTTGTACCAGTTTAGTCTTCCATTTTATACCAATTGCCTTTGCCTGATCAGCAAACAGAACTTCTGAAACGGGTGAAGCACAGATTTCTTTGTAAGTATCATAACATGCAGCACACGTATTTCCACCTTCCAAGAGTTTTCCCAAAGGATGCAAAACTGAGATAGGACCGTCACTTCTCTCTAGGGAGTCCTTCAGCATGAGAAAGTCAGAGACTAGTTCTGCCTTGCTAAACTGAATGAAAACTGCAGTTTCATCCAATCTGTACAGAGAAACTACATGAAGTAGACCGAAAACTTTAGAAATACATTCTCTTACTTCACTTGTCTTGAGTTTGGAAGGAAACCCCCATAAAATAACGATGTTCTCAAACAAAATCTTTGGGTACTTCCTCTTGAGGCTGTAGGTCAGTGAAGAATCAGCAACCTTATCACCAGTCGTTAGATCCATAATGTCCCCACTCAACCAACTAAGATAGAGAAGGTTGATGTACTTCTTAAGTTTCTCATTGAGGGCTAAATGTTGTGAAGATAAATGGAGCTTAAAATCAACTCCTAAATGACTGCATAACTGTGCAAAGACACATCCTGTCATAAAAGCATCATAGCCTGCTTCATGCTTGCCTCCAGGATTCCAGCTTAATGACCTGCAAATATACATATCTTGGCATCAAGAAACTTTTAAAGAGGAGCCTCAAAATGGACAGGATCCAAAATGGAAGGCAATATATTTATATTTTAAGTAGAGAAGAAAAAGTACAAACACTCTAGACTTGTCTGAAAAGTTTGAAGAAAACTTCTTAAGCTATGTGCAGATATTCAGGGAACAATAAAACTCACATAAGATATACAAATGCAATCAGACAATCTACAGTTTTTTCCAAAGTACTAAAGAGGAGAAAAATTTATATACCTGTATATCTGTTGCATTATTGTGGCAGATTTCAAAAGATTTAAAAAAAAGGGGAAAGAAAGAATAGGAAAGAAAGAAAGATGTCACGTATGAAATCTTTAAAAGTGCCTATATCTGTAATCACATATAAAGGAAATCCAAATGCAGGTTAGACAGATTAGCTTAAGAAGTAAGAACTCAGTTGCATAATGGGCTTTGGCTGTGTTTTAAATATCTTTTGCCCATTCTTTCTCTATAATTATCTCTCGAAACTAGAGAATTTTATTCAAGGCTTTTTCTGTAACATCAGGGATTGATTTTCACAAACTTTGTGGTTTGGTGTCCCCTTCAACATGCTTCGCAAAAATCACCTTCTATTACACAGAAAACAGGCCACCATCTTCCCAATTGCAGGTTATTCCACAACCACTAGATTGGCTAACTTAAATTACTCACTAGTCACTACCAGGTCATTCATGAACAAAGAAAAGGTAGAAGGAAACCTTGAATCATTCACTTGAACCTCCACTTTCATGCATGAGTCAGAAGCTTGATCAATGCTTTTGGAACCAGCTGCAATTTGTGGGCAGAACAAGGCAAATGCAGATGACAGTGATTTTCTGGACTTTCTCATCCTTTGTTGGAGCATTAAATTGGTGTTCAAGAGTATTTTGGTGTCAACAATGTGTGGGAAGTTCTTGTTAACAGAGGAGACAAACTCTTCAGCAGTCCTTGGAAGAGGACCTATAAATTTGCTGTATATATGAGCAATATCTGTATAATGGAATGATATTGTCTTAGTATCTCATAAAATAAAATGACTTGATAAGGAACTCAGAAAGACATTGGTACCCAGGAAGCAATTGTGACCAACTATCAACTTCTGTTCTGAGGAAAGGAGATCAATAACATGACGGAATCCTACTGCAGCTCGGATCTTCATCTCTGCGGACCTGTGATTCTCATCTTTCACCTCCTCCTGTAAGTGATTAAAGTATGCCACTTTAAGGACTTAATAAGGTGCTATAATGTCTCGGTAAAACATAATCGACCTGCCTATGTTAGTTCTCTCTTCATCTTTCAGCACCATTATGCTCATACATGAGATGCCAAAATATATGCCAATAATTTAATTATTTCTTGAGTATTTAATTGTGTCCATTATTTACTGAAAAATACAAAAGCTTAGCCATCCAAACTAAAGAAAATAAAGGCTGATTTAAGGTCAATTTAGGTTTTTCTTTACTTGGTGGTAACCAGCAGAAACAGTTGGCCCTAGAACACAATTATTCACCCACCCACCTTCATGTTGAGAGTGCAGAAGGAGTTATTAGATCTCAAAGTTCATCAAAAATGTAGAACACACATCACAATTTATTCAAAAGGAAACAGCGAACAATATCGAGTTTTAGGTAGCTCCTCAACTAATCAAAAGGTCCATTATATTACATAATGTATATTACCAGAAGTAAGTTCAGTTCTTCCTTTGAGTCTGTATAAACAACCATTTCTTGTGGACCAGAATCCTCACTGCTCACACTGACATAAGAAAGATCTTTGAAGTGCTTTCTAATGACCTGCAAATTTGGGAATTCATTCAGCAAAATCCAGTGGTTACAAAAACTTAAATATATGTAAAATACTACAATCTCTAACTGAAGGACAGGGATAAATGATACAACAAACATTATTAATACACAAGAGACTAAAAGTAAACATAACAACTGAGGGGATAAGACAAAACAATTACCAACTGAATCAATTTAAGCTGATGAGAGGTGAATCCATAAAGTCTAAGAGCTGGACGCATCTTAAAGAAAATTACTTGAAGCTGCTGTCTTGAGTCTTTTGAGAATCCTTGAAATTGGTCCTCTCCATTTTGCTCCTGTAATAGCCCATCACGCCATTCACTGAATTTGTTTTTCATGCGTTCACTGAACAATACGTCTGCCATGCTGATCAATGGTATGTCTCTAACATCTTTTAACTTAGGCCATGTATCTGACAAATCACCATCATATGTGGAATTCAAACACCTTATTGCTTGACATTCTTGTTCTCTGGATAAATAAGATATTCCTGACATTATCAAAGGGTGCAGATTCTCAAACTACAAGTATCATAAAACTCATGATGAAATTATAAATACAGATACAATGCCTATTCTATTGATGGACTTTTGTTGGAAGTCAACCAACAACTAGAATCCAGAGGTTGAAGCTGAAGTTAAGGATGACAAGCTTTCAGCCCCTTTTGAATGTCCCAACTCCCAACATGTTTCCAATTTGCTTACAAGGTAGAACCCTTAAAGTTATGTATCCAGGGCCCTCGGTTCATGCCCCCATTTTACTTTGAACCACACAAGCATTTGAATTACATATACCAAACAAAAGTCAATCTTCCAAATCTTAGGTTTTAAAAGTAAAGAAACAAAGCATGCAAACCAATATGTTAATTAGCTTAACACCAAAGGCAACCACAGGAAATAGAAAGAAAGGTAAGCAACCTTCATGTATGCATGCATTAAAATCAAACTGATATTTAGCCAAGAAATCAATTGAAGTAGTCTGGCAGAGAAACTCATGAGAAGGACCCAAACCCGCAAGCTCTTGACGTGGAAAAACATAAAAATTGTGCCTGTCAAAAGAACATTTTCTCAATAAGAAGAGCAGCCAGGTCATTCATCACATCAATTAGAAAAATAATAGACTAGATTGACATCATTTATAGTAGCAATAGCTGTTTACCAAACTGTATTGCATATAAAGAATCACATAAATGAAGCATATGGACAATTTTTTTAAGCACAAGCCCCACATTGTCAATCAAACGAACCAAATCATTCTGGCAATATGAAGAAGAAAGAACAGAAGACTTCAAATAAATATGGAGAAGTCCTGGGAACATCTATTTGAATGCTGTACCAAAAATTAATACAAAAAAAAGGTTACTTGAAAGTCGAACAATTATACAAATATATTTAGAAAATCTATGCAACTTAGCTAATACAGTTTTGAATGAATCAAGTTATGTATTTCATTTCATCAATTGCATTAACACGAAAACAATAGAATCATATTGAGCTATCTACAAGATCTGCAATATTGTCTGTTACAACTATTTCAATGGTAGAACACAGCCATACTGACATACAAATTTCATTATACTAGGATGCTTCTGAGAATTATTTACCATTTCTGATTAACAAACTTGACCCAGTTTCAAAAATAACAAGATTATCAAAAATCCAATACCCGTCACTCAAATTTCTATCAAATTCAAAATCTTTTTCATCTTTGCTTCAATTTACTCAGAAACCAAACTGCAGAGAAAAAATAACAACACTTACGGATAGGCGATGAAAGACTGGTTGGAAGGGTCCCATCGGAAGGGGCAGACACCGAATTGGACGACAGCGAATTTATCAGCCGAATCCTTGACCTTGAGGTAGCGAACGTCAAAGCGGTCCCATTCCAAGGACTCGCGCCATGGCGCACTGGTGACTCCAGTCATTTCAAGGTCAATGGCGACGAAATCAGAGGCTCTGACATGGTGGCGGAGCTCAGCAAGTGAGGCTTCGAAGTTCGTTTTCGTTACTGTCTTGAGAGGGAAGGGTGGTGCCAATTGGGATGGTGGTGATGCTGAGGAGGTGGAGCTGAGGGCACGTGACAGTGCACGTGATAGTACCAAGGCAGGAACTTTCTGCGTCTTCATTGTCTGAGCTGCATTTTTGGTTGGGACTTCAGGGTTTAGAGGGGGGATAGGGAGACTGGGAAAATGCTCTACGGATACGAGGAAGAAGAAGATATAAACGTCGTCGCTTTCTTCTAAAGTCCCTCGCATCCTTTTTTTTTATGACATCTTTTTTTTTTTGGCATGAGAAATGCTATTTACATGTCACCCAATGTCAATTATTCTCAACTTCTATTGTTCGAGAGAAAACACTAAGAAATTTGTGGCTCGTGTAAAATGAATAAATACCTCTCAGTCCCTTAAAAAAAAATTAATTATTTTATTTATATTTTAATATGATAACCATTATAACTTTATATATAAATATAATAAGTATATAACATTAAGAAATATTTTATCATTTCATCCTTAGTTAAAAGAAGAGAAAGAGAAGAAAATAAAAGAAAAAAGCACACTTAACTCTTAAACTTAAATAAAATAAAAGATATTTTACTGTAAAAAGTAAGTGCCTACCACATAATAAAATGATTAAAATATTTTTTGATGTTATATGATTATTTTATTTATATATATAATTATAAAATAAGCAATAATTTTACTTATTGTGATTATTATATTCAAATATAAAATTATATAATTATATATGTAAATAAAATAATATTTTGATAATTTCACCTCGAGTAACAAATATTTTGGTTGTTTCGCATTTGACTGTTTTTTTCCTTTGATTTCTGAATTTAGGAATAATTTTCCCAAAATAAAATAAGTCTTTTAAGGACCAAATAACATTTAGCCCAAATCTTAGGGCCGATAAATGTATTTTAAACAAGAATGACTACATGCATACATTAATATATCATAACTCAAAACAGATTGCATGTTATGCCCGAGGAAAAAAAAAAAAAAACTTTTTTTTTAATCATCCAGCAGCATAATAATAAAAAGAATATGCTGCTACAATTTGTCCCTATACCTAGGCATTGGCATCTGGTTACATCAATGATCTTGTACTGTAATCAGCAGAATAATAGTAACAACAGCATTCTCTCTGAACATCCAAGGAACACTTGACTCCATGGAGTCTTCTTACTATTGGGGTCCAGCAATCTAGCTGCTCCAGACTTGAGGAATTTCTTCAAGCAGCAGGAGTAAAGAGGTACATGTATTATGGCCTCGCAAAATTTGCCTCTTGAAGACAGATATTGTACCGAAAACTGGATAAGAATTTGGAAGAAACTTGAAGCCGGGAGTTTCCTTTAAACTCTTCTTCCTCTGACTTCTATACTAGCTTTAAGGACCATTGTCCTCCCAAAGACAAAGAACCTCCAGATGGTTAAGTTACTGACCATCAAAATGCCTATCCTATCCCACACAAGGAAAATGCCTGACTTAACTCAAGAGCCATTATCTCGAATGATTGACAAGAAAAATACCTGGGCCCCATTTTTTAAGCTGCCTTAGAAGTCGAATTGCACTGTAAGTTCCTCCAGAAAGACAATAGTGCCACCAAGGATTGCATCACCAAAATTTGCTTTATGAACCTCGTACCAAACGAGCTGCAAAGGCACCATCCAGTGAATGTTTTACTGGGTTGGAGAAATAGAAGCCACGGTCTGTCACAAAATCAGCTGGAACATATTGGTCTACAGGATCAATGTGGAAGTCCTGAAATCCAATAGAACTATAGATTAGCATTTGAAAAATGAAGTTCAAAACCAAAATTCTCAACTTTACAAAAGAATTCATACACATGCTGCTCCAGTTGAACCATTTTCTGAGTGTCAAATAGAATCTGAATTGACTAATTGTGGCCAAAAAAATACTGTGACTAAAGACATAATAATTTACACACAAATGCAACCTTGAAGCACACATACACATTGATAGCATCTTTGGCCATCTTTCTAGTGCAACAAAGCATTTGATTTCCCATATTTAAACATCAATTGCTAGGCAACTTCCAATGTTATTCAACAATTTTCCAGTAATGTACATAGCATCAAAATTTCTTTAAAGAAGCCCAGCACCATGCCCAAAAGGGGGTTTTAACACTTCAAAAGCACGCATAAAAGGCATGGCTCATGAACATGCATTCTAAGGATGTAAGTTTACACAATGAAAATTTAAAATAAGAGGTAGTTCAAAACTTTATAGAATTGCAAAGGGAAAGTGGAGATGAAAACATGAAGACGAAAAAGTACTTAACGATCACAGTGATGATACTTACTGGATGTTTTACAAGAAATGCAGCCACCCGCTCTTCATTCTCTTCAGGATCTATGGAGCATGTACTGTAAACTAATACTCCACCAGGATTTACCAATCTATATATGCAGAAAAACATTAAATGAAGGGAAATGAGAACATACTTCTATAAACAAACTTCGACTTCAGTCATAAACATTTAAGAATACAGGAATCCTTAATCTCATATATTTGGGGTCAATTTGATGACTATCCACCCCTCAAGCAGAGTTCTCTATTTTAAGCATTTCAAGAACTGATAATATTGATTTTCAGCCATTCAAAACTGATACCATGATGGGCAAAGCACAACTGAAACTGACTTTCAAAACCTAATATGAAGTCGTAACTTCACATTCATCACCAGAACTTCAGAAAAAATCCTACACCTTGAAAGAGATATTCGATAATAGTACCTAATATGACAAATCACATGTTTATATATTCATGCACCTTGAATAAAGTAACACACAAACAGAGAGAGAATATTGAATAGAGTTTCTGGCCTTACTTGGATGCTGAATCCAGGAGCTCATCCTGTAATTTTGAAAGTTGTTCTATATCCTCCAGTTTCCTGTTCCAACGCAGATCCGCTCTCTTCAAAAGCCAAGGGTGAAAAACAGAAATACAAACAAAAGAAAATACATCTAATTTGGCTGAAATATGATGGAGAAAATGTGTAAACACAAGATAATCAGCACAATTACCTTGGAAAGAACACCAAGTCCAGAGCATGGTGCATCCAACAAAACTTTATTGGACTTTAGTACTTCATTATCCTGGGAAATTCAAAAGAAAGCCAACTGATAAGAAATAAACAATTCTGAGCCTCAATGTTATACAAGGTCCTGATAACTTACAGTGAGTGTACAAAGATCTGCATGGATGGTGGTAATAACACCATCTACTTGGTGCAATTTTGCTGTCTCTTTAAGGATTCTCAACCGACCACGATTTACATCAACTGCAAATACCTTTCCTGAAAACAGACAAGCTCTTTCACCTAATATTCAAATTTGTGGTGGTAGATTAACTAATGAGACACTAAAATATCAATATCTCAGCATGTCTGAACATATCAGCCTAACAGCTTATATTAAGGTCTGAGAAGACTGTCATCCCTAAGTGGAGAGCTTTTTCTTTTTTTGGGGCGGGGGGGGAGACGTGTGTGTGAGAGCGAGAGAGAGATGGCCAGGTTTGATATTTGGGATATTTAAAGGCAGAAAAAAGAAAAATATGAAATTATCTTCATAGGGATAAAGAAACATTGGAAGTAATTCTAGTTGCCAGGGCCAAAGAGCTAATGCAGTGAAACTGACTAAAGTCTCTCAGATGGATCTCTTTTATGGAGAAAAAGATTAAGAATAAGTTTATTATTTTGAAGCAAATTAAATCCTACATGGTTTGCTGTAACTTTTCTCAAACCAAATAATACCTCGTCCACTTAGATGAGAGGCCATGTACAGGGTCTTGCCACCAGGAGCAGCACAACAATCAACAATGCTTTCACCAGGTTGAGGATCCACAACAGAAACTATCAAACCTTCAATGAGAATGCGGCACACCATATGAGGATATAGCCAAGTACTGTAAGAGTTGGGCAAAAAAAGACCTTGAAATCTTCTCTATTTTAATTAACAAACAGGGTGAAATATAGTATAGCAAAATGCAGGCCTTGGCCACTTGGCACCTCGTTTTGAAACAGTGAAAGGTGAAGTACTTAATAACACTTGTTGGTTACACACATATTATACCAAGTAAATCCAAACCCTAAGAAGAAACTAAAAACCTACTAATGCTTGAAAAGATTGCAGAAAGATTACACATAGTACATCAGCACATCATGTTCTAAGTGAAACAACACAAAAATAGAGAAAAGAAAATTTTTGATACTAAAGTCATCCCTTCCATGATATAAGATGAAAAGTTCACCTGCACTCTCATCCTGAACTGAACATAAACCTTGTCTGAGTAAACCAGCATGAATGACAATCTGAAATAAGAAACCAGAAATAGTCAAGAAGTCAAAAGAACAACTTGTGCTTATCATCATCAGCTGATAAAAACAGCAAGATACATTAATTCAATGCTTCCCACACGAGAAAAGCAAAGAGGAAACACCGACACCGGGCCTAAAAAAAAAACTGATTCACACTATCTAACCTGTGAGGGTATTACACAAGGTAGAAAGTACATAGCAGTACACCCAGTCACCACAACTGTGTCAACCAGAAGCAAGAGGTTTTCTTTCTTGTCTTTTCTCCACCTCCTTCACCTCTTCTCATTTCACTCTTTATCTCTCTCTCCCCTCAGTTTTTCTCCTCTTAATAGTTTTTGGCTCCATATGAATTCATTACCCAGTTACGAAAGTCACAAACAAAAGCAGCATTATAATCAACTCATTGTCATACCTGCAACCCAGTTTTGATACGGACAAATTCATCCAAATGCAATGAAATCTTGTGTGGGACCTGAAGTACAAAGAAGACGCTTAAACCTGACAGTAAGGCACAGATAACACAAGGGACAATAGGTAAAGTGCAACTGTAATGTCCAGGTGCGTGAAACAGACAAACACACACACATAGAGTGAGAAAGAAAGGAATTTGTCCATAAGAAAATGTGAAGAAGAAAATATTTCAAAAACCAACAAAAATAAAAGAAATCATTAGAATTATAAGAAGGTAACATCACATTGGTCATGGACGTAGAAGCACCTTCAATGCATTAAGTTGTGTCACAAGATCACCTCTTGAAAAACCTTTGGCATGGTTTGCCCTGAAATAAACACAAATGTTACATTTGAAATGTAATGCTTGAGTTCTTTATTTTCTTCCATCAAACTACTTTCAAAGAGTGTAAGAGGAAAAAAGAAGTATTTACTAACCTTAAGCTAAAACTGGGTTCACTGTTATTCCACATCATCAACTTAATGGCTTCTTCTTGACCAAGATACTTCGTCCATCTCCTTACCATCCACTAGAAGAAAGCAATAAGAAAGTGTTCAACCAAATTTAGCCTCACTCACTATGAGGTGAACTTACTCTTTATCTTCATGGTTCAACGAACAACAAATGTTCTCTTACTCTTTACATTTGTTTGGCTGGAGCCAGAGGACATTAACTTATCATTCATCATTAATATTAACAATTATTAGGTAAAAAACCCTGACAATCAACCATTTACTTAAGTTGTATAGGACATAAAGAAAGACTTGATCATGTGTACAAATAATAAACCCCTTCTTATATAAAACAGGGACTGGTGGTAAGGAAAATATAACCCAACCTTGGATTTTAGAGCTGTAATTGGTTACTTGAAGGACGGCCAAGTTATCATATAACTTTCAGGTACACTTGACCTTTAGCAATGAAAATATAACCTAAGAAGCACAAGCACTTCAAAATACACCATTTGACATGAGATGCATTAGACATTTCAGTGCATCTAATCTAAGAAACATTTTTCCACCATTTAAGTATAAATTTTGAGTTTTTCGATGCTAGACCTATCAAGTATTCTTTGAAAACATGAAAAACATATTAAGAAAGTAGCATTGATCCTTTAAGAACATGATAGCCTGGTATAGAACCTGTGCAAACTATGCAATAAGCATACAGTTGAAATTTTCTGTGCTGACTAGTCATTGATGCCTCTGAAATATAGCTATTTTTTCTTCTCTTTTGGATGAAAAACTTCGCATATGATGGAAATTCTGAAAATAAATCCAGCCATACTTCGCTGGACCACAATAAATAAGGCTTTCATTCCTTATTAACTACTGGTTCCTGATTTTAGATTATCCTAAATTAGAACTAACAAAGTGCAGAAAAGTAGGCCATAGCTATGAACTCACAACTGGATGTGAGTACAGAGTTGCAAGAGCACGTGCTTGAGCACGATCATCACCCTCCACTTTGGGCAACGGAAGACTCTGATTTTCCTGCAAGCCAAACAGTAATGCATTAGATAAAATGTTCACAGTTTCCCACTTGTATAGTTACACCATATCTAAACTGCAAAAAGGAAAACCTCAAGCACAACAAGCTTTCGGAGGATTCCATTGACCATGTTGCCAGCACCAGGTCTGAGAGCAACCTTTGCAAGCCTCACATTCTGCATTTCACATACCAGGTGTGGCAAAATGAAGAGAAAGAAAGAAGGAAAACCAGAAAGAAAGGAAAGAAGAAGAAGAAGAAAGAAAGACAAAAAGGACTAAACATAAAATGTCAAGAGCGAATCAAAAGGACTATATAGACTAGGTTTTAAGTCAGACTTCAAAAAAGATATCTTGTCATTATCATAATAACAATCAGAATATTCAACCTATTTACCAGTCAACAAAACAGTTGTGAGAAAGTGATAGCCACTAATGCTACATAAACATTTCATTAAACCAGGTCACAAGTTAATTAATGAACTTACAATTACCATAAAATGCTATTTGATTTTCTTTCTTCAAACTTAGTGCTCATAAAATAAAGTAAAAATTGATTTTAGAAACCAATATTCAATAAGTAATTGTCAAAACTCATCTCTTATTGCATTGATGACACACCAATTTTTGAAATTCAACAAATTGAGAAACTTTTGTTAATGGATAGTTCAAAGTTATTTTCTTTCTGATATCTCCCTGCACCAACCCATTTTGTTCACCTTTGCAACAAGAAAACAAAAGAAACCCATTTTGGAGGAAATAATATACCTCATCTACAACAGCATAATGTGGCATATCTAATTTGACAATCTCATAGAAACCAATTCGTAGAATCTGAAACGAAAACATGCTAAAATTAGTAACTAGGATGTTCAAAGAATATAAGGTCTCAGAACAAAGATTGTTTAGTTACTCTGGGCAACATTCTGTATTATCAATTTACAAGTTTCAGATACAAAATCCCCATTGATGATTAATACAAACATGCCCATAAAATGTATTGAGCCCAAATCACCTGTAAGAGAAGAGGTTCCATGCTGGATATGTTTTTATCATGAGATAGTGAACTGATAAGATGATCAATATATCTTCTCCAACGGGTTGTGCCCCCAACAATGTCTGTGACCTATGTAGTTTGAAATATAAAACAAGAAAGAGAAAAATAAAATAAAACTATATATATATATATACACAAAAGCTACAGTACATAAAAGAAAGTTCAAAATTAAATCCTATAAAGTTACAGTCTAACTATGAAGTGACCGTACCCTAGAACTTACATAGTCTGGTCAAGTTAATTATGTTGGTAAGCAGCATTTGTGCTATATATTACTTTTCCAATTTTGGAACCTTGGGCACATACAAAGATGACAGAGAATCTATGGAGAGATACAGGAAAGTAAGGTAAAGCAATATACTTAGGCAGTTGGACTTCATATCAGATGAAGATAAGTAACTCATTCCCATATACAGCCTTCCTCCAGAGGACCAGAACAGGAATAAATTTTATCTTTGATTAAACTAAGAAATTATTTCCATTGACCATTACATGAAATATTGAACATTTTGGGAAGGACATTTATATAAAAACAAACAAAAGTTGGGGACAGACAAAAAGAGAAAAGGTGAACAATCTGTAAACCAGAGAATTGGAATGCAAGTTATAACCAGTCTAAGATCCTGATCGTTTAATTCCCGTGTGCGAAACCCAAGAGTTCTTTCAACATATCCCATCTCATTCTCACCAGAACCTTTCCCTTTCTCATTCAAAAGGTCAGCAAAAGCACCACCGAGCTCTATGCGCATCAATCTTACAGCTGACACTACATATGGGAGAAAAAAAAAGCAAAATCAATCAACAAATGAAAGAAATCCTTAAATAGAAAACTGTATATTCATAGTACAACCTCGTCGTAGCTGAGCATAGTGCCACCAAAGGATAAAGAGGGGGAAGTGAACATACCAGCTCTGTGAGGAGAAACCTCCAAATTCAGCTTCTGGGTTTTGTGCAAGCGGTTGATAGGACCTGAAAAGTTTCAGTTTTGGGTGAATTACAGTAAGAAGAAGCTAAAGTAGTAGCGAAGCAGCAAATTTAAATGAAGTTTGTACTCTACCACTCTCTAAACAGTACGCATTCGAAATTTGAAAATTGAGACGAGAAGTAATGAATCTGAAGCAAAAAAGATAACAGAAGCGAGAACAGATTCATAAACTGAAACTTCTTTATTTCCTAAGCAACACAATGAATGTCATTTTCTCAGAACTGAAGTAAAAGTTACCTTTTTTTGAGGTGGAAATGGATATCTTAGACTCACGAGTTTTCTCGATACGCTTCATTGGTTTGGAAGAAGAAGAAGCTGCAGTTCTGTGGGCTTCGGCAGGGAAAGGCAATCGGAGGTATAGTACCTGCGCCATTGGTGAGCTTCTTTTAGTTCTGAATGATGTTCAGCCTGGATAATATAGTTATCGGTTTTTTCCCCTTTTTCGCCAATAATATCACTTTGGACTAAAATCTTATTTTCACTGAGTGAAGGGGTTATTAATTTGGTCCCTCAAATTCATATTTTGCTTTAATATAATCCTTTTCCTTCAATTGCCACTTAGATAACTGATGGAATTGAGACGTGGCTTTGTTAAACTAGTGTAATATGTCATTATAAAATCCCAACCAAGCAACCAACTTGACCAGTTAACTCCATCATCTTCATTTTGTACAATGAGTTTCACGGGTCAAAAAAAAATTTTATTTTTTTTAAAAATATAATATTAAAATAAATAAATTTAAAAGTATAATAAATGTGTAAAAAATTATAAAAATATAATATTGCATCACTTTGCCACAACACTTTTTTACACCCTAATTTTTTTTTTTCATGGACATATTTTAGTCACCAACCCTGTCTTTACCACCTTCGAAGAAAGAAAACAAATGCCGCCGTTAAAATATATTTTGCGCGGTCTCAGACTCCGTTCCGTTCAACTAAACACTAAACAGACGGCTCTCCCATGCCTTACTATTTGCCAGCTCACCCGTCCCGTTTATCCACGTCACGGATGACGAGGGGGTATAACGGCAGATTCCAAGCTTTTCCGTTCCCGCGGAAGGCATAACGACGTTCACCTCAAACCGTTAAAACAAAAGCAAGCTTCCCCGATCTTACTTGGAAATAGGCCCATTTTTGGCCCAACTCACAAAAGGTCTTCATCATCGTCCCCGGTCACACGCAGCACCCCTTTCTTTCTCTCTTTCCCAGAATATTCTGCTTTTCTGCTTTACTTTTATTTATTCGCATTTGCGATTCCTTTCCATTTCCCGGAATAATTTTTTCTCTCTAGTATTGATGTCGGTATGTGATTTCTCTCTCGCTCTTTCTGTGAATATATCATGCAAAATTCCTATATTTGTGATCGATGATTTCAGGTTCTGATATTAATTGCTTTAGCCTTTTCTGTCGTTGTATCCCTGATGTCTTTTAACTTACATGATTCATTGATTTATTGGCCTGATAATTTATTTTTTTTATTTTCGTTGATGGATTCGTGGAATTTGTTTCGGTTGTTTGTTGAATATGGGGTTGATCCATCTTGGGTTATTTGAATTTGGGTGTCTTCGATCAAAATCCCTTTTTCCATTTTCAAATTTTTGGTGGGTGTGGGGTTGGATATGCTCCTTCTGCAGTTACTGAAGCTGCTCTTATCATTCTCAGAAATGAAATGATTCTGATATCTGCCTTGCAACATATTTATATGATTTATAGAGCAAATTCGAGCTTTCAAATTCTTGTTACTGTCTTAAAGTTTGGAAAGGTTGGAGTTATATTAGAGAATCCAACCCCATAATAGTAATACTCTTTTGGAAACTAGAGGGGATGTATTAGTTTGTCCGAAGAACTTCATTATTGTTTAGATTATTAACTTATGGTTTCTTCTGATTATTTAACTTGATGCTTTAAGGGAACTCGAATGCCCTGTGACTATGATAGTAAATGTACTCGAGTACAGAACAAAGAGTCTTAGCATGCTGCTTTTGGCATATATGGGCAGTCAAACAAAGAAGTTAGATGTATTAGTTCGTTATTGTTAGTTAAGTCAAACAATTACAAAATGTGCAGTTTATTTTTAAGAGTTTTAGTTTTTGGACTTTTTGGTTTATTTTGATTCGTTGTCCTTTTGACTACTGTAATTTTGAACTTAAAGAAATTATTGGTTGTTTTTCTAGTTTTTAGCAATTTGGCTCTTCTTTCCCTGCAGGGTTGATTCTAGAGTTTACCCTTTTCTTACTGCTGCATCATAGTTTTGTACTTTTTTTAAAAAAAAAAAAATATAATAGGTCAACTTTACTTCTTCCTTGATTAAAATTGAAAACTCGGTTACAAGCATTTCTCTGGATTTAAATAAAATTCTAGAAAAAAAATCTTTTTTTATCAAGATATATGGAGGTCTACTTTGAATTTCTCCTGAAAACAACTGAGATAAGTTCTTTAATATATATGAGTGGCTTTTAATTGAAACCCTCCATTTTTATCTATCACAGTTGTTTGGTGGCTTCATTATTCTGTGCTTTAGTGACTCTGGAAAAGTGTGGAAGTGGCTGCAAGTGCCTTGATTTCCTATAATCTCTACTTGAGGGAGTCATTGAGACTAGAACTTTGTAGGATGATACTTGTAACGTATTATTGGTAAAGTTTGTGAAATGGTAGTAGTTGTAGTGGAAATTCAATTGGTCTTGGCTTAGTTCACCATTTGGTGGAAAGTATGTAGAATTGTGCACAAGTAAGAATATTGATTGGTATTCTGATAGGAAAGTGCATAATTGAGCATTTTTTTCTTCATATGTAGATTGAGTAAATTTTTAATCCATTCCGCACTCGGACATAATGATTTCAAGTTGTTAGCTTTGTCCTTTTATGTAGTTGTCATAAATAAATGTTGTGATCAAATCATTGATTATGATTGGAATGACTATTGAATTCCCTGCTGTGCAATGCAAAAGAAAATTGTTGATGGTAACTTATATTTTATATAAATTACCTCTTACATTATCATGAAATTGTTAAGGAGCTTATAGTGGTAAGCATATAATTTCATAAGTTGAGTCCTTTTTATTTGGTATATAGTGCCCAGCAGTATTAGTCCTTTTCCTATTTCATGCACAGATTAGTCATATTAATCAAGTACATTAGAGACCATGTTCTAAAGTCCTTGCTAATTTGAATTAATCCTAAAAAATTTCTAATTTTTCAAGCTTTATAAGGTTTTCTGTCGTGCCTTTGGGATCTATATTTTAGATTGACTATTTGATTATCCCTCAGGAAAAGGGTCGGCCACTACCAAAGTTTGGTGAATGGGATGTCAATGATCCAGCCTCAGCTGAGGGATTCACGGTGATCTTTAACAAAGCTAGGGATGAGAAAAAGACAGGTGGCAAACCTGAGTCTCCAGGAAAGGCTGATCCTCATGGCAGACCTGCATTAGATCCTGGCAAACCTCAGAGTGTAAGATGTTCTTGATTAAACCTCTTTTCCTCTCACTCAAAAAAAAAAAAGAACCTCTATTCTTAATGGACACACAGCCACACACAAACACATTTATATTTCTATATATGTATTATTAAATTTTTCTTAGGCAGTAAACCAATATATATGTTGACAGAGAATATAGTCACGACACGAGAGCCTTGGCCAACTGGATCCATGACTCGTTGAAACACTGATTTCTAGGTTATAACCTCTACTGATTTTTGTTCCAGTGGTACAGTCATGATTACTATAGATCTTTATACATTGACTACTGTCTTCAAGGATTACATTTGTCATACTCCTTTTGCATTCAAAATTAACTTATATATGCATTCCTTGTATTAGTTTGTGGCTAGGACAAAAACGTCTAGCCCATAAGAAAAAGGTGATAGATGGGTTTACCATGTTTTTGAATGTAGTGCACCTGGCACCTGCTAATTTTTGTCTCTGTTTGGCTGATCTAACTCAGAGTTTGGCTGTTGACCTTGCAGTATAACTGGGATTTGTCATTTGAACAGTAGTTGTGTGTGTGTTTTTCTTTTTCTTTTTAGGGGAGGGGGGTATCTTGGGGTGGGGGGCAACTGATCGGTTTTCATGGAATTGCATTTGATGTTGGTAGATTTTTTATTATCAAATTGAAAAGTAATCATTAAATAGATTGTGAGAATCCATATTAATTCACAGGCTGAATGATCTTATCTTTTTACCCTCATGAATGATTCACTTGATTTCCAGAAAAAATGGTTTTGCTGCATAAACCCTCCTGCAGAATCGTAGCAACGGAAGCACCTCTGTAAACGCTTAAACAGAAGAACATGCTTATGTATAACTAGCTCCACAGTATTTTCACAAAGATAGGAGCTGTAGAGCCATAAGTGAAACCTGCTGGAATTTAGTGTATGTGCTGTAAAACTGAGTTGCAGTGGGGGAGAGCAAAGAAGACAGACTATTATTTGTATCTATATGTATCAATGTTGTGTTTTATTGTTAGGAGCCCAGGTTTCTTTCTGCTTTGGCTCCTTTTGTGCTGAGTTATAGAGCGTTGCTTGCCACAACGTTTTCCTTGTATCATCAAACATATCTTATTTTGTGAACGGGGTTGTATTCCTTTGATTTCGTTGCCTGGATAAAGCTTACAGTTTGATACGTACCTCATTTTTACCCTCTTTCTATCATTATTGGTTGTCATTGGCTCGTTGTGTCTTTTCCGAGTTCCTTGTCAAAATAATTCACCACTACATCAGAAAGATAATAATCCAATACAGCACATTCAGAACTCAAGACCTGTGAAAGCGTTATTCTCTTGTTGTTTCAAAGAAACTGGCTGAGGGTCCGAGACTAATCGTCACATGGGCAGAATCAACTTTTAATAAAAATTAGTGAATGTGAATAATTGAATATCAATATTAATATAAATACTTCTAATACATGACGATTTTTTATTTTTTAGCTGGTGAGATGTAAATATGAGAAATAATAATAACAATAACAAA
Source organism: Cercis canadensis (assembly GCA_003255065.1). Taxonomy (NCBI): domain Eukaryota; kingdom Viridiplantae; phylum Streptophyta; class Magnoliopsida; order Fabales; family Fabaceae; genus Cercis; species Cercis canadensis. The sequence continues at coordinate 12,435 of QAOA01003577.1, read as the reverse complement.
GATTACAAGCTTGTTGATGTAAAAATTAGCGGAGTTTTCATGGGATAGCTCAGTAATTGAGCTCTTAGTATTTTATAAGATAAGTATTAGGTTCAAATCTCATTAAGTGCCATGAAATTTTGGGAGGAGATAAATTTCTTATTAATGTATAGCCTTAAGTGAATAAAAAAATTTAGGAAGGCATAGTCAATATAAATGAAGCAAGCAATAACGAATACCATAATGCAACAAATCTTCTTGCAGTAAAAGCAACAATATTACAATAAAAGGTCCATCTTTACGACGAATATAAAAGTTGCATAAAAAAAAATAAGGTCTTGCACGGCTAATTGACTTTTTTTTATCTTAGTTTTGAAAAATGTTTACAAGAATATAAAAGTTGCATAAAAAAAAATATGGTCTTGCACGGCTAATTGACTTTTTTTTATCTTAGTTTTGAAAAATGTTTACAAGAATATAAAAGTTGCATCAAAGAAAATAAGGTCTTGCATGACTAATTGACTTTTTTTTTTTTATCTTAGTTTTGAAAAATATTTACAAGAATATAAAAGTTGCATCAAAGAAAATAAGGTCTTGCATGACTAATTGACTTTTTTTTTTATCTTAGTTTTGAAAATTATTTACAAGAATATAAAAGTTGCATCAAAGAAAATAAGGTTTTGCATGACTAATTGACTTTTTTTTTTATCTTAGTTTTGAAAATTATTTACAAGAATATAAAAGTTGCATCAAAGAAAATAAGATCTTGCATGACTAATTGACTTTTTTTTTATCTTAGTTTTAAAAAATATTTACAAGAATATAAAAGTTGCATAAAAAAAAAAATAAGGTCTTGCAAGGCTAATTGACTCTTTTTTTTATCTTAATTTGAAAAATATTTACGTAAATATTTTTCTTTTAAAACCACTTACTTAAATACCTTATTTTTTTATTATATTTAAAAAAAAAATTCAGAAGAGGTGACGCCACTGTCACTACTAGTCGGTCAAACAGATTCCTTTCTTTCACGTTTTCTCTTATTCTTCATCAAAGCCAAGTGCATTCTATTTTTCAGGTGACCAGTGGCACCTCTTCTAGAAAGGTTTTTAAAAATATAATAAAAAATTAAAAAATAAGGTATTCACGTAAATACTTTTTAAAACTAAGGTAAAATGGTCAATTAGCATCTTGCACACCAGAAAATAAAACTTCCATAACACGATACAAACATTAGAAAAGCCAAATTTACTTTATTGATCATGAAGTTCATATGGGTTGACCAAAGAGAGATGACTCCCGAAAATTTACTTTATTTGAGTACTGAAACACCACAGAAAGAAAGCAAGAAGTATGGTTTTGATCTCAACAGCTCCATGGAGAATCAGTCTGAAGTGATTGAATTCATTTGGCATATCCAGAGATTCAAGGTGCCTCATCTCATTAATTTATTGAGGCACATAGACCATCTCCATATTCTCTCCTTACATGCTTTATGCCCAACTTCCTTAGTTACCTCAACTTTCTCAACTCTTTGATCAACTCTTCTCCACCATCATGTATTTCCACATCACAAAGAAAACTGTATCTTGTAGTTTCGGAAGTAAATTAAAAGATGCCCTAGCTTTTATAACCTTGTTTATCTTACTTGGTATCTCATGCACCATTGTTTGTTTTAAATCCAAGGTCTCTAGCTTCTGTAGCTTACCGATGGATTTAGGAAGAACTTGTACCTTTGTATTCCTAAAGCTTAAATATTTCAAGTGAAATAAATTCCCCAAATTATGAGGAACATTAGTCAAACGACTGTCTTCAAAATCCAGAACCTTCAGAACCCTAAATTCTGTAGAGACTGTATTCAAAAAATTTCTGGCAATTCATTTGCTTCAAAAATATACATAGACCGATTACTTGAGCTTCCAATACTCCCAAGCACATCATACGAATTGGTTGCAATTGCCAAGAGTCGAGTCATCCCATTTGAGATTGTTTGAGCATCTTGATTCACAAACCTGCATAAACTTAAATCGTTCATTTTTCTCATAATCATCTCATGCAACAAATCATGAACTCCACACCTTCTAGCTTTTCTATCAAAGTTAACCTCTGATGCTTGAACCAAGCTTCTATGAATTAACTCCGTTAAGTATGATTTTGCAACTTGCTCCAAAGTTTTTCCCCTATCATATTTAACAAATTCTTCCGCTATCCATTTTTTTAGTTAGTCTCACACATCTAATGTAGTAGTCCTCTGGATATATACCAAAATACAAGAAGCATGACTTGAGATATTCATAACTAAGCTAAAATCTTTGTTATACAATCCCTTCTTAGTAAATAATATATAAGTATTACTGTAAATTCTCGCTAAAACTTATAACATACATTAATCTGAAAATGTGATAGTCTCACTTTATTAAAAATAATATATATATATATATATATATAACTTAATAAATAAAAAAAAAACTATAGAGGTGCTTTTAGCTTCTTGTACGAAACATTCGATTCTTCTCTATGCCATCTCCCTTCCTCAATTATATAAAGTATATTTTATTTTGAACTAGATACTTTTTTAAAATCATGTTAAGAAGTTTTTTTTTTTTTTTTAATTTGATATGCTTTGAAGTTTTTACTCCTCCACTATATGTGAACGATATTTATCATTAATTATTTAATATTATTGTCACTTCTTTTTTTCATTTTAAATTCGAATATCTCGGGCACCCAAATGATGTGATAGTTTTTTTTTTTGTCAGGACCCATATGATGAAACTCTGAATAAACAATGAAGCAACTAGGGAGATAGAGGGTCTGCTACTCTAAACTCATATCTAAAAGAGTTTATTTCTTAGTATTTGATCCCTAGTAATAGACTATTGCTGACCATAGCCATGGGCGAATACTATATTAGAGTCTAGAGATAGGAGGTAAACGCAGGCTTAAATGTTCCCATGACTTAGTTTGCATAAAATAATGGAACTTCAATAAAATCTGCATAATCTAGTTAATTTCACCGCAGGTATGGCTCGTTTGAAATATCAAATGTCTCCACTATTTTGTGGGTGACGAGAGGACTTAACTCTTATTCTTAAGCAAGGACACAGCATTTTCAACATGACTTAACTCTTATTAACTAATACATAGAATAATAGTGGGGCTGGGTTGCATGTCCATGTGCCTCAAGAATAAACCAGTCCCAAGTAACTCTGCTAAGCAATTTTCAATTCCGGGATTTTTATGCATGTAACTTGGAAATGTAAAGAGAAAAAAAAATTCGCAGAATTGTTGGTCCTAAAAAATTTACAATTCATAGCAATGTGATATTTAGACCCTAGATAACCCAAGCTTTCCTTCAAAGAGGCGGTGAAGGAGATAAACTTGGAGGATGCTGGAACCAATTAGCGCTCCTGATTCAAGCACGGCCTTTGTAATAGCTCTGCTGCTCATTGCGTTGTTTACTGTAATTGCAATAGTAAACTCATGATTAGACACAATATTCCATTCTATCTAGCTCTGCATCTCATTTGTATGATTGTTCAAGTGGCTAAAATTTAAATTCACAAGCATCTTTGCTACTTGGAAAGTTCCTATTTAGACATAATAGTCTAACAGGTTCTAAATTGAAACACAACTGAATAGTAGTTGAAAGTTTGAACCACACATGGGTCAAGTTGTCAATTGCTCTACCTAGAAAAGAACATTTCTTTCTAAAACAAGTTATCTCACTTCATTGTCTATACTTCATATTTTCCTCTACACTATCATCGATGCTATTAACAATTTCGTGGAGTCTCTTTAACATGTGATGCCATGCAATTAGAGCAACAGAACCTTAAAGTTGTAACACATACCTAACGCTTGGCGTTCAGTCTGAGCCTGGAGCCAATGCTGTTCGAACTGGATGTTGTAAAGACCTTCCTCTAACTTAGAAATCTGTTCTAACAAAGGATTGAAATGCTCTGCAGTCATGCAGATATCAGTGATAACCTCCTAAACAATCCACAAGGCTTCATAATAGCATAATGGACCAGCACAAAGTATATGAATGAAAAATTGGTTAAATAATAGCTCACCATCTTTGGCATGCTGATCATTGTATGAAAAATGGCTAACAAATACATCAAAATCAATGGTTTCATGATAGGGAGAATTGTTGGTGAAGCAAAAACGATAGAGTCCTTTATTCTGAGCCACAAATTCAAACTTTTCAGTCGTCTTGTCACGAACATCTTGAATTTGATCACCCAAAGGTCCCTTCACCTTATGATTTCAACAAAATTATCGTAACAATAGTTGGATTCCTAAACATTCTGCATAACATATAACTCTTTTACTTTACTATCGATCCTAGTTGTGTTAAAATATTCATATTTCCACTTTTTTTCTTTTTGTTTTTTTCCTTTTAGAATCATCATCTTGACATTTAACGATGACAAAGACAAATCATGCCCATTTTGACAAAAATCTCACAGTTATGATGATAACCTAAATTTAACATGCTTTCTATCTTCCCCAAATATCCATTAATTTGAGCATTGAGCGTTTGTAATATCACATTTTAAAAACGATCCAACAGGAGAGAATATGAACCAACAAAAACAAAGATTAAAGGTTATAATTAACCAAGCTATTTTCATGGAGTATGAAAAAGAAAAAATATTTCAAGGGCTTCAAAAGATCTGCTTTCATGTAGTTTAGAAATCATTCAAGGAACTCTCTATATCATATTTCAAGCATCATAAGTTGATCTGCACTACACATTCTTATGGCAACTTAAATCTTAATAGAAGTCTATATCAAAAACAAAATGCCTCATCTAAATTAGAAACATCCAAATAACAAGACATAAATGAGGAACCTGAAAAATATTATAGCAAAATTGAGAACAAAAAGAAGAATCTAATGAACGAGGAAAAATAATTTATAGAGGCATAAAACATACCACAAGATCAACAGTTTCTTCATTGTAATGCCAAGACGAATCGACCTTCATTACAACAAAAGAAACATGGACTGTATCTCCTTGATACTGAACATTATGAGAGAAACACTCTTCTCTGTCAATCACAAATCTAATCCCATCCACTGCATTCAAGCTTGATAAGAGTAACAATACAAGCGTGAAATTGGGTAAGCCAACCTTCATTTCTACCTATATAACACATGCGACAAATTCAAGTCAGTATGGAAAACATTTCTTGCCAAATTTGAATGCATCATCTTTCATCCTCAATCAGTTTTCTAAACAAACCTGAACAAACTTCCTTACAGAACTGGAAATGAATTACCATGTATCAAAACGAGGTTCATATAAAAGAAAAATTATATCTCCTTTTAAATGAGTTTTTTTGAGAAAAAGTTTTCCAGCCAGCCAGGGTACACAAAATATGTATTCTCTAACCAAAGTTATAAAGAGCATAATCAACAGCAAAACTAACAAGAACTAGTAAGGCAATATGACGTATTCCATTTGCACCCAAACAACTGAAACAAGGAAAGAACTCAAAGGAAATAATTCGAAAGAACAGTTTTTCTTCCTTTATTGCCATGATTGCTTCCCCGGAAGAGAACATGATTTCCCCATAATTTAAGCACTAATAAAGGACCCATTTTGTCAAAATCATAATTTTACAAGGCATGAGATTCAGAGTTTCCTTTTCCAATGCCTTCTTGGCGATCATATGAAACATGAATGGATCGGATAATGGCCGAATCAATAGGGATATAAATGAGAATTGAACAGAAAAATATTACCTTTGGAGAAGATTTTGCTGCAAATTAAAACAAATTTTAAATGAAATAAAGAATGTAAGAGCTTCACAAACTCATGAGATGTTTACAATCTGCGATATTTGCAAAATTTCGGTTTGGTTTCCCCCGTCAAACGTTTTCATGAAGTAGTTTGTGTGAAGTACCAGGTTTATAATGTACATTTGTACTTGTCGTTCGTTAAGAAATAAGAACTATGATCCTACGGATGGGCCAGGAGTTACCAAATAATTGAGCTCGGCCATGCTAGCAAAAGCCAAAGAACAAAACTTGGGCCAACTACTTTCAACAAAAAAAAAAAAAAAAGCTATAAATCTAAGATTAAATTACATCTCGGGTCTTGAGTTTTGCACTTTCTTTTCTCAATTTCAACCAATAGAATTTTAACTTTTAAGTAATTATTATTGGGTCCCTTAAATAAATAACTTTCTCAATAAAAAAAATTTAAATATACTATAGGTTCTTATAATTTTTTTCCCCTTCTTTCAGGGTCTTTATAGTTTCAAATTTTTTTAATTGGGTCTTTACATCATCTTAGGTCATAATTCCATTAGTTTAGTGCTAACATGACAAACAGCTTCTCCATGTGACAATAGATGAAGCTTATGTAGTGTCAAAGTGACACACAACTTGCTTCCATTCTTCTTATAGGTAGAGAGAGAATGGAAGAAAAAGGTAGAGAAAGAAGGAAAGAAGATGAAAGATGATAAGGTGTCAATTTTTGTGCCACTTTAGCTCTATGTTAGCATTTTTTATTGTCACATAAACAAGTTGTCTGACATGTGAGTATTAAACTGATAGAGTTATAATTAAAGGTGATGATAGAGACCCAATTAAAAAAATTTAAAACTATAAGGACTCTAAAAGAAAAAAAAAATATAGAGACTTGAGTACATTTTAAAAAATTAAATTAAATTAAATAGGTTACAATTATTGTTAACATTTTAAAATTTTCTTTCGATGACCTATGTTCATCACCCATGGTTCCTGTGTATGTCAGTAGTTGTAAATTAAGGTAATTTTGAAAAATTAAAAATAATTGTGACTCATCTGAAAATAATTTTTATTTGAGTAACTTAAAAATAGTTTTACTCCACAATTTTTCTGTTCAATTGAATCTTTATTAAATTCAAGTGAGTTATTGAGCTTGGCCATGCAAGTAATTAGAAAAAAAAAAAANCCATGCAAGTAATTAAAAAAAAAAAAAAAAAGTTATAAATCTTAGACTAGATTTCATTTTGAGGAGAATGGTTTAAAAATGAAGGTAGATATGATATATGTTAAATACATTATCTCATAATAAGATATCAATATATGTATTATGTCTAAATTTATTATTAATTTATTCTCATATACTTTCCTTTCCTCATTTGTTTATCAAGCAGAGCCCAAATTTAGGTTACACTTACCCGGTTTAAGCCTTTTAATGGCCAAGCTTGGTCTAAACCCAACTCAGCGTACCACATGATCAAAATTTCTCTAGCTCCTTGAAAGTGCAAGTCAGAAATATTCAGCCCAAGTGTAGTGAGTATTATTCACTAGCTCCTTCGACACAAATTCTTTTGTTGGGCAACTTGGGAAGCATACTAGTTCAAGTTCAAGTTTAAGACATCTTTATCCTAACCATCACACCCATTTATTTCTACTAAGCTTTGGTGGCCTTCACTTCAATAAAGATAATAGATTAGCATGACGAAAAAATATTTGGTAATGAAATGAAAAAATCAAAAAGACAAGGCTATAACACAATTTTCTATCTTTTCCTAGTTAAACATGATGGCAAATTAATGCGTCTTTCTATTTCACTTTAACATCAAAGAATTGACAAAATGACATAACCAATATCATTCAAAATAAAAGAGTAATGTAGAGATCGATTTAGTGCAAGGCATTGAAGAGGACGCATGCACTTAGAGCCAGTGCTATTGATTTAACTGCAACAGAGCTTGGCAATCTTCCCTTGTCCTTCCTTAAGAAAAGGCCTTGGTAGAGAGGCAAATTGATGAGAACAAAACACCCACTCAGAAGAACTTGAAAAATCATTGTCTCAATAACTCCAAGGCCACCTTCACTTAGGATTGCATCCTTTAACACTCCTAGAAAACAAAACAGATTGAGCACTGCAAGTGTTGCTAGAAGAGTGACCATTGGGGAGGAGTCTCCAAACTCCATAACTTCTTTCTCGAAGCGTTGGAAAACGTCTTCTTCTACCATTTTAGGTGTGATTGTAAATGATAAATCTGATAATCCAATTTGCTTCAATATGGTGTCAATAAGACCAAACAGATATGAACTTGATTTCTTGTAAAGCCATATCCTTTGATCATTCCACCAGCCCTTGATTGTGCCTCCAGCCCACAAAAACTCAAACAAGCTGTAAATACTTGTTCCAAGTGTAACATATGCGAAAGGTATGAACCATGGGCTTGACATCTGATAATTCCAAGAAAAAAAAAATCATTCAGGTTATACATTTTATTCTTAATGCAAATTAGGGGCTTTAGCAGAGTTTAACTCAGGTTATTTACAGGTAGAGATGCTTCTTTTTAAATGTAATGAGTGAAAAGCTTAGCAGAAAAAAGAAAGAAAAGGATTAGCAGTGAAGCAAAAAAANGGATTAGCAGTGAAAAAAAAAAAAAAAAAACCATTCAGCAGTAAAGCAATTATGATCCTGTACTGTACCTGTGGAAATAAGGAAATGCCTTTGAGGAGGTACAAGGAAGGGATGATAGAATAGTATAGTGTTGGCAAGCAAGTAGGAGCCCATAGGCAATATCTCAAATATCCCATTTGGAGGCCAAATTTGATCCTTCCATGAGCATACCATGCAGGGCTATACTTGGAAAGCAAAATTTGTAAATCTCCTTCTGACCATCTCCTGTGTTGAACAAGTGTTTGAGGCAAGGTGTTTGGAGCTACACCTAAGAATGCTTTCCTTGGAGGGTTATAGTACACTGATTTCCATCCTTGGCACTGTATAGATAACCCTGTTATCACATCCTCCACTGCACACCCATATTTTAATCCCATCTGCAATCACAGATTAATTAGTCACTGCAAGTTCTTTAGTTACAAAATACCTTACTAGATGGGTTAATGAGTTAATGAGAGAAAGAGACCTCTTTTCCCCAGAGTGTGTTTTCCTCATAGGTGCAGCTTGCAAGAGCCTTTGGTTTGTCTTCTAGTTCATACAAGCTCGTTTCTACCACTTGGTCATTCTCAGTCTTCCAATCATTTCTGTATTGATCACTGAACTTCCTCCCACTGAGAATTTCTCTCCTGTGAAAGCAGCCAGATCCAACATACAAAGGGCCACCACAACCATCAGCACCATGGAATTCCACCTTCACGTGCAAAACACATTATTGTGGTTGATAGAGCCAATTTCAGAATGTTAATCAAGTAGTAAATAAAACAATGAGATTCATAAATATTAACTCACCTCGTAACCTACTAATAGAGCATTGCCATATAAATCATTCTTGGTGACATTCTCAAAGTTCTGTGGACACTGCACAAAAGCAATCTCATGCCCTTTCTCCTCATCCATGAAAAAGCAGAGTGCACCTCTCAGAGATTGTGAATTGTTTGAGTACATGTCACAATCTACATTAAGAATAATGTCGCCATTGCTAATCTTTGATGATACCCTTATCTGCATTTAGGAACAATACTATGAACTATTAACTAAATATGATCCTGATACAATTTGCTTGGTTTTATTTTATATAATGTATGATCAAAACTGAATATAAATTACCAGTGAATTCATAGCCCCAGCTTTGAAGTTATGGTGATACTGGGGTCTCTTCTCACGAGCCAAATATACCAGAGTTGGCAAAACAAACCCATCTACATCTTTTGAATTTGGGTCCTTTTTATGAAGTAAAATCTACAAGACATCAAGGCATTAGAACAAACAGGTAGCAGACATAAGAGACAATGACAAAACTATTGCAATAAATATGGTTGCTTTATATAGAATTGACTATAATAGCACACTTTCTGACTGAGGAATAACAATTAATGAGTTGAAGGGGCTAAAGAAAGTAACATACTTGAAGAATTGTGTCATGGTCCCGGCGAGAAGAATATGAATCCCACTGAGAAAATCCCTTATGATTTGAGAGCACTTCTTCTGGTACTCTACCCAATTTGGCTACATTTTCGATTCTTTTTTCCATATCTTCGTATAATTTCTACAATAGGAAATAGATACAACTTAGAAAGAACCAGAGAGCTATACATAACTGATTCATTCCAAGCAAAACATCGTTTTATACAGTGATGCTCCTCCTTGCTGAGTCTATTGAATAGCAAAATTGTTGTTCATCCATTTTTCTCACAAAAGCATTACTCGTATTATTATTATTACTTTTTTTTAAAAAAAAAAAAATACTATATAGTAATATCATCAATCAAGAATAATAGTAATTGCGTACCAAACTCATTATTTATTTGTTATAAAAATGGCGGCTGCCGATATAGTATAATAAGATATTATGCTAACTGTGCTAAGAGAAATGGTCATCCGAAGACTAAATATCTCACCTATTCCCATGTTTAAAGGATTTATTTAATACGAGTGGTTTGAAAAATTAAGTAAGTCTAATTATAGTTATAAATATAAATTATGATTAACACTAATAAAAAATATATAAAAGGAGTAATAATATGTATAATGTTAATTGTCCTCTTAGCATATTATTGAACTTTTACTTCCTAATAGGGAAATGGCACCATGGCGGCTACGGATATAGTATAAAGCCATAGTAGGCCCATAAGCAACTTGATCCAGAGCCTCACCTTCCCCACTAGACTAGAAAATAATGGACGTATAAAATATATTATAATCCAACGTTACACAACTAATGTTTCTGCTTGTTATGCAGAAGTGCCACAAATTTACGCTTTTTATTAAAATCACAANTTTTAGACAATTTATTAAAATCACAAATAATTTTTTGAGTCACTAAAATTTTTTTAGGAAAATTATAATTATATATTAGTCAACAAAAAAATAAATTTAAAAACTTTACAATAATTATGACTAACCTACATTTTTTTTTTTGAGCTACTCATCTAAAATTATTTATGGTTTAAGTAATCTAACAATAATTATCTTTTTTTTTCTTTTTGAATGAACAATAATTGTCTTTTACTTTTCTTATTTTAATCTGAAAAACACTTTAATTTTTTATCCCTTGTAAGTTCTCTACAGTAAGAAAATCTCTTATATGACCAAACTAAATTGAAAGTCTACGAAAGTCCTTTCAATTACATGTTTTAGTAGGAAACCTTATAGCAAGCATGCGATTAGCAAAATAATTAAATATTGAAGAAAGCGAAAAGCATAACTATGGTGAAGGAAATGTCTGACCATACATAGTTCCACTAAGCATTTAAATATGAAAAAAGATAGGCATAAAATGCACAGTTACCTTGATGTGTGCCAATTGTTTGAGGAGATTAGCATCATTAGAGATAGTAGCCGATGAGTAATCTTGCGTATTAAAATAAGCAGCAGGAGACCTGGGCTCCACCTTGAACCTCTTGCAGAATGGCACCCAGTGTTTAGCAAAGTTAGAAGCCTCTAACATTGCATAGAAAGTAATATCAGAAGCAGCATCGTCTGAGAGATACACACTAAGCTTCTGAGTTGGATAGTCATAAGCCATCACTGATAACACTGTGTTAATCACCATCGACGGTGGCTCAATCTCTGGATCTGCCGTGCACACAAAAATATCCACTTTTGGCAATCTACCCTCGTATCTGTTCGCAAACAAAGCTACCTATTTAACTTGCTCTTCTATTTAAGTTTATGAAATAGAAGAAATAAAAAGCGAAATGATAAATGTAGAAACCTTTGGGAGAGCCTGTCTTTGAAGGGTTGCCTGAAGACAAGGTTCCAGCGCAGGGCTTGAGTGAGGACCCAGTAAAGACCGAACCATAGCTCAGCAGCAAGCAAACCAAACCAAACCCATCTGCCCCTATCTTCACCATTTTTTGGTATGTGACTCAATCTGTAAACCCAAATCAAGCAATGGCTCACAAACAATGAGATTGCAAAGAGCCTATGAATCACTCTTCCTTTGGCTCTCTTCGTCTCAAACAATGGATAATACTCCTCGCCGCTATCCATCTCTTTCTTAGTTCTTGTTGGTTTCCTCCTCGTCTTTTGAGCTTTTAATTTATCTCTGCGCTTCATTAATTGCTCTCTTTCTGATTCTCACCGCATATTTATAGAGACAAAACTATGAAATGAATGACGTATGGAAGTGCGTGTGTCTTTTCTTTTCTTTTAAATATTTTTTGTTTGCTTCCTATTAGCCATTTCTTAAAAAAATATTGGTGGCTATTCAAAAATAAACCAAGTGAATGAGAAAGGGGAATGATGAAGTAATAGCCTAAGCTTTTGGGCGTCACTTAATATCATGAACACGTGTAATTGACACATTCTTTATATTTCTACTAAATTTAATTAAAAATATACCTAAACTTTTGCTGAACTTACAATAAAATCACTTAAAATTTTTACATCTCTACACTAGATATACAAATGTCATTTCTTAAATTATATTAGTTTAGTTGTCCTTGTCCCTATAAAATATGAACTCATTTAATTAAGATTAGCCTATTATTTAGTATTTATTCATTTGAAATTCTGTTTGAATTATATATATA
>QAOA01003564.1:38918-50808 GCA_003255065.1 Cercis canadensis | reverse complement strand
AAAGAAGAAAAGAAATTTTAGATGCTTACTTCTTCATCCATAAGAAAGAGAAATTCAAAGCCCTTCAAAAGCTTTAAATTTTTTAGACATTGTACCTCATAAAATATGATATCTCCAATACCCCTATGAAAGACAGCCAATGCTATACAGAAAGACCATCCAAATTTAGTCTCTAGAAAAATCACAATTAAAAAATATCAAAAGAAAACAAACTATTTTATGAAAAAAGAAATGAAGGCAGCCATGGATTGATAGATAAGAATAAATGGCTAGTCCTACTTATATCATCGTTGATTTGCAAACACTTGAGCATACCAAACAAATAATATAAGAAATAGGAAAAGGGAAAATAATAACTAAATAAGAAATATCAACCAAGAAGCAAAGAAAATTTAGATGCTTACTTCTTTATCCATGAGAAGGAGAAACAAACTAACACATTTGTTGGGAGAAGAAAAATAGAAAGCATTAGTTTCTGTGCAAGAACAAAAAACACAAAGCATAAAAANACAAAGCATAAGAGGAAATGATGATGTCTAAGCTTGGGACTCTATTTATACACAAAAGAAGAAGTATAAAAAAAATCCTAATATTTTTCAAAATTAAATTCCAATAAATATGTGCAACAATCATGTGTTGCTAAAAAATTAAATAAAAATAAATTCAAAATTAATATAAAAATAAAAAATTATACAATAATTCCATTCAAATGTGAATTATAATTCATTGATTGACAATCAATTTGGGAAATAACTAATTAGGCATTTTTTTTTGAATTTGACTTCAATGCTACTAAATTAAATGAAGGCAGACATGGATTGATAGAGAAACTAAAGAGCCGATCCTACTTATATCATCGTCAATTGGAAAAAAACTTGAGCATAACAAACAAAGAATATAAGAAATAAGAAAAGGGAAAACAATAACTCAATAAGAAATATCAACCAAGAAGCAAATAAAGTTTAGATGCTTACTTTTTTATCTATGAGAAGGAGAAACAAACTAACACATCTGTTAGGAGAAGAAAAATATGATGTTTACTTTTTTATCCATGAGAAGGAGAAACAAACTAACACATCTGTTTGGAGAAGAAAAATAGAAAGCATTAGTTTCTTTGCAATAAAGGAAAAACACAAAGCATAAGAGAAAATGATGATGTCTAAGCTTGGGACTCTATTTATACACAAAAGAAGAGGTATAAACAAAATCCTAATATTTTTCAAAATTAAATTCCAATAAATATGTGCAACAATCATGCACTGCTAAAAAATTAAATAAAAATAAATTCAAAATTAATATAAAAATAAAAAATTATACAATAATTCCATTCAAATGTCAATTATAATTCATTGATTGACAATCAATTTGGGAAATAACTAATTAGGCATTTTTTTTTTAATTTGACTTCAATGCTACTAAATTAAATGAAGGCAAACATGGATTGATAGAGAAACTAAAGAGCCGATCCTACTTATATCATCGTCAATTGGAAAAAACTTGAGCATAACAAACAAAGAATATAAGAAATAAGAAAAGGGAAAACAATAACTCAATAAGAAATATGAACCAAGAAACAAATAAAGTTTAGATGCTTACTTTTTTATCCATGAGAAGGAGAAACAAACTAACACATCTGTTAGGAAAAGAAAAATAGAAAGCATTAGTTTCTTTACAAGAATGAAAAATACAAAGCATAAGAGGAAATGATGATGTCTAAGCTTGGGACTCTATTTATACACAAAAGAAGAAGTATAAAAAAAAATCCTAATATTTTTCAAAATTAAATTCCAATAAATATGTGCAACAATCATGTGTTGCTAAAAAATTAAATATAAATAAATTCAAAATTAATATAAAAAAAATATACAATAATTCCATTCAAATGTGAATTATAATTCATTGATTGACAATCAATTTGGGAAATAACTAATTAGGATTTTTTTTTTTGAATTTGACTTCAATGCTACTAAATTAAATGAAGGCAGACATGGATTGACAGAGAAGACTAAAGGACTGATCCTAGTTATATCATCGTCAATTTGAAAACACTTGAGCATAACAAACAAAGAATATAAGAAATAAGAATAATCAATTTGGGAAATAACTAATTAGGATTTTTTTTTTGAATTTGACTTCAATGCTACTAAATTAAATGAAGGCAAACATGGATTGACAGAGAAGACTAAAGGGTTGATCCTACTTATATCATCGTCAATTTGAAAACACTTGAGCATAACAAACAAAGAAGATAAGAAATAAGAAAAGGGAAAACAATAACTAAATAAGAAATATCAACCAAGAAGCAAAGAAAGTTTAGATGCTTACATTTTTTTCCATGAGAAGAAGAAAAAAACTAACACATCTATTGGGAGAAGAAAAATAGAAAGCATTAGTTTCTTTACAAGAATAAAAAAAACACAAAGCATGAGAAGAAATTATGAGTGTTTGGGGAAGAGGGTTGGCCACGGTTTCTGGAAAAGTGAGAGGAGGACTAAGTGTTGTGGTTGGTTGAATAATTTTTCTTGGCATAATGGTCAGTAAGGGGTGGGTCAATAGGCGTGTCTGCTTTCTTAAGGTGGGTCTCATTATCAAGAAGCATGTCAAACAATTCATCAAAGAAGACAGGATTCTCTCGTACCCGGAGAGAAGAGGAGATGTCTCGATATTCAGCACCTAATCCACTAAGTCAATAGAGAATGAGATCAATCTCGTCAAGTGGGTGACCAATGATGGTGAGTACATCAGTGATTCCCTTGACAGTGAGCAAATATTCTGTAATGGAGGAAGAACCTTTGGAAAGGTTGGAAAGACGCTCTTTTAATGACATGATGCGGGATCTAGAGCGATTGGCAAAATCACATTGCAGCTGCTCCCAATCAGCTTGAGATGTTTCAGCCTGGGAAATTACTGCATGTGCATCAATATCATAGGCAACCATGAAGGCTAAAAGTAAGAAGTGGTCTTGCCGGATCCAAAAGGTGCATTTGGGGTTTTCAATTTCTTTCCCATTTTGCATGATAAAGGGTGGGGGACAAGGTGTAGATCTGGTGATGTATCCAACCAATCCATAGCCAATAAGCATGGACTTCATTTGCTTTTCCCAAGCAACATAGTTGCTGTTGGTGAGCTTCATAACAAGGTTGGAAACATTTATAGTGACTAACTCAATGGGTGTGGTGGAAGTTGTGAAGGGAATGGTGTGAGGAGTGGATGAAGACGACATGGTGAAAAAGGAAATTGAGGACCGAAAATGGAGCTTGTGAAAGTTGTGTTTAATGCTCTGATACCATATAGGAAACGACACAAAGGCTGGAAAAATGTCTTACCTTTCTTTATTAATGTTAGTGTATATATATACACAAGTACATAAAACCCTAAGAGAGTTTGAATTCAAAACAAACTAAACTAACCCTAGAATATTAAACTATTGTAGATAAGTATTTACAAATATATATCTTTGACTTTGTATGCTACTTATCTTCTAATAGTCCTTTACATCTACCGCCTCTTTTGCTTGGAGGTCCATTGTTAAATCTACTGGGGTCCTAAAGGAGGGTTTGGTGTGGCGTGTTGGTACTAGAACACAGATCTCTCTTTGGCAATATAATTGGCTGGAGTGTGGTCTGTTGTTTCCTCATGTAGACAGCATAACAGAGTTTGAGAGCAACTTATCTATAAGTGCCATAATTAGCAATGGAAAGTGGGATCTTTGCATTTTGGATGGAAGGGTGCATCAAGCAGTAAAGGAGAAAATTCTTAGTGTTCCTCTTGCTGAATATGGTGGATTTAAGGACAGTATCTCTTGGGGAAATGATACAGATGGAAGGTACACAGTGAGGCCAGGTTATGAATGGTTACTAGCTAATGATGTTACTCACATAGATACCCAAAGGTGGAATTGGGTTTGGAAGCTTGGGTTACCGGAGAAAATTAAATTCTTCATCTGGTTAGCGATCCATGAGGCCATTCCCACGAATATTTTTCGATGTGAAAGACACCTTGCTCTAAGTCCTGCGTGTAATAGATGTATGAATGAGACTGAAAGCATTTTCCATTGTCAGCAAGTGTGGATGTATTTGGGTTTTGGTGTAGCGAATGGTTTCTGGGATCTTGAGTTAGATATGTGGATCTCCGGCCATGGACAAGTAAGAGGTCACATAAGAGACTTTCATACTCTTTTCTACTGTGCTATTTGGTGGATTTGGAGGGCACGTAATGAGGAGGTCATAGAGGGAAAGGATACTCATTTGATGCTAACGTTGAGCAAGATAAAGGTGTTGGCCCATACTTGTAAGAAAGTTTTTTCAATCGACAATGCTGCTAGTAACAAAGAGGTGCGATGGGTTCATTAGCAAACTCCGACAGTTCAAAGACACCTTGCTCTAAGTCCTGCGTGTAATAGATGTATGAATAAGAGTGAAAGCATTTTCCATTGTCGGCAAGTGTGGATGTATTTGGGTTTTGGTGTAGCGAATGGTTTCTGGGATCTTGAGTTAGATATGTGGATCTCCGGCCATGGACAAGTAAGAGGTCACATAAGAGACTTTCATACTCTTTTCTACTGTGCTATTTGGTGGATTTGGAGGGCACGTAATGAGGAGGTCATAGAGGGAAAGGATACTCATTTGATGCTAACGTTGAGCAAGATAAAGGTGTTGGCCCATACTTGTAAGAAAGTTTTTTCAATCGACAATGCCGCTAGTAACAAAGAGGTGCGATGGGTTCATTAGCAAACTCCGACAGCTGATATGATCCAACTCAATGTTGATGGCAGCAGCTTCGAGAACCCAGGTAAAGCTGGTTTTGGCGGTATCATTTGAGACAGACAAGGAAGGTGGCATGGAGGTTTTTGTGGGTTCATAGGCATTGGCACCAATCTTAAAGCTAAGCTTACTGCTATAAGGAAGGGACTTAATTTTTCCTGGGAAGAAGGTATTTTGCAGCTCATATGTGAAACAGACTCACAAGAAACTATTAATCTAATTAACTCTGCTAATATTAAATACCATAGCTATAGGGGTATCATTAGTGATATTCAAAACATTCTCAAGAGAGATTGATTGGTGTTTGTGTCTTATGTTCTGAGGGAGGCAAACCAAGAAGCGGATTTTATGGCTAAATTAAGAGCTAGAGGGCATGAAGGTTGGGATGTCTATGAGAACTCACCTTCAAATCTCTCTTTGACACTTTTAGCAAATCAACTTGGTGTTGCTTTTCCTAGGTTGTAGTCTTTTGTTTTTTCTCTCTTGTAACCAAAAAAAAAAAAAAAAAACATAAAGTTAAAGTGCTGATAATTTTGCGCAAATCAACTTCTTTAGAAATATCAAAAGTCATCATTCAGCAACTGA
Source organism: Cercis canadensis (assembly GCA_003255065.1). Taxonomy (NCBI): domain Eukaryota; kingdom Viridiplantae; phylum Streptophyta; class Magnoliopsida; order Fabales; family Fabaceae; genus Cercis; species Cercis canadensis. The sequence goes on along the minus strand of QAOA01003564.1, from coordinate 45,460 downwards.
AGAAGACAATAAAGATCTAAGGTCGGCTATGGATTTCATCCTCTAGAGCATCTCCCTTACTCTACTTACTTTCTCATCTTTATTTTAAGTTCTTGCTATTTTGATTATCTCTTTTAATTAGAAATTGTTCTTAGATCAGTTAGTGTTTAGATATTTTGGTCTTGTTGGTTTAGTCTTCATCTCACGGATGGTGACTGTTGATATGTTCTCACAGAATTTCTCATAGACATTAAAGTTCATGAGAAAGTCCATGAGAAATCATGTTCCAACTGTCACCATTAATTTGTTCGTTATCCTCACAGAAAGTGTCCATGAGAAATATTGAAGTTTCTTATAAACTTTCTCATGGACAACTAAATCTGTGAAAATTTGCATGAGAAAGTCAGTGAGAAACTTCAATGCACCGTTTCACTTAAAATTTGAATTTTTTAAGGTTTTTCTCACGGAGAAAATCCATGAGAAAACCTATTATTCTTCTTCCTCGCGAACCCGCCGCTGCCATTCTCCATTTTCAAGCTTTTCTCTCTCTTCTCTCTTCCCTCTTGGCCTAAGGCGTTTTTGCACCATTCTTGGCGGCGGTGGTTGGGTTTTCCAGCTGTCCACCTTAGCTTTCATCCTATCAGTTTAGTTTTTCGATTTATAGCTCATTGAGGTAGGTTCGGTATCCCCCTCTTGTCTGAGCTTTCTTTATTAAATTATTATCTATTTGTACCTCTAGCCTCTAGCTCTAATTTAGTCTAGTGTTGCACAAAATTAACAAGCATTGGTTACTAAATTAACCCACCAAGCATTGGTTACACATTAATATGAAATATAATATCTAATCTAGTTTAACTCTAATGTTGCCAAATGTGTAGTATGAAGTAGTGTTAAGTAATGTGTAATTAGTATAAATTTTTTTACAGGATGCCCCTAAAACTTTAGTCAACAACTTTGATATTGCACTATGCACACCTATGTGATGTGCAACTACACATTTCTCTTTATATACATATAATTTGTATATAGCTAAGTTACAAGGAGTTTGTATGACAATGTTGACCCTTGTATTCATTTTGGGGCAAATAGCTGTATGTAATGTGACATTTATTTTAGGTTTTCCATATGGGTATGGGTAGAGTGATCGTTCTATTTGTGGACACAACTTAGTAGAAATTTTTGTTAAGCCTAACTAAGGGAAAGGGCCAAAAGGCAAGTTGATGATTTCATTTCGTGAGTGGAGAATCATAATGAATGTTTGTGGATGGTCATGTCTATGGGGGGTCCTATTATATGACCCTTGCAAATGTTATATAGTTGTATATGAGATGTGTCCTACCATTTAGTACCCTAATTGAACTTCCATAAGTGTTCATTTCCAAATTGGATTGGATCACTCAAATGAACTATACATCCATCATATGTCAGCTTTGTTTTTATTTTTCTCATTACATTTAATTGGGTTAATAAAATTTTAGAGCATTTATCAAACAATTTTTCTTTGATGTTAAGTTCATTTGTTACCTAATCAAGTTTGTAAAAAAGATTTATAAGTATTTTATATATATTAATCTTAATTTGGTTTCTTCAATATTGTTTATGTGAATAAAGAATTGTAATTTTGTGACTGTAATTCTGTGTATTTGTGTGGAATTTTGAGTTCCTAGAATGTTCAAGTTTTAGGGGAGACTCTATCAAATTTTTGATTTAAGATTTAGGGGTTTATGGATTTAGTGTTTAGGGTTAGGATTTGAGGTTTGGGTTATGGTAATTTAGGGTTTAGGAAAGGGGTATAGGATTAGGGTTTAGGGTTTAAGGGATCAAGGGATATAGTTTAATGGTTTAGGGTTAGGATTTAGGGCTAAGGTTAGTGTTTAGTTAGGATTTAGGGTTTAAGGGATCAAGGGATATGGTTTAATGGTTTAAGGTTAGGATTTAGGGCTAAGGTTAGTGTTTAGGGTTTAAGGGGTCAAGGGTTAGGGTTTATGTTAGGGTTTAGGATTTAGGGTTTAAGTTTATAGTTTAAGATGTAAGGGGTCTAGGGTTAGGGTTTGGGATTTATAGGGTTATGGTTGGGGTTAGGGTTAAGGTTTAGGGTTTAAGGGGTCTAGGATTAGGGTTTAGTATTTGGGTTATGAAAATTTAAGGCGAGTGATTTTATTGTACACATAATTGCCTTGTTAATATTGTTTTTGTATGACAAATGTCAAATGATCATCGGTGGTCATCTCCAGCATCTGAGCCCTTAAGGAGGGACAAGGGTAAGGTTATGGCTCGGGCTTCTCGGACCAACCCGGTTTTGTCCTTGTTTATGCCGACCCCGAGGTTGGTGTGCACACCGTTGCCCATTACGATGCATGAGGGGAACACATCTAGAGCCCCCACCCCGGGATCCACAATGTCGGCCGTTGCAAGGTCGTCATGTGCCACTCCAAGTATTTTAGAGTTCCCATTGCGAAGCTCCCAAGCGGCTGATAGTCAGATTTGGATTTAGCCATATGGGAAGAAGGAGTAAGTATTTTCTAATACCTAGTTTTGATATTTTTTATCGTTTGAAGTTTATTATTTCTGATTGATAAGAATTTTTTTTTTTGTGCAGCTTTTTTCTGTTTAAGGAGCCCGTTAAAATTCTTTTGACTATCTATAAGTCGAAATATGAGTGCGATTAGACCGATCTCACCTATGTTCCTGATGAGGTGAAGGAACTCTGGTGGACAGAGTTCAAGATGATAATTTAAACTTAATTAATTTTATTTTGTTTTAAGCTAACTTAATTTCAATTTTACTAACCTTGATCTTTTGTTTTCTAATGCAGAGTAAATGTATCTGGGACTCACAGTTTGAGGGCCAGATTCATAAGATTTGGCTCACAAAGTGCAGCAATAACATTCACGCCTCCTTCCGAAACATTAAGAAGGAGAAGTCAAATCACAGTTTGAGGTTCAGATTCATGAGATTTGGCTCACAAAGTGCAGTGATAACATTCACGCCTCCTTCCGAAACATTAAGAAGGAGAAGTCAAAGGTGCTGGGGGCCTTGAGAATTAAATGGGCCTCCGAAGAGTACAGGCCAATCTCGGAGCGGAACAAGAAGAACCATTCCTTATATCATGGCCAGGCCAACCACAGGGGTGGCTTGATTACCGTCTCTGAAAACAAGAGGAGGCTAATAAGTTTTTTTTTTTTATTTATTTAAAAGTCTTCTTTCATTTACGATATGTTTAAAAATTAAGTTTTTTTTTTTACACTAATGGTTTTTTTTTGTAGACAAAGGAGTTGGATAAAGAGCTCAACGCACCAAAAGTCTTTTGTCACCTCCAGCACAGTGACAGCAAGGGCTAGGTTTATCCACTGGCTCAGTCTACTTATATAAGTATTTTGGAAGTTGTTGAAGCGGTTTAAAAATCTTAATTATAAGTTTATTATTTCTTATTAACTTTATTCTTTTATCTATGCAGACAGAGTATGAGAGGTGTCTGTCTGATAGGCAGGCCCAATCTTCTATCAACGACAATGATATATAGCTCGATGTCGTTATTGAGAAGAACAAGAAGGGTCGAGTTTATGGCATGAGTTTTGAGGTTGGCCTGTTGGACTTAGCCCGTGGACAGGGTTCCCATCCATCCAACCTAGCACATCCTCAGATGTCAAAGATTTTGTCCTAGATGGCGGCCATGTTGCAAGAGATGCTCTGAGGACTTAGGAGACGACGACAGCATCGAATATTAGGATTTACTATTTATATTGTAGTGTACTTTTTTTTATTTCATTGTATAACATTTATAAATTGTAATTACATTTCATTAATAAAATTTAATAGTTTTTATATATAATGTTTTTAATTGAAACTAATAATTAATTATTTTAAAAAATTACACATTTTTGAGCTAAAAAAAAAGAAAGTTTCATTGAATTTCTTGCAGGTGCAACACTGTGATAATTTCTCACTGACATAAATCCGTGAGAAACCCATAGATTCATGCATGCATAGTTCTCACACTCTATATAGGTTCTCCGTTAAAAATTTCTCACTGTCACTTTCTTTCCGTTAGAAATCCCTTTTGTCATGACTATTTTTCTCTCGCCTTCATATCCGTGAGAAACATGTTTTTCAAAAAAAATTGCGCATTTTTTCACAGATTTTATTTGTGAGAAAATTCTTATTTTCTTGTAGTGAAGCTACTACAGTATATTTTCCATCTTTTATATTTATTTGTGAAAAAGTGAGTTTTCCATCTCTGTAGAGGAGGAGGTTTTAAAGTATCAAGAAACTAAGTACCGTTTGAAAATCATTTCATGAAAAGAATACTTAAAACAAGAAATAAAAAATTGGAAACAAAATTGTGTGCCAACAGTCTAAGTGTGAAAAATCTAAAAATCTAGGGCCAATGGAAATTGTTTAAGTAATTCTGACTTTAACCACAATAATCCTGTTTTCAAAACTTATTCTTTTAAAACATTTCATTTTTGCCAAACTTTGAATTTTGTGAGAATTATTATTAAGTGATTCAAATAGAAAATAATTTTAAGTAGATGATTAAAAAAAATTTCAATTAAGTGACACTTAAAAGTTAATTTCTAATATTTTCTTCACAAGTTACTATTAATAAGTATGTGATGACCGTTAAAAAATACAGTATGACTATTAGTCAATGATGGATAAATTTGAAAACTTGCCTTTTGGTATCACCAAATTAAAAAAAAAAAAAATTAGTCACTCAACTAATTTTTTTAATTGGTTTAGTAAAAGACAAATTTTAAAACGTTTAGTGTCACTAAACTGAAACAAAAAAAAAAATTTGTCATCTAATTACTTTTTTTTTATTTGAATCACATAATAATAATAATAAGGTTTAAATATACTGCAGGTCCCTATAGTTTGGATAAATTTTAAATCATGTTTTTATAGTTTTTTTTTTCTTTTTTTACAGTCCTTATAGTTTAATTTTTTTTAATTGAGTCATTGTCGTCTTCCTCAGTTATAACTCTGTCAGTTTAATGTTCACATGGTAAATAGTTTGTTTATGTAGCAATAAAAGAAGTTGACGTAGTATTAAAATAACACAAAAATTATCATCTTATCATTTTTTCTCTTAAAGTTTGAAGTTGGTAAAGATAATGATGTAGCAATTTTTGTACCACCTTAGCATCACATCAGCTTCTTTTATTGTTACATAGACAAATTGTTTATCATATGAGCACTAAACTAAAAAAGTTATAACAAGGGTGATAATAGAAACCCAATTAAAAAAAAAAATTTAAACTATACAGAACTCAAAAAAAAAAATTAATTCAAAATTGGTCTAGCTACGACATTTAAACCTAATTCTTAAACTTTTAAGTGACACGACGAAAAGACATGTTGGAATGACGATTTTCTCTTTTATCGTCAATATGCTCAATAGAACCGTAACCCCATTTCCGGCCCAACCCGGCCATTTCTAAGCCAAAATATTTCAGCTGTTGCCGCCGCCACCCGCTCCCGCCTCCACTGGCCACTTTGGGATGACCTCCAGCACCGCCAATGCAGGTGTGTGCTGTTTTTGGTTTTTTGAATTTTATGTTAAATATTTAGGGAAAAATTTTGTGTATGGCCGAACAATTTGAAGAAAAAGAAAATGGTATGCAGCTGGGGAAAAAAAAAAAATTCCATATCTGGGTTCATGAATCTCTTTGCTGAGATAGCTGCTTCTTAAATCAATGTGTTACTCATTTTTGAATTAAATTCAATGGACATGAACTGTTGTTTAAATTTTGGTGAGGCCGTACTTTGTTTTGTTCTGTGACTACTGAATTGGCAAATATTAGATTGGACTATTGCTCTTTTAATTGTGCATATGGTTCCCAAGTTTTAAATGAGGAAGTCGATGCTTACTATATTCTATGCTTTAATGATTCATGAGTGTAATAATAGCAGCTAAACAGGGTTATATTTTCTCTTCTGATTGCAGCTGGAATGAAAGGCATTAGTTGGATAATTATATGGCTAGTTATTCAATACCATAAGCAAAATTGATAACTAGAATGATCTGTGTAGTTTATTTTACTTAAATTGATTTTTCGGTCCAGTAAAATAGATGTCAACGATCATCACAAAGTTAGTTATGCCTAATTATATTCTCTGTTTTGGGTCTAGTTCAAATGCCTTGAGGTTATAAGTTTGATCTTAATTGTGTTGGCTTAGTGCCTGTGATCATTGTAAGGGTATAATCGATTTGTGATGTGTGAAGTTTTGTTTCTTAAGGAACTTGGTTTCTGTTGAGTGTTTATAGGAAGTTGGATAAATACCTTTATGCTTACTGAGGCATATGAGTCAAACGATTGGTTTATGTCAGATTTTGTTGAATCATAGTGCTCCCCGTTAGTATTTCACATTTAGGATATATGCTTTTCTTTTGGTTGTGTATCATTCATGGCTGTTTCCATAGCTTGACTTGGTATGTTCATTTGACTTTCTGTACTTCAAGCGTTAAATTGGACTGTGTTTTGTCTGAGTTTGTATGTCTTTGAGAGATTGTTGTTCTGATTTGGGACTGTGCATAATCAATATTTTGGTAGTAGAAG
>QAOA01003564.1:9122-31006 GCA_003255065.1 Cercis canadensis | reverse complement strand
GCCAGATGAAATTGCAATTTTGGCTGTGCTCTCTGCTTGTGCTGATATGGGTGCTCTTGAGTTGGGGGAGTGGATACACAACTACATTGAAAAACATAAATTGCGAAAGACTGTTCCTCTTTGTAATTCACTAATTGATATGTATGTAAAATCAGGCAACATAAGTAAAGCTCTCCAAGTGTTTGAGAATATGAAGCATAAGACTGTAATAACCTGGACAACAATGATATTTGGACTTGCTTTGAATGGTCTGGGAATGGAGGCCCTTCAGATGTTTTCTTCCATGGAAAGGTCTAGAGTCAAACCAAATAAAACCACCTTTATTGCCATCCTTTCTGCTTGTGGCCATGTTGGATTGGTTGAACTGGGCCACCATTATTTCACCTGCATGGAATCAAGGTATGGAATAGAACCTAAGATTGAGCACTATGGCTGCATGATTGATTTACTTGCTCGTGCTGGCTATCTCAGTGAAGCAAAGGATCTAGTTAGCCTGATGCCTTTTGAGGCAAATGCAGCTATATGGGGATCCCTTCTTGCTGCTTCTACTAGACAGGGCGATGCTGATCTTTCAGCAGAAGCATTGTGTCATCTAATAAAGTTGGAGCCCTATAATAGTGGAAATTATGCACTCTTATCCAATACGTATGCTGCTCTTGGAAGGTGGAAGGAATCTGGGATGGTAAGGAAGGTCATGAGGAACAAAGGTGTAGGAAAGATGCCAGGTGTGAGCTATGTTGAAGTGAACAACAGAGTTTATGAATTCATTGCTGGAGACAAATCAAGTATGCAGTTTGGTGAGATATATGATTTCCTGAGTAGCTTATGTGGGCAAATGAGGATGGTTTATATGAATAAGGCTTATATGGGCCCACTATGTGCTGATGACTGGTAAGAGTTAATATACTGGTCCTCACTCCTTATACTATTGGATTTCTTGTTTGATTTGAATAACAGTGGAAGTATCTGCCATTAAGCATCAATGAGCATCTTCAACTCTAGACTGAAATTAAGAACTTGCAGTAATCACTTGCAGCAATAGCTTGCTGTAGTCAAGAATAAACAAGAGAAGATACCTAAATTTAAAAACTTCCAATAATATTTCTAGGCTGAAATTAAGTGAGTGTGAGATTAGGAATTTTGTCTTACGGATTGGATTGTAGCACACTTTGAATAAAGTTTTCTGTTTACTTGGATCATTATATTGCTCTCTATTTTTGGGTTTGGTTCAAATGCCTTGAGGTTCTAAGTTTGATTTTAATTGTTATGGCTAACTTAGGTCCTAATTTTTGTTTTATGTTCTAACTTTGTCTTGTTATATGTCAAGTTTTATTTCTTAAGGAACTTGGTTTATGTTGACTGTTACAGTAAGTTGAATTAATACCTTTATGCTTATTTCATTCTCTGTAGGGTATGAGTTGTTTGTTGAGGCATATGAGTCAAACGATTGGTTGTACTTATATGTATGATTTTGTTTGAATCATAGTGCTTCCCATTAGTCTTTTACACTTAGAACATGTTATGATTTTCTTTTGGTTGTGTATCATGAATGGCTGTTTCTTTGAGGTTGAATTGGTATGTAAATTCAAGTTGGTGAACTTACAAGTGTTATTTTGTAAGAAATTTATTACATAAGCTTTTTCTTTTTTTCCCCATATCATGGGTACTTAGAACATGTTATGATTTTCTTTTGGTTGTGTATCATGAATGGTTGTTTCTTTGAGGTTGAATTGGTATGTAAATTCAAGTTGGTGAACTTACAAGTGTTATTTTGTCAGAAATTTATTACATAAGCTTTTTCTTTTTTTCCCCATATCATGGGACCAAGCATCTATGTGAAATTTATAACCGTTGATATTTACTCGGTCCCATGTCTGAACCTTCCTTAAGGGACCATAAGCCAAATATATTAAAAGCTCGTCTATAATATCATTCTAAAGGTTTTGTACTTACATATAATTAACAAGAGGTTAGTAATATACTAAAGCACAGTTAAATACAATTAAATATTGAAAATAGTTAGAATTACGTATAAAATCTTTAAACCATTGAGGAAATCCAGTGGAGATGTGCTTATCAATTTGATCATTTGGGATATTGTCGTATATTGAAGTTAATCTATGTATGTACATGCTGCAACATAAACATAAAATTGGTTATACACATAAATTTTATACTTAAACATCAGAATAAACCAAGATATTAAGTTGGAACTTACCTCTAGTAAGGTTTAACCTCTGGTTAATTGAGCAACACAAACACTATTACAGCTGCTAGTTCCTTATCATTGAGATATCATCATTGCAAGGTCCCATGGAAGAAAGCAAGATAATTGAAGACGGAAATAAGTTGCCTAACATAAATTTCCCCACCATTATTATTGCAATGCACTCTTCTAGTTCTTGAATGAACGTGAGACTCGAAATAGTACGAATAAAAAGTTGAAAGCTCCTCAATGATGTATGTTTCGCAAATTATACCTTTCACACGGGCTTTATTTTAACCTTTCGCTTTAAGGTATGAAGAAACTTTTCGAAATGATACATCCACCAATATTAGATAGGTCCACCCTTAATCGCCTATTCAACTAAATGAACTAGTAAATGTTCTATCACATCAAAGAAATCATAAGGGAAAATCTTCTCAAGTTTGCACAAGATTATGAGAATATTTTGTTCCATTATCTGCAAGTGAACCATTTGCAAACTAGGAGAGCAAAGATCTCGAAAAAATTGACTCAATTTAACAAGAGGTTCCCAAACTTTTTCAGACAATCTATTAAAAGCAATTGGTAGGAGTCTCTCAAGAAACAAATGATTATCATGACTTTTCATGTGGATCAAAGTCCACATATTAGTATCGACACAATTTCCAAAGTTGGATGTATATCTATCAAGAAGCTTCACACTCTGCACCCACTCATATACGACTCTCTTCTGGTTAATACTAAGTGTGTACAATGCCTTGGGTTTTGCAATCTTTTCATTTCCCAAGTCTTGCAACTTCAGACTGGGATGTTTCTACAAATTATACAAATAAGCTACATATAACATACAACAAGAGCTTTAAATAGAATTCTCAAAATCTCAACAATTTCACACAATTTAATTTAATAAATTATTCTTTAAACCTCACAAAATTAAAATTCATCCATACTAATTCAAAAAAAATAACAAAAAATCATTCAAACCTTCTACATATACCATATATCAAAAACCCTTAACCAATTTCAATAAGAAAAATTCATAACTACTCTAATTTTAACATTGAAATTCGGATTCAATACAAAATGTCAACTCATAAACTAAATCATTAATCAAGTTTATAATCCATCAAATACCTATCTACAACCAATCTACACTTAAATTAGTCCAACAATATAAAAAAAAAAAACTAACCTATTTCGTGCATCATTGAAAAAGAAAATAGAAGAGAAAATCGGAGAAAAATGGCTTACCTCAATTTCAAAGCTTTAAAAAGATGAAGTAGACAGCCCACACACGTCACAAAATGCCTTGCAATCACCAGAATTTGCCGCATACGAAGCTTTATCGAGAAAAATGGCAGAAACTTCTATTTCTTTCTAACTTTCAAATAAGGAAGATAAGCCCAAGGTGTTGCAGTAATTTGCATTTTTCTCATGAATTTTTTCTGTGAGAAAATCCGACCCAAATTTCCCTTGTCAACGAGTTTAGTGAAACGTTACGTTTTATTTCTCACAGACACAATCCGTGAGAAAATCCATGAAAAAAAAACTGTGCATTTAGCTTTCTCACAAACGCTAGTCCGTGAGAAACTTACATGTCATCTTTTGTCGGGTTTCTCTCACGGACTATGTTTGTGAGAATGCTTTCGCGCCACATTCCTGTCATATTTTCTCGGATTGTCTCACAGATTTTTCACAAATTTTCCTCACGAAACATAAGACCGTGAGAAAATTCGTGAGAAAGTTCCTCATTTTCATTGCTCGTGACAAAAATTCATTTTTTCCGTGAGAATTTCTCATGGATTTTTGGTTTGTGAGAATTTCACATTTTTCTTGTAGTGTTGAGTTTAAAAAGGGTCAAAAATTGTAATATTTTAATACATTTTTTGACATGTTTCCTATATTGCTCTATTTATATATTTTACAAGAAATTAATTATTCTAGCATATAATGAGTGATTCAATTTTTTGAGATATTCAAAATGACACCAAACCCTCCTGATTTAAGAGATGTAACACTACCTCATACTTTTAGTGGGAGATAACAACGACCTTAATTATCTCATGATAATGTATATAACATGAAGAATGCCGTTCTAAACAAAAGGGTAAAATTAAAAAATAAAGGATGTCAAATAGCAGATCTTTCTTCTCTACCTGTGGTCATGAGTGCAATTTGATTACAACTAGAGACCAATTTGGGTGAATGGCCTTTGCATAAAACTTGTCGCAACGTCCTTTTTCTGGAGCGCGATGATGCGAGGCGGCAAAAAGATTATGGTGTAAAAGTGTGGGTTTTGAAAAGTTTTTTAATTAAAAAAAAATGATTGAAGAAAACTAATAGAGTCGCCACCAATCGATTTAAGTCATGATTGGATGCCTATATAAAAAAAGTTTGGTCTACGTTATCAGAGTTTAGTAAGAAAGTTGGTTACGTGTAGGGAAGGCGCTATCAACTTATGACGCCCATTCTAGCAGACAGTTATCAATTTAAATTTATGTCATCTAAAAATTATTGAATGAAATTGGTCCTTAAATTATATTTCAAAATAGATTAATTTGTTGTTAAGCCCCGCCAGTACTTCTGGCAAAACCTAAAAAGATGCCTTAGGACTATTGGATAGTGACAATGATTGTCATTACAATCCTCTCCCAATTTATTCCGTCATAGGCAATTTTTAGCAATTTCACTAAGTGATAACTAGATGCACAAAAGACAATTATTATGTGTTAAAGAAATGAGTTTGAGATTCGTGGTAAAAGATTTTCATTAGAAATTTTTCTTTAAGTCCATCAGTACATCTGGAAAGACTAAAGTGATGCTCCTCATCTCCAGAATGTCAAGGAATCGTCGTTATCACAAATATTCTTAACTATTCCCTCGCCGGTAATCTTATTCAAGCATGAACAGAAATAATTATAAAATACAATGTAAAATGTTAAAAATTACAATAATTAAAAGAATCAATGTAATATTGGAGATTTCATTGGTCATTCTAGTATCTCTGACATAACCAAGAAATTATCCCTCACCTCAGGAAAATTAAGAAAGATTATCAACACAATTCTTCTCCAACTTAATCCGTCGTCAGGATTAAATTATTTCATTTTTAAGGTGAAACTAAAACATAGCATAATAATGAAGCACATAAAATAAACAAAATAATAATTAAAAAGCATGCTTATATTCAAGAAAATAATAATTGGACTTAATCACTAAATAACACTTTATCTACACATTATTAATGGGTCTTTCATAAAAGGAGACTGAAAAACAAAATACTAGCATTAATACTAAGCCCAATCCAAATAATACTAGAACAAAAAGCTAAAAAAAAATAAAAAAGGGACAAGTTGGACCAAAAGAAATCAGCTCGTGGGCCTGGTTCAATAAATATAGCAACAAAAAAAACATAAGGAACAAAAGGCCCATATGAGTAAGCCTAAGCAAATAATAAAAGAAACTAAAACATCTGGTGGGCTGGCCCATTTTAGACCAGACCCAACCAGATAAACCTAATAAGAAAAACAAAAACACTAAGTTACTCAAACTAGCCCATACCAGAAAAACAACAAAACTTAAACCAAATAAAGAGCAAAAATGTAATTTAAATAGAAGGCAAGTAAATGAGTAAAGATGGGAAACAGAAGCAAGCTATCAAGAAGAAGAAAGAAGAAACATAGATGTAGCACCAAAAAGGAAGAACGCTCTACCTCTACCTCGTCTCTCAAGCCAAGAAGGAAAGCTCACCTATTTGGTTCTAAAAACCATTAACCAAGGTAGAAACCCCTCTCCCTATTTCTCTAAATTTCTCTATCTCTCTCTCTCAAAGTTGGGTTCTCTCTCTAGAAAAATGGGTATCTCTCTCTCTGTAAAATTGGTTTTACCTCTGCTTGAAACTAATAAATAGAAAAGGAACAGTGCAAATGTGATTTGTGTGCTCTATGCTATGTGGACGTGTGGGGTGAGTAATGAAAGAAAGAAAGAAAATGTGAGGATAAGCAAATGGAAAATATACTTGGACCCTTTCATTTCTTCTTCAGATGTTTTCCTTTTTTTTTTTTTTTCCAGAGTTCCTCCTCTTTTTTTGAGATTTTTCACAAGTGTGTATGGACAAAAATCTGTGTTCTTTTTGTGGTGTGTGAAGAATATTGAGTGTCTCCTTTGTATATTGCTCTCAATTTTCTCTCCCCTTTGCATTCTTCTTGGAGCTTTTTTTTAGCCAAAACTGGGATTAATTTCTTATACATGCTAAACTCTTATTCTCCCAATTGCAGGTTGTGCGGCCAAATGAGGCACTAGTGGCTGGTCAACAAAGTGGTGGCGTCACCCAATAGTGTAGCGGGAATGGAGCTGTGTTGCCCACAGAAAATGCCAAAAGGGTTGCTGCAGTTGCACCCTTATTCATTTAATTCCTTTTATCTCTTTTTAGACATGATCTTTTATTTTGAAATAATAGAAAATAATCAGTACTTTGTGTTTATTCTTTTTAATTTGATTTTGTAGTATTTGAGATATTTGAATTAGACCTCCGAAAAAACAAAAAAATCAAAAGGCCAATGTACAAAAATAAAATTATGAGGTTAGCTCAAACTATCCATGGAGAATAATTTTGGATGAGTGAGAGTAAATCTTGATATCAACAAGTCTAAATCAAATTAAGTTGACTGGGACAAAATTAGGTATCAACATTATTGCACCATTAACATGTGGGCAAGACATTGAAGTTCTAGAGACTACAATGTACTTAACGCTCCTTGGGTCCATTATGTCTTATCCAATGAATATCGGTGGGGCAACAGGAGACCAAGTCGCCAGAATATTTACACCAGGTGAACAAAGATTTGGCTGGTCAGTCCAAGAGATGATCTTGTAAGAATATAGATACTAGAAAAATATATGCATTAATTGCTGGGAAAAATGGTGCAACAATAAATAGTAAACAGCAACAAATATGAGAATAGTAATTAATTATTTAATAATAATTGTGGAAGATTACATGAAAAATTTTAACGTAAAAAACACTCTAATGTTGATGGGAAAATTATTGGGACCAATTCCAAAAAATATTCAATTATTTGTGATAAAATTGATACAATGTTTACACTCAAATCTTAAAATCTCTCACAATTTTACAACTCAATACTCTCTATGAAGCACTTAAATATTTTTCACACTCTATATGGTTATGATATCTTAGAGCTCCCTTTCTCTCTTAGGTGGTATTTGGTATCTAAAATGTTTTACCATTCCCATGTTCTGTACAAGTGATAAAAAATTATTTCCCTTATGCCCAGGAATGAAAATTTATACTAAAGATGAGAATAACACATTCCCACTTCACGAGAATTGGGTATTGGTGTGACTTGTGATCTTGGGAAGTATCTAGGAGTTCCTTTGTTGTATAAATGCAGTAACAAGGCTTCCTTTAGTTATATTACTAAAAAAAGTTATGCGGCGTCTTAGCTCTTGGAAAGCCTCCTCTCTTTCTTTGGCAGGTAGACTTACTCTTTGTCAATCGGTCCTTTCAGCTATGCCAAGTTATGTCATGCAAACCACGTGTCTCCCAGTGGGTACTTGCAAGGAGCTAGACAAACTTGCCAGGAGTTCTTTATGGGGTTCGAATCAAGAGCATAGAATAGTGCACTTGGTCAACTGGGAAACCTCTTGTGTTCCCAAAGATGCTGGGGGTTTAGGTCTGAGACACTCTAGATAAGTGAATATGATCTTCATGATGAAGTTGGGATGGGGCTTGGTCACTAAGTATGACGTTCTTTGGGTGAAAGTGTTGCGTAGTAAATATCAGTGTGGATTAGATCTTATTCCTTCAGTGAGGTCAAAGTCTAAGAACTCTAATGTGTGGCTTGGTATTTGTAAGGCTTGGCCCTGCGTGAATAAAAACTTGGTGTGGAGGCTAGGGAATGGGCAAAGGGTTTCCTTTAGGATGGATCATTGGGTTCCTGGATTCCAGTCTCTTCAGCCTTTCTTTTTGCGTGATATTGGGGAGGATTTGGATCAAGCTAGTATTGCTCAGTTCATTTCTATGACTGGAGGCTGGAACTGGCCATTGTTAGAGAGCATTCTTCCTAGAGAAGTTTGTTGTAGCATAGCTAGAATTAATCCTCCTTCTATGAATGGTGGAGCGGATCAAATTGCTTGAAACCTTACTAATGACGGTGATTTCTCTCTTAAGTCTACGTATTGTAGTCTTATGGACCTGCCAGAGAGTGTTATGAATGGTTTATTCTAGAAGATTTGGAGATGGGATGCCCTCAACGAATTCGGACCTTTCTCTGGCTTGTTTGTCATGACATCATTATGACTAATTACCGCAGGTACTTAAGACACCTTACAACGGATCCTTTATGTGCCAAGTGTGGTAAGGATTTGGAGACCACTTTGCATGTGTTAAGGGACTGCGATTTGGTGAGGACAGTTTGGGGGCAGCTGGTCCATCCAAGTAAGTGGAGCAGGTTCTTCGCCTTGCCTCTCCATGCATGGTTGCAGTCCAATTTACGTGAAGACTGGGGTCAAGGGCCTTTTGATTGGGCTCAAGTTTTTGGAGTAGCTATGCACTCGTTTTGGGAGTCACGGAATGGGTTTTTTTTTTTTTTTTTTAATAATGATCAAGCTTTAGATATAGGTGACATACCTCCTTTTATTTTGGCTAAAGTGAAGGAGTATGGGGTTGATTTTAATCTCCCTCTTGGTAGTACTGGGATTGCTAGGCGGATAACTTTAAATATCTCTTAGGACTTCCCAAGGGAGGAATGGATCAAGCTTAATATGGATGGTTCTAGGCTTAGGTCTTCGTCATCGGTAGCTTGTGGAAGGTTACTTAGAGATGTTGCTGGTGGTTTTATTGGTGGGTTTACGTGCAACTTGGGGGTTTGCTCTATCATTCAGGCGGAGCTTTAGGGTCTTATGCATGGCCTTCGTCTTGCATGGGCTTTGGGTCTTTCGAGAGTTAAAGCGGAAATAGATTCCAAATGCTACATGCAGCTTTTGCTTAACAGTAGCACCAGTCACCACCCTGGGCACACCTTAATCCAAGAGATTCACGATATGCAGCGCCGAGCTTGGGAGCTTAGTATTAAGCATGTTTTTAAGGAGAACAATAAATGTGTTGATGCATTAGCTAGGAAGGGGCTTGATGGCAATTTTACTGTTTCTCATTTTTTTCAACCCTCCTTCCTGTCTTAAGGAGCTTCTGTTTGAGGATTGTTTGGGCATGTCGGTGCCTAGATCAGTCCTTGTGTAGTTTGGTGATTTTTCTTTTTTGCAAGGCTATACCCCGTTGGTTAACAAAAAAAAAAAAAAAAACACTTTCGAGAAATTTCCTTCCTTCTTTGCCCTTCTTCATTCACGTTCGCTATCCTTCTCCTTTTCTGCATTGTCTCTACCGCCGTCAACTCTCCAAAATCTTCTCCAACAAAGCAACATAAACCACTTCGGGTTCTTGATTCTGAGCCTAAAAAGAAAAGAGTTGGTTGTCGGCTGAGGAAGATGAATGAAAGGTTTGTGCAGATTTTGACTTATTTTACATGTTCTTTTGTTTTCTCTAGGGCTCGAGAAACATATTTTGTTGCATTGGTTAAAATTTCATACTTATACCAATAATTCTTGTATCAGGTATGTAGTGACAGACATGAGGAAGTTAGCCAATAGGATGCAATTTGGTGTGCCTTAGGAGAGTTCTTTAGGTAACTTTTCCATACTTTAAAGAACTGTAATCTATTGTAGTTGTATTGATATGATTAAATATGATCTGCAATGCTTCACTGTTTGATTCATGGTATGATATGTGCTTTATTATGAGGAGATGCATATATTAAGAACAGTCTTTGTATCGATTTTTCATTCTGTCAAACACGTATGTGTGGGTAGATATCTATGGTTTTAGGAAATTCTTTAGAAATCTAATGTCATTTGGTAACTTTACTAAGAATGTCCCAGTGTGTCTCTCTTGCCATCCCTTCTTATTGTTATATGCTTTTGTGTTATAGGGGATGGTTTGGGTGAGGGTTATGGAATGTTTGGTCAGGCAGGGAGTGGCAAACTTCATGTGTCAGTTGGTCAGAGCATTATCCTTCTCCTTTTCTGCATTGTCTCTACCGCCGTCAACTCTCCAGAATCTTCTCCAACAAAGCAACATAAACCACTTCGGGTTCTTGATTCTGAGCCTAAAAAGAAAAGAGTTGGTTGTCGGCTGAGGAAGATGAATGAAAGGTTTGTGCAGATTTTGACTTATTTTACATGTTCTTTTGTTTTCTCTGGGGCTCGAGAAACATATTTTGTTGCATTGGTTAAAATTTCATACTTATACCAATAATTCTTGTATCAGGTATGCAGTGACAGACATGAGGAAGTTAGCCAATAGGATGCAATTTGGTGTGCCTTAGGAGAGTTCTTTAGGTAACTTTTCCATACTTTAAAGAACTGTAATGTATTGTAGTTGTATTGATATGATTAAATATGATCTGCAATGCTTCACTGTTTGATTCATGGTATGATATGTGCTTTATTATGAGGAGATGCATATATTAAGAACAGTCTTTGTATCGATTTTTCATTATGTCAAACACGTATGTGTGGGTAGATATCTATGGAAATTCTTTAGAAATCTAATGTCATTTGGTAACTTTACTAAGAATGTCCCAGTGTGTCTCTCTTGCCATCCCTTCTTATTGTTATATGCTTTTGTGTTATAGGGGATGGTTTGGGTGAGGGTTATGGAATGTTTGGTCAAGCAGGGAGTGGCAAACTTCATGTGTCAGTTGGTCAGAGCAAACTTGTTGCACATAAGGTGTTTGATAGAAGGTCTGAACTGAACTCAGACAAATCCTTGGGCCTCTTTCTTAATCCTCTTCTATTTTAAATGCAACTTATATTCACACATAAACGTCAAAGACAGAGAGGGAGTTAATTACAGGCTTCAGTTGTGATGGGAGAAGTGAAAATCATAATCCACTGGAGTTAGTTAGGCTGGTTCAGTAGGATTTTGAAAATTTTGTAGTAGATAAAAGATTAGTAAGACTCTAAATAAAATAATAAATATATGGTATGCTAAAGTTTCAATCTTTATATTTGTAGGAACAAAATTTTAGACTTGTGTTGAATTAGGTGTTCGATTCTCATAATCTTTGTTGATACCCAATTTTGTCCAAGTCAGTTTAGTTTGATTTAGACTTGCTGATACCCAAATTTGCACTCATGGATAAATTTAATTAAGCCCATTTATGTATAATGACTTTTTAAAATTTTCTTATAGGTCCAATTCAAATATCTAAAAAAAATTACAAAAAACAAAAACAAAATGTTGAAATACTTACAATAATAATAACTTAAAAATAATACAAAAAAAAATTATCATTTATTAAGAATAATAGAAAAAAAAAAAAAGCAAAGAATAAATAATTGCTATTTGAGACAACACGCAAGGTAGCAATCTGGCCTTCTCTGAAATGTTGTTCACCAGTTCGACCACCCACCCTGTTATGCCTCTTGCAGCTTGAAAACATAAAATAAGAAAATCACATCAGTGCAACTTGCACAATTCTTCAGCTATAAAAAGAGACACAGGCAGTGAACCAAAGGGGGAGTCAAATACACAAAACAGAAGGAGACAGATAGAGAGAACTGAAACTCTGAAGCAAAATAGAGAGAAATCAAAGATACAAGAAGTGATAGACAAGATACAAGGAGAAAACCAATTTCTGAAACAAAAAGAAAGTAGAGAAATTCTAGAAAGACACAACAATATATCAATCATAAGAACTCAAAGCTCAAACAGACACAACTTGCGGGAGTCTCATCCACAGGTACACCACCAACTTTCACTTTTATATTTTTCTTTTTTTTTAGTACTCACACCCACACACAAAGCATATCCAACTAAATTTAATTCTAAGGCAAGATTGTTCTACCGAGCCCATCCCAAATCCACCATTTTTCAGTAAAATAGAACAAAACCTAAAAATATTTTTAGGACTTATGCATGAAATCAGAGGCAAAGCACAATACAAACTTAGTTAGAAAGAAAGCAACCGGTTGGAAGGAGAAGCCAAGTTAAAGAGAGAAACTCATCTTTCTAGAGAGAGAAACAAAGATTGAGAGAGAAAGGTAGAGAGATTTTGGAAGAAAGAGTAAAATAGAGAGAAAGATTCTTACCTTAGCACATTGATTAAGTGGGAAATAACCAATTTTTGAGCTCCAAACCCGAGAGAGAAACTCCCTTTCTCCCCTGTGTTTTTTCCCCTTTTCTCTGTCTGTCCTCTCTATTTCTTCTCGCATGGTTCTCTTTTGCTTGTATTCTTATTTCTTTCTTTTTTAAAGTTTATCTATTAATTCTTTTTAGTGTATATATATTTATTAGGGCCCTTTATTGCTGCTGAGTTTCATCCCTTATTTTTCTTTGGTCTAGGCCGAATGGGTTAGTGGTTTAGGTGTCCAATTTCTTTTCTCTTCTTTGTGTTTTGTTTGCTATTGGGTCAAGGCTGAAATAGGCCATTTAATCTCAAGATTTTAGCTTTCTTTGGGCCAAAACCGAAATGGGCCAATCAATTACATTATTTCAGCTTTTTTTTGGAATGGGCCAAATATGGCTATTGGTTTAATGCTAGTATTGGGCTGTTTTAGCTCCAACAGATTTTTTTCCTTGCCTTGCTGAACCAGGCCCACAAAATGGGTTGGTTCATCATCACCTTTATCTTTTTTTATTTATTTGTTTGTGATTCTAATCCCACTTGTTCTATTCTTATTTTTCTTAACTTGTTTTCTATTTACTAATGGTTTTGGACTAACTTGGGTTAATTTTTTTAATGGTCTTATCACTTTTTTATATTGCTTGATTACTATTTAGACCAATTTATTTAATCATTCTATCATTTTTTATTTCATGTTTTTGTTCTTTGTTTATTATTATTATTTTTGTCTTGATAAGTGCTGATTTGTTTTATGTCATTTTATATCGTACTTGTCTCTTTTTACAAATAAATAATCCGAGTCTAACGACGGATTAAGTTGGAGAAGAATTGTGTTAACAATCTTTCTTGATTTTCTTGAGGAGACGGATAATTTATTGGTTATGCTAGAGGTACTGGAGTGGCTAATGAAAATCTCAATATTGCTTTGATTATTTTAATTACTATATTTTGACATTTTACATTGCATTTTATATCATTTTATCATTATTTCTGTTCACGTTGGAATAAGATTACCAACAAGGGAATAATTGAGGATAGTCGTGATGATGACGATTCCTTGACATTCCGAAAGTGAGGAGTGTCACTTTAGTCTTTCCAGATGTACTGGTGGACTTAAAGAAATATCTCCAATAAAAAATCTTTTGCCACAAACCTCGAACTCATTTTTTGAACACATAATAAATTATATTTTGTACATTTTCTAGTTATTACTCGGATAATAAAAGTGTTAAAACTTGTCTATGACGGAATAAATTGTGAGAGGATTGTAATGACAATCACTATCTCTACCCAATAGTCTTGAGGCACCTTTTTAGATTTTACCAGAGGTACTGGTAGAGCTTAATAACACATTAATCTATTTTAATTTCATTCAACAATTTTAGATGACATAAAATTAAATTGGTAACCGTTCGCTAGAATGGGTGTCGTAGGGTGCTAACACTTTTCCTACACATAACCAACTCTCTTACCAAATTTTTTTTATAGGCATCCAATCATGCCTTAAATTGATTAGTGGCGACTCCATTAGTTTTCTTCAATCATTTTTAAGTAATGAGTTTTTCAAAACCTACACGTTTACACTTCTTCTTTTCGCCGCCTTGCATCGTCGTACTCCCGAAAAGGACGTTGCGACAATCTTCTTCTCAATATTTTTGTTGCTGAAGTTTCAATCTTCTTGTTAAGTTTCAATCTTGGTAGAAGAAGATTATTTCAAGGTATTTTTGGAAAAATTGATTGTATTCCTAGGAATGGATTAACTGAACCAAATATGAGAATGATATTATTCCGTGGAAAGTTGAGTGTTAACCAAACACATTTTGTCAACTTTCCTAAGAATCTCATTCCTGGGAATGTACTCGAGATGGGAATAAAACATTCTCTATACCAAACACCACCTTAAGTCGTTCTGCTCTCTTTCTTTTCTTGCTTGCTTTCCCACATTTGAGGCAGAAATCTTCCCCATTTATGGGAGAAGATCGCTTCTTGAATTTCACCATGTGTGAAATCAGCTTTTGGCCACCATCCTAATGTTTATGGTAGGCACTTAATGCTGTGCCAACTATTTTAGTGCACACCCACCATTCTTTAATTGCACCATTTTGAGCTGGACCCCACAGTAATAGATATAAAATTTGTTTTGAGATAAGTATACACCTTGAGAATTTCAGGACTAATCAAGTTGGGACCTCTAGCTGAGAAAGTAGCTATATAAGGGTTTGGATATCCTTCCGTGTCTCACTAAACATAATGGTTGCCTTTCAGCTTGATTGAGGAGAAGGCGGATGTGCCAATCAAGCTAATACAATAGCGCATCAGAAGTAGATTCTCTTATCAAATATCATATAGGAAAGCGTGACTTGCAAAACAAAGAGTCATCGCTCATATATATGGTGACTGGGAGGAGAGTTACAATAAATTACCCAGATGGATGGCTGCATTGTAGAGAGATGCACCTGGGACTGTGGTAGAATGGTGTATGGATGATCGATGGATGGGAATGCGAGAAAATGATCCAACAGTGAGGAGATTTCGACGTGTTTTTTGGGCATTTAAACCATGTATTGATGCATTCCGTTGGTGCAAACCAGTTATCCAAATTGATGGTACTTTCTTATATGGGAAGTACAAGCAGACGCTGCTCATCGCCACAACGCAGGACGGATCTCGTTCTCCTTTACCTTTGGCTTATGCGGTCGTGGAAGGTGAAACCAAAGAAGCATGGTCATGGTTTTTAAAACATTTGAGAGAGCATGTTGCTAGGGATATGCAGGATTTGGCACTCATTTCAGACTGACATGTGAGCATATTGTCGTCTATTGAAGATATAAATGTTGGGTGGCGTCCACCACTAGCTCATAATTTTTTCTGCTTGAAGCACGTTGTGAGCAATTGGAACACTAACTTCAAGGATGTGACTTTGAAACATAAAATTTACAGAGCCAGTAAGAATATCAATAAAATTCTGTCAATTAAAATTATCAGTGATAACTTTCAATGCCTACAAGGTTTGATGTAACTTTTAATTGCAATTGACAGGTGTCCCACTTGAGTCTATAAAATTTGAGGAGCTAATGATAGATATACATGATGAGTGTAAGAAAGAAGATGCATGGCAATATATCAATGGCATTGATAAGGTAAAGTGGACACAACAAGGTGACATCCAAGGGAAACGATATGGCCTAATGACCACTAATTTGGCTGAATGTGTTAATGGCACGTTGAAAGGTGCTCGCAACATGCCTATCACTGCCCTTGTTAGAGCCACGTACTATAGGATGAATCGTACTTTCATAGAGAGACGGGAAGTGGCTCGGGCAAGGCTGGCGACTGGCAAGCATGGACAGAGGATGCACATAAAATAATGATCCGTAATAGTCGTTACGCATCTTCACATCGGCCAATACTGTTTAATAGAGACAATGGATCTTTTGAAGTTGAGGAGTTATTCGATTCTAGAGGACAGATTAGCGGACGATCATTTGCTCTGAATCTAAAAGATGAAAAGTGCGCATGTGGTCAATTTCAAGCTCTTTATATTCCGTGTACGCACGCCATATCTGCTTGTGCCTCTATTGCAATTGATGCATGGAAGTATGTTAGTCCAATGTACTCGACTCACAATATTGTCAACGCGTATAAACCAAGGTGAGAGATTACTTAAAGCTCCTCGTTCAGGTCCATGATTTCCTAGGAAATGGATCCGATTGCTATTGGATCAAACAAATAGTGTGTGTTTACATATCCACCAAAGGAAATGGATATAATATCAACACCACCTGCAATTGCATCATCGAAAGTTGCCAGGATATCTGCATTATAGCAAAGGTCCTCCCCTTGCATACCCTCGATTGCTATTGGATCAAACAAATAGTGTGTGTTTACATATCCACCTAAGGAAATGGATATAATATCAACACCACCTGCAATTGCATCATCGAAAGCTACCAGGATATCTGCATTATAGCAAAGGTCCTCCCCTTGCATACCCCTCAGCTAGGCCATAGTAATTGGCTTCTACAACCTTTCTACCTGCGGCAATTGATGCAGTGTGAGTGCCATGCCCAGATTCTTAAACACACCTTGGGTATCATAATATTGAGCTCCAATGATTTTACTGCCAAAATTTCAACATAATAATCAATTTTATGCATGAAGGCAAGCTCTCCTTCGATAAATAGAAATAACATAAAACACTCGTACTTGTTGCAAATTAAGTTATATGCAGTCTGGCATTTTCCTTTCCATTTCCTTNCTTCAAAACGACGTCGTTGAGCTTCATCCCACTCATCAGCCCCACCACTTGCCACTTAAGCGTTCCAGCTCAGCATTTGACGGACACATCACCAGTTAACGGGCCACGTGGCCTTTTCTGTTAAGTTCACTTCACGGGCACAAGCGGAGGACTAAAATGGCTGACGGAACCATCTTTGGGGGACTAAAGTGTCGGTAAAATTCTTTGGGGGACTAAACTGTCACCGAGCCTATCTTTCGAGGACCAAACAGGGGTTTTACTCATAAAGGTAATATAAGTAACTTTGCACATGTAATAATTGCAATGTTGTTCCATGTTTTAACCTAAATCAAGCATTCCATTAATGACATTCTCTCCAAAAGAAGAAGTTTTGATATTGGATTCAGCGAGTCCTATGAAATCCCATGATCTTGTTGTTTGGAGTTGAACAGCATTGTACCTTGGGTATCATAATATTGAGCTCCAATGATTTTACTGCCAAAAATTTCAACATAATAATCAATTTTATGCATGAAGGAAGCTCTCCTTCGATAAATAGAAATAACATAAAACACTCGTACTTGTTGCAAATTAAGTTATATGCAGTCTGCCATTTTCCTTTCCATTTCCTTGGTGAAGGGCCAAGTCCTTCATCGTTAAAGCTTTTTGATTCTGGTCAGATTCTGCATTTAAGATTAAAAACCACTACATAGGTTCTGTTGATATGGCTTGAATTTGATGGAAGGTGCATGAAACACCATGGACTTTCACACACCCTAGCTATACCATTGGATATTAATGTGCTAGAAGACAAAATGAGAAAAGTGACATAAATTCCTTGCTTCTACTATTTTATAAATTTGTGTCATTTTACTAATTTGGGTCACACCACACACAATTGGTTCAACCCAAAAATAAAGGTAATATAAGTAACTTTGCACATGTAATAATTGCAATGTTGTTCCATGTTTTAACCTAAATCAAGCATTCCATTAATGACATTCTCTCCAAAAGAAGAAGTTTTGATATTGGATTCAGCGACTCCTATGAAATCCCATGATCTTGTTGTTTGGAGTTGAACAGCATTGTTACGGATAACAGAGATTACTTCCTCCATGTCTGTATAATGTAATTCAATTGAATTGTGTAAATAAATAAATGAGAAAGCTTAACTATTTATCTGCTTTTTCACTAGTATGTATTACTAAATCGCCGGAAAATTTGGTGGCTTCTTCTTCTGATAGCATAGCAGCAAATCCATTAAAGCTTCTTCTATAACTATGAAGTATTGATTCCTTTGCAGCATCAACACTGCATGACAAAATTTAAGTGCTTAGCTATGGTGAAGGTAAAAGTAGCTAGGAACTCCCTAACTTATCTTAAAATTGTAGATTGATTCAGCCCTTGGATCTACTGTGCTAATGTTAAAAACACTTTGTACAAATAGTTCTTAGTGTTTCTTCTTTGATTAAATTCCTAACTAGGAAGGGTTTTCTAGTTAACCTTCCTAGAACTCCTAGCACGGAGTGATGCAGCGCCTGTGCGGAGATTTCACTGCTATGTTTGTCTCCCATGCATATAATATAGCCCTGCAGGTGAAATTTGGGTCCTTTGTTAGTATACACAACTTTTTTTGTTATCTCATATGACATTTTAGTGGAAACCCACATATGTTTGTGATTTAAGTAATAGAGTTAGAGGTCATGAAGGTAAAATGTTAATATGCCAAAACTTTTAAGAGTGCAAGCTAGTTATGGAACTAGTACCTTAGAGTATGAAGGCATTTTTTTGGTAGCACTTCAGAATGGCTTTGGCTGATCACAAAAATTGCAAACAAGAGTATGAAGGGAAGAAGGAGTGACTCTGCTTTGGTAATTTTGGTGTTTTGTTTTCAAAAGGAACAAATGCCTGGGTATTTATAAAGGAAGCTTAAGCTTGATTAGATGGTTTTTTCAACATAATTCATTTTTGAATTGATCAAGCATAAATGAAGTAACTCTTAGGGTCCTAATTGATTAGTACCATTGTGATAAAATATGTTTATAAATTATAACAGTTGTTTTCTCCTTCCAGCTGCCACTAGAGAGGCAACAGTCTCTTGAAATTACTAAGAAGGTATAGCTTTACATTCGGTTACTCTATTATTATTTGCCAACACTATTCTCATAAAGTGATTTATTTTTACATGTTAGCTTTTCTTTTGTTCAAGAAGAGAAATGATCCTAAAGAAGTCACAAGTGTCAAATTGAAAAAATGAGGGGTTTATTTAAAACCCAATGATCAGTTCAGAGGCACACATTCTTACCATTGCCAATGCGTAGCCTTAATAATAGGTCTCCAAACATAAGATTCTCCTTCCAGCTGCCACTAGAGAGGCAACAGTCTCTTGAAATTACGAAGAAGGTATAGCATTACATTCGGTTACTCTATTATTATTTGCCAACACTATTCTCATAAAGTGATTTATTTTTACATGTTAGCTTTTCTTTTGTTCAAGAAGAGAAATGATCCTAAAGAAGTCACAAGTGTCAAATTGAAAAAATGAGGGGTTTATTTAAAACCCAATGATCAGTTCAGAGGCACACATTCTCACCATTGCCAATGCGTAGCCTTAATAATAGGTCTCCAAACATAAGAAGATCCCTGGTTATGGAGTACTATGCTGAAATCTTGATTAATTTTTAAGATATTTATTCATTAAGACATAACCCAGAGCTTCCTATAATTCAAGGTATTAACTTTGAGGCCAAAAGCTCTACAAAACTCATTCAAAGTCATATTAACCACCCTAGCTTGGGAAGAAAATCATCAGCAAATTAGGTGAGAGATGTAGGTGCCATCTCTAGAACAAGCTAGAGGCTTCCACGCTCATTTTAGCTACCATTATTAATTATAAATAAATAGAGAGAACTTTTTTCATGCAAATAACAAATAACTCAAACAAATCCAGAAAGTGCCAATTAACTCCATCATAAGCCTTCTCCAAATTCATCTTGAAAGTTATAGCACATTTCTTACACTTAGTTTTCGGGATATAATGAATCATTTTTTGGGCTACCAAAATGGTATCTGTTGTACCTCGTCCTAAAATAAAACTACTTTGAAGAGAGCTAATAATATCATGCAAGAAGAGTTGAAGCCTATTGACAAGCACTTTAGTGGCCACTTTATAGATCACATTACACAAATTGATAGGTTGAAACTGAGTAATTTTAGTGGGATATATCATATATTGTCCTCCATATGAATATAAACAATCAAAGTATTAGCAACTTGGGTCCAAACGACCATGTATGAATTGTCTCAACCAATATTAACAATTTTTGAAAACGAATGGTTGAAAACTATCTATATCTATTACCAAGGTCCAAATTACCTTTGAGTCATCTTGACCCAATCATTCAAATTATCAAAATGCCTTCCATGCCTCAAAAAATATTGGGTGTGTTCGATTCTGTTTTTTTTTTTTTTTTTAAAAAAATATTTTTGAAAACAGTCATCTCTTGTTTTTATTTTCTTGTTTTTAGAATAATGTTTTAAGTACAAGTTTTCAAAACATGTAAACAAAAACAGCTATATCAAACAAGTTTTTTTTGTTTTATTTTTTTCAAAAACAAAAAATAGTTTTTAAAAATTGAAATCAAACAAACTCATTGTCTTCCTCATGGGTATTAGGACTCTCTAGACTCTCTTTATTTATTATTTCTTCTACACAAAACCGACCTAAATTAATCTTTGGAATTTGGATATTTTCAACTCAACTCTTAGTTCACTTATGATACTATATAGATAAAACCTTGAGCCTATTAGACCCGACTTGAATCCATTAACCCGACCTACTCATTATTGACCCGACCTCAGCATAAGCATCATCAAAAACCATTTGGACCTAAAGCTTTAAGGTGGTGTTTGGTAGCAGCTAAGTTTTGAAGATTCTTGGGAAAGTAAATGAAAGTAAAAGTTTTCCATGTTTGGTGCAAGAGTTAAAAATTTATTCCCAGTAAAGTTAGATACCCGGGCATGAAGACAAACTTGAAAATTTTATTCCCACCCTCACAGGTGGGTAAGTTATATTCCGAAGGGAATAGGAAAATTTTGGTATGTAAATTTACTCAATTACCCCCTGACTTGTAAAACACAGTCGTAAAAAGCGTTCCTCATTCACGTTCCCACATCTTAGGTGGTGTTTGGTATGAGTTAAGTTTTAAGATTGTTGGGAAAGTAAGATCGGAAAGTAAGTTAACCATGATTGGTGCAAGATTTAAAAAATTATTTCCAAAAAAGTTAGATACCTAGGCATGAAGACTTGTACACAAAACTTGAAAATTTTATTCCCACCCTCACAGGTGGGTAAGTTATATTCCGAAGGGAATGGGAAAATTTTGGTATGTAAATTTACTCAATTACCCCCCTGACTTGTACACAGTCATAAGAAGCGTTCCTCATTCACGCTTGAAACCCTTTCATTGTGTTTTTCCTTTGTAGCTGCATCTTCTCCCCAACGATATACGTCTCCCGTCTAGCCGGTAAGAATCTTCTTCTTCTTTTTTGATTCTCCTTCACTTTATGTGCTTTCTAGCTGGTAAGAATCTGCATTTTTGGGTGTTTCTTCTCCTGATCTGTTGGTCGTTGTGGTGAGATCCCTAGTCCCCACCTGAAATTAATATCCTTGGTCGAAAATCAAGAGAACCCATAGAGCAATTTAGAGAAGATGCAAATAGATGCTGGAACCTTCTTTGAAAGTTTGAAACTTCCAGCATCTATCAGCTTTTTGGGGTTCTTGGAATCTGTTTGTGTTGCTTCTGTTTATGGTTGGATCCAGGATCCTCTTGGTCCTGTGTTTTTAGTCTCTGAAAAGCAAGAGAAGAAAAGGAAAAAATAAGAGTGTGTGTGTGTGTTGGTAGGGGATGAGAAAGGCCCAGTTTTTTTAAGCAAAATGAGTCAAATAACACTACCAAAAGTAGATGTGTAAATTGTCAAATTGCACAGATTTAGGCCTTCAATCCCTTGGCTGGTCACCCTTTCTGCAATAACTGTGTATGCTTCTGCTTCTGCATTTGCTTTTGCATGCACTATTGTCTATATGTCATATCTGGGTTGAGTGCATCTCTTGGGTCTTGGCCTTTTGTAGAAGCTGGTTATGAATATTTTCCTTTTTTTCTGTTTTCTTTCAGGGTTAATTTATGAAAAATCATTAGTGTGAGTGCATCTCTAAAGCGTCTATATATATATATAT
>QAOA01003560.1:52285-81248 GCA_003255065.1 Cercis canadensis | reverse complement strand
TTGCAGCCAATTGCCTTCTTACCAGGAGGCAGAGAAACTAAATCCCAAGTATGGTTTGATTCCAAGGCCTGTAGTTCCTTATTCATGGCTTCAAGCCATTTTTCATCTTTGCTTGCATGGTAATAAGAGCGAGGTTCAGGGACAGAAGACACATTTGCAAGATATGACATGTAAGTATCAGTAAAAAGAGGAGAGTTATGGTAAGGGAATGTAGGTGGGGTGTAGCCTGAAAAACCAGGTGCAATGTCTGCAGGAGAAGCATGTAGTGCAGTTGGTAGGGCAGAAATGAGACATACATTTGAGACAAAATCAGAAAGCCAAGCTGGTTTCGATTTTGGCCTGCTACTTTGTCTTAAAGGAGGAAGAACAGTAAGAGGTGGAAGGACAGGTGGTGAAGGATCTGGTGGAGAAGAGAGCTCAGAGGAGATATCAGGAAAAGATTCAGGAAGAGGAACTAAAGTAGTGGTAGGAAGATTGGCAGGTGAGGTGAGAGGTGCCATAGGAGTAAAAGGAGGGGTAGGAGAATCAAAAACAGGAAGTGGCAAAGATATAGTATTGCTGGTAGGTGAAATATCAGCAAAAGGAAAAATGTGTTCATGAAAAACAACATCCCTGGAAGTGTAAGTTTGATGAGTGGCAAGGTCATAGACCCTATATGCTTTCTGTCCTGTCATAAATCCTAGAAATATGCATCTAAAAGCTCTAGTATCAAATTTGTTGGTGTGTGGCTATGTGTTAGTTGCATAGCAGAGGCAGCCAAAAACCTTTAAAAGGTTATAATCTGGTTGGGTTTTATTTAACAATTCGTAAGGAGTTTTCCAGTTTAAAATTTCAGTAGGTAACCTATTGAT
The DNA here is from genome assembly GCA_003255065.1 of Cercis canadensis. Taxonomy (NCBI): domain Eukaryota; kingdom Viridiplantae; phylum Streptophyta; class Magnoliopsida; order Fabales; family Fabaceae; genus Cercis; species Cercis canadensis. The sequence continues at coordinate 80,397 of QAOA01003560.1, read as the reverse complement.
GAGATATGCAGCCATGAGAAGGGAGTGGCCCCAAAATTTAATAGGCAAGTGAGCTTGAAACATGAGTGCTCTAGCAATCTCCAAGAGATGCCTGTGTTTCCTTTCCACAATGCCATTTTGTTGAGGTGTATAGACACAACTCTTTTGGTGAATGATTCCTAGCTGAGAAAAAAAATTTTGACACTCATGGCTTGTGAATTCAGTACCATTGTCTGTTCTAATACACTTAATGTGTTTCTGAAATTGGGTGTGAATCATTGTGAGAAAATTCTTAAGTGTTGTGAGTGTTTGATGCTTATGTTTAAGTAGATAAACCCAAGTGGCTCTGCTGTGATCATCTACCACAGTAAGCATGTAGTGTGCACCTGTAAGAGAAGCTTTATTGTAGGGACCCCATATGTCTAGATGCAAAAGATCAAACATAGATTCTGATCTAGTGATGCTAAGGGGAAAAGGTAGGCGATGTTGTTTGGACTTGTGACAAATATCACAGGGCAAAGATAAGGTGAGGTCTATATCATATAGGAAAGGTAAATGTTTCAAAGCCTTTAATGAAGCATGGCCAAATCTGTTATGCCATAAAAGTTTGGAAATTGTATTGGAACCAACAGCAGGATTACAAGGAAAAGAAACTGAGTGACAAATGGGATTACAAGGAGATTTTGAGAAAGCTAACTGTTTATTACAAGAGAAATATGAAACAGGAATATCAAAAGATGATTTATCTAGTATGTATAAATTCCCAATCACTCTACCAACTGCTAGAACATCTTCAGTCTGAGGGTCCTGCAAAAGGCATTTATCAGGGTAAAAAATAAACTGAATTTGTGCTATTTTGGAGAGTTTTTGTACTGAAAGTAAGTTGAATTTAAAGCTTGGTACATATAGTGCATCAGTCAAGATTAGATTGGGAGTAAGGTGAACATTTCCAATGTGATGGACTGACTTAACAGTGCCATCTGGTAAGAAAACTGAGGTTTGATGGTGTATTGGCCTTTTATGTTTGAGAAGGGTGGTATCGATGCACATGTGATTAGATGCTCCTGTGTCAACTATCCAAGTACCAGGATCTAAATTACTAGGAGAATTTAAAGCAAACTGAAAGGCTTGAGGTGCTGTGTTACCTGCAAAGTCCTCCATTTGAGCAAAATGAACCTGATTACCTTCAAAACCTGCATGTCCCTTCATTAGCTTGGAAAATTCTTGTTGAATCAATTCTGTCAAAGAGGATCTTTGATCATTGCTTATGTCAGCATAGTGGTTCATGTTGAAATCCAAAGGACTGTCAGCTAGGTTTGCCATAAATTTCCCTCTAGTTCCCTGATTGGTGCGTTGATCCTTTAGCTCCTTATACCAGTCAGGATATCCATGCAATTTGAAGCATGTATCTCTGGTGTGACCATTCAAGCTGCAATGTGTGCACTTTTCATTCTTCTTGTCATTACTGTTTTGCTTCCCGTAGCTCCCTCTGCCACCACCAGAACCTCTCCCCATAGGTATCTTTACAAACATGGCAGAATTCTCACCTTTTCCTAACAGATTAGTATGAACTTCTCTTTGCTTTTCTATCCTCAAGATCATTGAGTAAGCCTTGTTAACTGAAGGCAGAGGATCCATTACTAGAATCTGGTTCCGCAGATGGTCAAAGTCATCACTAAGTCCCATCAAGAATTGTAGCAATTTGTGTGAGTGAGCAAGGTCAGAAACCTTCTTTGTAACATCACAGTTGCAATTCTTGCAAATGCATTGTGGAATTGGTTGCACGCTTAGCAGTTCATCCCATAATTTCTTCAGTTTAGTAAAATACTGCACCACAGACTGATTTCCTTGAGAGATGGTGCTGATCTCCCTTTGTATTTGATAGATTTGTGGTCCATTTGATTCACCAAAACGTTCCTCTAAATCCAACCATAGTTCTCTAGCAGTCGATGCATAAAGAAAGGCCTCCACTATTTCCTTTGAAATAGAGTTTAGGATCCATGATCTAATCATGCAATCCACCCTAATCCACTGATCATAGTCAGCAGATTCTTCTTCTGGCATTGCACATTTGCCATTGATGAATCCGAGCTTCACCTTTGCTCCTAGAGCAATCTTAACTGATCTATTCCAGGAAAGGTAATTGTTTCCTGTCAGATGAGTGGTAACAAGCTGCATACCTGGATGATCCGAGTTTGCCAAGTTCATCGGATCTCCATTAGAGTTGCTCGTTGTCTCCTTGTTCTGTGCTGCAGTCTCAGCTTCCATTCTTCCACCAGAATTTGAAGCAGAGTAGACAAAAGACTCCAAAAATTTTCGCAGATCAATAAGAAGTAATCACAGGCAAATCTGAATCGATTTGCTCTGATACCATGAAAAGAGCTTGACCAGCTCTAAACCAGATTAACTCTCAGTAAGCAAAGGAGAAATCGCAGTAAATCAAGAAAGAGTATAGAGAGTTGTGAAACCTTTCTATTCTTTTCTATTCAACTTAATGAATGAATCCTGTACAAGCTTCAGTTTATATACAAAGAGTAAAAGAAAAATAAAAGCCACGTATACAAGTGACAGCTCAGCAAAGTTAACTGTTTAACTAATTTCTGATACACTAACTCATCTAGCTAAACAACAGGTTAATAATTTAACTATAGTTAACAACTGAACTAACTACTGTGGTGAGATTAACTAATTTGACTAACTAATTAATCTGTACATGTAAGTCATTAGAGGTCCATGAATTTTAGAGAGGTTAGTGAGTGCTTGGTGAGGTTTGGTGCCAAGTTCCAAGATGTTTCCAATGATAGGAAAAGGGCGAGGCCCTGGTGGAAGCTTGCCAAATTTAAGGCTACGGTTGTCTAGGAAGGAGATGAAGATAAAAATGCATGACCATAGAAAGGAAATCAGTAGTAGAAGTGTTGGGTACTCCATGGCTGAGAGCTTTGCTTAATTGTTCCCCCTTTCCTAATTTGTTATCTCTATTATACATCCACTTCTTCATAAGATATTTGCCCGAGTTGAAACAAAACGTCAACCATAAAATTAAACGTGGCTTAAATTTTGCAATAAAAGTCAAAAAGTCATCACACCATATTAACTCCATTTTGACTCCACTTCCACATGGCTGTAAACAGCATTTTCTTTAAAGAAGAGTCGGTGGGTGGCAAGTTGCATGTGGTGGCTTGTCTCCTTATAGCCGCAACACAAAACTTCAATTTTGAACTGACCAATCAACTACTTACGTGTGGGAGATATCTTGCCTAATCTAAAGATAGGGGAACTGAAGATAAAATAGAAGATATTTTGAAGATATATTTTATCCTATCGTTGACATATCATGGTGAAAGAATTTTATCCATGATTTTAACTCACATTTTATTACATTAGTATAATTAATACAATTTAAATCATTTTGAATTCATATTTGAGTTATAAAAAAAATTAATAGATCTAATAAAACTCAAATTATACTAATTACACCAGTGTCACTATTTTAAACTGTGAGTATATAGCAGAGTACTTCAAAATCAGTCATTCGGGTTACTGCCAGAGTTGTCAGTGGATGAGAGAGGTCATGGTCTTCGACACCTCACCCTATGTGTCTGAGCTTCCCTTCCCCTTTCTATCAATAATTCAAAATCAATAATTAATGTCAATTTTTTCGTAAGATATTTTTCATTGGGAGTCATGCTCTAGATTAATACGGCTGGGGAGAAAAATGATAAAGTTTGTATGAGCAAGCAAGACCATTAAATGCTGTGACTGTGATCAGTTGGACATTAATGATTGGAGTATTCTGTCCTGTAATTGATGTCCACTATCTTTAATTGTTTTGCTGTTCAATTTATCCCAGATGTAGCACGGGTACGTATACAAGTTTCGTGCTTAGTATGGGTACAAAACACTCATTATTTTTTTTTTTTTAAAAAAAGAGTGCATATACATCACATTATATATATATATAATGAAAATTTAAAAAAAATTTAAGTATTAAAAATATCAACTATTAATCCTTTGCAAATAAGTAACAATTAACAAATATTAACTCAAAATATAAATCATCATTCAAAATTTAAGTAATAGAATTTATCATATTTGATTAAGTATCATTATTATATTATAAATCTTATTTGCTATTGAACAAAACATTTGTCATGTCATAACTCAATTGACGGGGTTGTAATTGGAGTTGATGGTAAAAATTAAATAAAAAAATTTAAACTTAAATGATTCCGATTAAACAAAAAAAAAATTATAGAAACTTGTTTTAAAATTGGGTCAAATTATAAGGAGCTACAATATATTTAAATCTTAAATTTAAATGTTATCAAATATAATATAAAATAATCAGAAGTAAAATTATTTACAATAGTGTAAAGGGGCTGAGGTTTAGGGTTTAGAATTTATTGTTTAAGGTAAGAATTTTGGGATTTATGTTTTAGCATTTCACTTTTTTAGAGATTAGGGTTTTGGTTTAAGGGGCTAGGGTTTTAAGGTTTAATATTTAGTTTTTGAGTTTAGAATTTTAGTATTTAGGGTTTTAAGGTTGAACATTTTATGGTTTAGGTTTTTATGATTATGAATTTTGGCTTTAATATATTAGGTTTTGAATTTTGATTTAAGATTTTAGGGCTTAGGATTTATGTTTTAGGATTTAGGGTTTATGATTTATGGTTAAGTAGGATAAATTGTTTACTGTTACCCTAAACCCTAAACATAAAAACATAAAACCTAAAAATTAAATGCCAAATCCTAAAGCTTTAAATCCTAAGCTTTAAATGTAGAACCCTAGTCTAGGATTGAGGCTTTTAGATAGGGGTTTGCGGTTTAAGTACTTAAGGTTTAGGGTTTAATAGATTTAAGGTTGAGGGTTTTAGTTTAAAGACCATAACCGGCCTAAACCATAAACCATGATCCCTAAGCCCTATACCCTAACTCTAAAATCTTAACTGTAATACCCTAAAGCCAAAATCCATAATCATAAAAACCTAAACCACAAAATGCTCAATCTTTGAACCCTAAAGTTAAAACCCTAAACTTTAAAACCTTGATTCCTCAACATTAATTAAACCCTTAAAACAAAATCCTAAACTATAAACCATAAACACTAAAATCCTAAACATGAAAACCGAAAGTCAAAAAATAAAAACTAAACCTAAAACCCTAATGGGCTTAAGGGTTTTAGAGTTTGATGTTTAGGGTTTACCATTTAGGTTGTTAGCATTTGTAAAGGCATATAATTTTAGCCTTTGTGTTATTGAATCACAAGTGTGTAATATTAGATTTCTGTGTCGAACACCATAAACTAACTCCATAATCTTGAATACCATAATATTTGTAATTACACAGTAAGGATAATTAATTGCATAGCTAAAAGTCTTAAAACCTTCGTAATGGACAATGGGAATGGATATCAAATTTAAGTTATCCTATTTTATCTTTAATTGTTATATAAAAAGGTTTAGCCACACTATGTTGTGTATTTTTTTATGAATCTTATTTGCTATTGGACATGCAAGTGTGAAGTAACTTAAAGTAGTATGCAACTATTATACTTGTTAGATATAAAACTATTTTTTGGGTTTTCACTTAATAGCTTAAGCTTATGAGAGAGATGATTCTTTGATATGATATTAGAGCCTCTCTTTGACTAAGTGGTCAAAAGATCAAAATTTTCTATTCCACTTAATGAGACTTTTTGTCAAGAATCGATTCAACCTAAAATGTTAAGTTGTTAGGTGAATACCTATAAATGATTTTATATCTAATACACCCCTACAAAGAGGCTATGATATCTAACAAAAATGACATACATGGGAGAGAGGAAATTGCTAAGGTCGTAAACTGTCTGATGGAAGGTGAAGAAAGTAAAGAAATATACCAAAGAGTGAAAGAGCTTAAGGATGCTGCTGCTGCACTAAAAGAAAGTGGTCCTCTACGAATGCGCTTTCTGAGTTAGCAGTTAAATGGAAAAAAAAATTGGGTATTATGTAAAACAGCTTTTCTTCATTTTAAAGTAATAATTATAATTTAGTATTTAGTTGTTATCTATCACAATCTACTTTTGGCTTTTCTTTTTTCAGTTTAGACTATGATTGTTTCCCTTCTATCTCTTCAGTTCAATCATCATCTTTCACATATATTCTAGCCAGCTGCTTCACAAGTAACAACTATACTATATCCCTTGGTGAGACTGTAATGGAAAGAGTCGTGTTTTTTCGCACCTACAAATACACATCTCTACACATGCACATATCAATATTAGAATTATGGAGCCACTTCAACTTTTTTTTTTTTTTTTTTTTACTTGGATTTTTTACGCCTTAAACAATCATTTCTCTAATAGAAAAAGCTAAGAATGAGCTTAGTAAGAGAACATAAAAAGGAGAGTGTTAATACCCAAAATATTCATTACTCATTGCTACAGTAAAAATACCATAGTATCCTTGCTAAGGTATGCAATCTTGCTACAGTAAAAATACCATAGTATCCTTGCTAAGATATGCAATCTTTTACTTAATCTCTTCATAGCACACACTCAGTTGACTCACACTCTCAGCCCTATTCTTTTTCTAGGGCTTTCCTCTCATCCTTTTGGCCGATCTCCCTAACTTGAGCGTCGGAGATGGCGCCGGAGCTCCGGCTCCGGCCTTCCCTGACCGTACCTCTCCCTCTTGCAGGTTGCTCAGAACCGGTCATCGACATTGGCGCCGTCTGTGGGAACGAGGCTTGATCCCCTTGTTCCGCCGCACAAAAGCCCGAGCTCTTTCTCTCGGCAAAATCAAGAAGAACCACTGCAACTAGCTATAACTCCTGTTTCACTCGGAATAACTACACCTCGCTCAGACTTTTCACCTTGTCAATAAGTTTGACTGTGGGCATGACCTATTCAAACACTGATGGAAAAATTGTTCTTGAGGCATTACTTTTGACATCGGCAGTGGTTTCCTCTCTAACTGGTTATGCCTTCTGGGCTTCCAAGAAGGGCAAGGATTTCAGCTACCTTGGTCCCATATTGTTCACCTGTCTTATTATCGAGATGGACCACGAGCAGCAGTTGAACGAGCTTGAACGAGCTCCAATAAGCCAGCTTACTCGGCACCCTGGCCATGAGACCACCACCCCAGAAATTTCGATGAGGAATTCCATAGGTGTTTGGACAGATAGCCCCCAAAATCTCCGCCACAGAAATTCTTGGATTACCCAACCTCTGAAAGGTTCTCTGCAAGAGGCACTGGCTGCAACATACTGGGCCATATTTGCACAAGTATATTTGTAGCACTTGACAATTTGCCACACGCATCACGTGGTGCTCTAGCCATTGAGGCACGAGGAGCTAATTAACCAAGGCTCAAGTATTTATATTATCAACTTAGTCTTACTTGGAGTATGAAATTGAACCAATGATAGGGCAATGTCCTTATGATTTGCTTATCCGCACTTTCATGTTATTTGGCATGTTTTGCTATCCTGTTTAACCAATTGCTACTGCCATATTAGCAATTTTTTATTGTTTGATACACCAAGCAACATATTTATCCTGTTTTAAATGCATGAATTTAGCTATGGAACTGAACCACATTTCATATGTGAAGCTGAATGCATACTTTATATGTGAGTCGGATTTTTAAAATTGGAGTAGTATTGCACTCAAGCTACTACATGTAGCAAAAGTTACACCTTTCATGCCCTGTTATACTGGGTTCAAGCTGTCCCATCGGGGCTTTTATCACAAATTTTTCCTTGAAAGTTTTCAGTTCTTTGGGAGGAAAACTTATATATTATTTTCATTGGAGGCCAGCACATTTAGCTACCACTCAAGCACCCAGGAGCTTGGCTCACATAAAATTTCTAAGGGTTTGAATTTCATAAAGACCTCTAGCTAGGAAAAGCAACATGTAAAGTATAAAGATTTTCATGTTTTACATTCATACTATTATAGTGCTTTCTTAAGAGGATGAGCTTGAAGTCTTAAAAACATAGACACACATATTAGATGCTTGTCAGTAGAGCAAAATTCCCAAATGTTTTTCTGCCATGGAAATACATCTTGCTGTTAACTTTTCCAGCACATCATTATGTGCCCAAATTTTTTGAGAATAACTCTGCTCTTTAAAGCAAACATGCTTGACAAATTGCTGCCTCTCTAGTGCAAATCATCATATGCCATCACTTCATTTTAAAGTTTTGTGACCCCAGATTTCCCTAACCATTTTACCTGTCATTGGATGAAAATGATATAGACTTACTGGTACAGTTTTGAATCTTATAATGCTTTGCTCTCTTATTGAATTTTATAAGAATTAATGTACCGGTACACTGTCTAACCTATACCCATAATCTTCCTAGAAAACAGAATATATTGCTCTAACATGCATAAGAAGAAATCCTTATAGTTAGATTTTGCAGCAGCTCCATGATATGCGTGTCGTCTGACCATAATTATGTGAGTTGTAGTTATAGAGAGATCTCATGCTTTGAGAGATATTGAATCAGTTTCAAATTGTGGTACGTGATATATGTGTGCCATTCAATTGACAATCTGTTATCTCTGGAAAAAACTAGCCAATCTTGTGGCATTTATTTTCTAAGCTGAACATTTTCAAGAACCTTCTTGATTATCAGAAACTGTGGAAAGAGAATGACTTTTCCTTTACTTACATTCTAATTTCTGTAGTTATTGACTGATGCTATGTGAATTATGCAATATCCATGCTTCTATCATGCACATAAACTACTCCTTATCTCCACTTACCACTTCAAAATGAAGAAATTTGAAGGCACAGAACCATAGGCACTGTCACCTCATGGTAACCGTGTTTAAGTTCATGAAGGTCAGTTATACCATTAAAGCTTTGTCTTTCAAAGTTCTATGCATTTGGATTGAGAAGATCTGGACAGATCAGAGAATCAGTTCAATTAATTGAATAAGATGGTGAAGTTTGAAAATATATATATATATATATATATATATATTTCCATTGCACGAGTGCCTTGTGGTTGTTATGTTTCTTTTAAGGATTGCAACCTGCCAATGTATGGCTAGGTGTAATAGCTTAATATGCCACAAAGAGGTACTAATGTCCTGTTTTGCATACTCTGTCGGCCCACAATAGATATTGCTTCTATATTTGATCTTTGAAGTTTGAATCCTTCCGCTGAATTGGCAATCAGATCTTGCAAACACAGAGATATGAAGTATAAGTGATGAATGATCACAATATATAAGGCAAAACTGCAAAGGGATTGAAGGAGATATTCTGTCACTTAAGTCAGTTTTTGAAGGCCACAAGTCACTTTTTTGATCTGTTAGCATATTCTTGTTTCCAAAAGATATAGCTTGATCTCTAGAAAGTGGAAACAGAACTTCCAAGTGGTTGCAACTTGCAAGTTCTCATCATGCAAATACTGAACATAAACTGCCAACAGCATTCGCAGCGTATAAATTTGCCTGGCCCTAGCAGCAAGATGAGTTGCATTTTCTTCGTTTGAGTTTTCGAAGTGGAACCACTCTTTTCTGAAACATTCAGCTATCTTCTTTACCAATCCATTGATCTCTTTTCTAGCTGCAATGCGCAGAGCAGTGTTTTCAAATAGGGTCTTCTTCACTTTAATGTCAACGACATCCAAGTTCCCAATGTCACACTGGCCTTTTCTTAACTATTAATACTCAATAAATTTTTTACCTATTGCTACAGTCAAAAGACCATAGTACCCCTGCTAAGCTAAACAATCTCCTACATAATCTCTTTAGGACAAGAGGAAGCCTCTCACGCCATTTTCTTTCTCTCTGGTTTTCTCTTCCCCAATCTTCCTAACTTGAGCATCAGAGGTGGCGTCAGAGCTCCGGCTCCGGCCTCCCCTGACCGTCCCTTTCTCTTTTGCAGGTTGCCGACCTCTAACTCAGGCAACGACATTTGGCGCCGTATGTGGGAACAAGGCTTGATCCCCTTGTTTCGCTGCACAAAAGCCCGAGCTTTTCTCTCGGCAAAATCAAGAAAAACCACTTCAACACATGCTAGCTATGAGTCCTGTTTCACTCGGAATCGAAGGCCCCAACCAATTTTGTTTGCAGCTCTACTACAAAGAGCCCATCAACCTCTGCTAGCATAATACCCCAGAAATTTCGTTGAGGGATTATCTGAAAGTTTCGACAAATAGCCTCCAAAATCACTTCCACATAAATCCTTAGATTACCTAACCTCCGAAAGGTTCCCTTTAGAGGAATTGAATATGAGTCCCATGGTGTATTTGGCCTCTTGAAGAGCCCATTTGAACCTCTTAAGCTCCTCGGCATATAATTTTCCATTATTGACGAACGCAATTAAGAAGGCTTAACATCACAGAAGATAAGAATCACCTTCTTCCTACACTCCATGAGAAGAGCAAGCTCGTGAAGGTAAAAATATGACTCACAGTATGCTGGTGAGTGAACAGCCACACCTATCTTGCACTCGAGGATTAGACTGTTAATTTTATCAAACAATTTGTCTCCTGGCTCTCTACAAGAGGTAATAACTTGACCATCTCTTAATCTATATGCCTCTGGCTATGGCTGGAAATTGTGGATCTGAAATACCCAAATTGGTTTCTGCAACAACTTACACACACGTTGCTTTCACTTTGAAAATTTTCCTCTAAGGTGTTTGATAAAAGTCCTAGGTGCATAAGCTTGCACTCTGTTTGTAGGTTTTAAATGCCCAAGTTACTATCCTGCAGCATCATTTTAGTCACTCATCAGAAAAGCATGGAGAAGAAAGATTAATAACACATAAGCCTCACCACACTTATGCAATGTCATGCCTTCATCAACTAATGTTAGGCAGCTAGTTTCTTAAAAGTCAATTACTGGAGAAGAATATTTTTATCAATTGAGTTTTGGATACTTGAAACCCCATTGTCTTGTAGAAGATATTCTAAGTACATTAAATTTGCTCAACTCTCGATTTGATAGTGGCAACCCCCCGCTCAACAAAAGAAAAGCAAGGTTTGACTAAAGGTAAATCTGCCTACAAGGTGTTTGACTAAATTCCTAGGCGCATAAACTCTGCTTGCACTTTGTCTGTGGGTTTTTAAATGCCCAAGCTACTATCCTGCAATATCATTTTAGTCATTTGACAGAAAAGCATGGAGAAGAAAGATTAATAACACTTGCCCTCATCACACTTATGCAATGTCATGCCTTCATCAACTAATGTTAGGCAGCTAGTTTCTTAAAAGTCAATTACTGGAGAAGAATATTTTTATCAATTGAGTTTTGGATACTTGAAACCCCATTGTCTTGTAGAAGATATTCTAAGTACATTAAATTTACTCAACTCTCGATTTGATATTGGCAACCCCTGCTCAACAAAAGAAAAGCAAGCTTTGACTGGAGGGGTTCCTTAAATAGCACCATTGGCATGGATATTCAAGATTATATATGTTGGAAATTTCTGCCTACTTCTTTTCTTGTAGCAAGTTTCTTTACAAATTGCTGCCTCTCTAGTGCAAATCATCATATGCTGTCACTTCATTTTAAAGTTTTGTGACCCCAGATTTCCCTAACAATTTTACCTGTCATTGGATGAAAATGATATAGACTTACTTGTACAGTTTTGAATCTTATAACGCTTTGCTCTCTTATTGAATTTTATAAGAATTAATGTACCGGTACACTGTCTAACCTATACCCATAATCTTCCTAGAAAACAGAATATATTGCTCTAACATGCATAAGAAGAAATCCTTATAGTTAGATTTTACAGCAGCTCCAGGGCATGCGTGTCTTTTGACCATAATTATGTGAGTTGTAGTTATAGAGAGATCTCATGCTTTGAGAGATATTGAATCAGTTTCAAATTGTGGTACGTGATATATGTGTGCCATTCAATTGACAATCAGTTATCTCTGGAGAAAACTAGCCAATCTTGTGGCATTTATTTCTAAGCTGAACATTTTTAAGAACCCTTTTTGATTATCAGAAACTGTGGTAAAAGAATGACTTTTCCTTTACTTACATTCTAATTCCTGTAGTTATTGACTGATGCTATGTGAATTATGCAATATCCATACTTACTATCATGCACATAAACTACTCCTTATCTCCACTTACCACTTCAAAATGAAGAAATTTGAAGGCACTGTCACCTCATGGTAACTGTGTTTAAGTTCATGAAGGTCATGAAATTTGAAGGCACAGAACCATAGGCACTGTCACCTCATGGTAACTGTGTTTAAGTTCATGAAGGTCAGTTATACCATTAAAGCTTTGTCTTTCAAAGTTCTATGCATTTGGATTGAGAAGATCTGGACAGATCAGAGAATCAGTTCAATTAATTGAATAAGATGGTGAAGTTTGAAAATATATATATATATATATATATATATATATATATATATATATTTCCATTGCACGAGTGCCTTGTGGTTGTTATGTTTCTTTTAAGGATTGCAACCTGCCAATGTATGGCTAGGTGTAATAGCTTAATATGCCACAAAGAGGTACTAATGTCCTGTTTTTCATACTCTGTTGGCCCACAATAGATATTGCTTCTATATTTGATCTTTGAAGTTTGAATCCTTCCGCTGAATTGGCAATCAGATCTTGCAAACACAAAGAGATATGAAGTATAAGTGACGAATGATCACAATATATAGGGCAAATCTGCAAAGGGATTGAAGGAGATATTCTGTCACTTAAGTCAGTTTTTGAAGGCCACAAGTCACTTTTTCGATTTGTTAGCATATTCTTGTTTCCAAAAGATATAGCTTGACCTCTAGAAAGTGGAAACAGAACTTCCAAGTGGTTGCAACTTGCAAGAATTACTTTTGCCAATGTTTAGGCTATTCTTTTGGGCCATGTTTGTTAAATCAAAGCATCAAAAGTTTTCTTTAAAATAGATATATGCTTTTAATTTCTAAGATAATTCTGGAGTGACATCTAATTCTAGATGTTGGATCATACTCTTTGATCCATTGCTGCATAAAAAATAAAAATGCAAGGCATGCTATTTGCACATTTCGCATGTGATTCAGATTTTCCAAGTTGAAACATACTTAACCCCATGTGGAGAACAAATACTAGTAGAGATATGTGTCATGCATATTATCATTGTGCCATTTCAAGATTATCCAACCAACAAGTTCTTTATTCCTAAATACTCGAACTCCACCCTGTTGGCTTCCGTTCTTGTTTTGACAAATTTGAAAGTGCCTTGAGCATACTGCAGCTTGTATATGCCTGTGCACTGATTATTGATTTTCATATCTCTTGCAAAGAGACAGCAGCACATTTTATCATTTTGAGCAATGTACATGCATATGGCAGCAACTTTCTTGCAAGCCAAATTTGAGGTTGGACCCATAGTATGATATGCTGATGGTTAATTTCACTTCGGTTTTGGAGCAGTTTTCTACTACTGCATTCATTTCCATATAACTCTACTATTTCCATTTGATGCATTTACTCTTTAATTTGATATACACGAAGTCGACAAAGAGACAAGCCCAGCTTGCTATATGAACAATGCTAATTTCCGTATCTGCATATGGTATATTTAGTTCATTGTATTGCACCTAAAGCATGTATGCTGCTAGATCGCAACCGAATAAACTATTTTATATATGCTAATGCTACCAGCAGGGAGACATTGCTGGCCTTTATCTACCTTTACAAGAGGTATTTTATTAGCTTTTTGGGCATAAGGCAGTGTGCCATCCCATTATATCAGCTTTATCGTTTTCATTGGAATGGTATAGACATATACATGATATTATTCTCCAGTATGCTTCCAGATTTTACATTTGATTTGCTTGAGCTAAGGGTGGAATGGTATAGACATATACATGATATTATTCTCCAGTATGCTTTCAGAATTTACATTTGATTTGCTTGAGCTAAGGGCATTGGGATATTTGGCACATGCTTATGACTACAAGTTTACTTGCATGCAAAACTTAGCGTGCAAAACTTAAGCTTGAGCTCGTAGCATAAAATCTGGCTATAGAAGCTGAACATGTCATCTAAATTATTTTTTGGTGAAGCATAGGGGCTTACCCACCTATTTATTCTGGCTCACATTTAATTGATGTGCAACTCAGAGTTTATACTCTCAAGATCATGACTGTGTGAGATGCATGTTCGCCTCCATGTTTAATACTTATATGACTGTCATATGATTTATATATCTAGTGGCAAATGCTATACAGGATGATGAAAAAATTAGTAGCAACAGCTGCAAACCTTTTTACGGAGCATGAAAAACAGTAGAGTGGCTACACACACTAATTTAAATGCTCTGTCTTGAATTTATCTTTGTTTAATAACCACAGTAGCTAGCAAATTTTTATGATATATCATGCGCTTACACAATTTACTCTCTTTGGATTTATGAGGAAAATGTGGAAAAGCAATCCACCCGACCTCCGAGCTCCAAGGTCATCAGGGCAAAACATTCCTACCCAAAGAGGTGTAAAAGCAATCTACCCGACCTCCGATCTCCAAGGTCATCAATGTGGAAGAGCAATCCACCCGACCTCCGATCTCCAAGGTCATCAATGTGGAAAAGCAATCCACCCGACCTCCGAGCTCCAAGGTCATCAGGGCAAAACATTCCTACCCAAAGAGGTGTAAAAGCAATCCACTCGACCTTCGAGCTCTAAGGTCATCAATGTGGAAGAGCAATCCACCCGACCTCCGATCTCCAAGGTCATCAATGTGGAAAAGCAATCCACCCAACCTCCGGTCTCCAAGGTCATCAACAGTGTTGAAGCAATCCAGCTAGAGAGGGTAAAGGCTGACCTCCCCATTTGACCTCGAGGATTGGATGAACAAACAAATACCAAAACCTTTCACAAGTGCTGAAGTGTAATTAGTTAATAAAGTCCAACTTTAAAATAGAGTTGAAGCCACTTCCAAGTCAGAAGTTGGAAAAGACTGAGAACCTGGTAAAGAAAGCTCCTCAAGGGCAACATTGCCCCACTTGGCATTCAATGTTTAAATATGCAAACAAACCTACCTAACTTCAGGTATTCTTAATGTACACTTACACATTCTTACTATTTGATTATTCAATACTAGCAAACTCTGCATATTTTTATTTATCTTGGGTTGGTAAAGTTCATAACCATCAATTGCAAAATTTTGATATACATCATGAGCTAGTGCACTTCACCTTCTCTTGAATTTTGAGGAAATACAGAAAAGCGCTTCACCCGAAGAAGTGTTAAAGCTCTAACACGAGCTCAAGGGCCAATGCCCTCAGGACGAATGTCCTTCAACGCTTTAACACGAGCTTAAGCTCTAATCCGAGCTCAAGGGCCAATGCCCTCAGGACGAATGTCCTTCAATGCTTTAATACGAGCTCAAGCTCTAATTCGAGTTCAAGGGCCAATGCCCTTAGGACAAATGTCCTTCAACGCTCTAATACGAGCTCAAGCTCTAACCCGAGTTCAAGGGCCAATGCCCTTAGGACGAATGTCCTTCAACGCTCTAATACGAGCTCAAGCTCTAATTTGAGCTCAAGGGCCAATGCCCTCAGGACGAATGTCCTTCAATGCTTTAATACGAGCTCAAGCTCTAATTCGAGTTCAAGGGCCAATGCCCTTAGGACGAATGTCCTTCAAGCTCTAACACGAGCTCAAGGGCCAATGCCCTCAGGACGAATGTCCTTCAAGTTCTAACACGAGCTTAAGGGCCAATGCCCTTAGGACGAATGTCCTTCAACGCTCTAATACGAGCTCAAGCTCTAACCCGAGCTCAAGGGCCAATGCCCTCAGGATGAATGTCCTTCAACGCTCTAATACGAGCTCAAGCTCTAACCCGAGCTTAAGGGCCAATGCCCTCAGGACGAATGTCCTTCAATGCTTTAACCCGAGCTCAAGGGCCAATGCCCTCAGGACGAATGTCCTTCAACGCTCTAATACGAGCTCAAGCTCTAACCCGAGCTCAAGGGCCAATGCCCTCAAGACAAATGTCCTTTAACGCTCCAACACGAGCTTAAGCTCTAACATGAGCTCAAGGGCCCAATGTCCTCTAAGCCGGTTGCAACATCAACTATGAGTGCAAATACCGAGCTGAAGAGTCAACGACCTCAAACAAACTACCTCGGGTCCATGTATTCTAAATTTTATATTGAGCGCTACATTACTTTCTTTAACATATCACTTTTTGGTCGAGGTTTCTACCAAGCCGACCTCAGCCAGACCTCTTTGCAGATAAGAAGTGCCTAGTAGCTTGAACAAAGAAGTATATTCTTACTGCTTGCATCCCTTAAATTTCTGCGACTAGTTGCTAATTTGCAATTAGCCAATTTGATGCATTATTTGCATGTAATAATATAGTTATACAGCTTGACTTAAACTTTGGTTTGCATGCTACACCAATTATTAAATAGAACTTGCTGCCTATAGAATTTATGTACAAATGAAGAACATATGATATATGTTATTAAGATACAGGGGCTACAAAGCTCGAAATAGAGAAATAGATGAAAAGCAAGGAGCTACAGAGTTGGAAACACATAGCTCAGGACCAAAGAGCCATGAAACAATGGAGAAAATTCTCTAAAACCCCAATCTAATGATGCAATTTCATAATGCTTTATGATTATATTATTTATTGCAATCATGCAAGTTCTTTTATCTGTTAAAGAATTTCTCTCAATGCTGGAAATCGCATGCTATCGCATTAAGAGCTTGAGCTCGGTATTTCATTAGCTACAGTTTAGATAACTTGATGCATTATTATCTTAAATGCTTACAAATCTAATACAAATTCATAGTGCATGGCAAATTCTCACTCAAAGAGTGCCACCTCTAGTTCACACTTATTCTAAATGCATTCTAATTACATGACATTGCATACTCAAAAGTTTTATATCTGCTTGCCTAACAGGGCTTCAAAAGCCAAATATGCTTACTTTATAGGACTTAAACTTCAGTCTCAATGCCTTGGCTCCCTCAAGTCATTGGACTAGGGGGCAAGTGTTAATACCCAAAATATTCATTACTCATTGCTACAGTAAAAATACCATAGTACCCTTGCTAAGGTATGCAATCTTTTACTTAATCTCTTCATAGCACACACTCAGTTGACTCACGCTCTCAGCCCTCTTCTTTCTCTAGGGCTTTCCTCTCATCCTTTTGGCCGATCTCCCTAACTTGAGCGTCGGAGGTGGCGCCGGAGCTCCGGCTCCGACCTTCCCTGACCGTACCTCTCCCTCCTGCAGGTTACTCAGAACCGGTCATCGACAGAGAGGTAGGGCTGATATTCAAACAATTTTAAAATATAACAGACTCGATCTACTTAAACAAAAACAAAAGTGAAAGGACGAAAATGAAACTCAATATAAGCATAAGGAGGAAAAGTGATCAACATTTTACTATTTTATTCACCTTCATGGGTTAGGAAATCACTTTCACCATCTCTAGGATTTTAGCAGAGTATAGCTCTTCAAATCATGTAATAACCTCAAATAATTTAAAAACTGTAACATGATATGGTAAGACTCTGAGTTTACTTAGATAGCAGAGGTATACTCACCACAATAGATGTAACACATCAAGACGGTTCACTTGTGCATTGTCTTCAGTAGCGAATTCAAGTAAGGAATCTAAAACATCATTGAAGGCTCTAGGATTACACTCTCCCGTGTGTAAAAATTCTTTTGGCTTAAAGCTGTGGATGAATTGCATAGACCTATTTATATCTTGTTCTGAAATTATAATTCAATTATGAGAAATGGGGTGCAAGGATCAAACTTCTTACCGTTTAGTCAAAGAGGTTATGATATCATGTTAAGAATTAATTTCTCCCAAAAACTTAAACTGTTAGATAAATGCCCATAAATAATTTTATATCTTATACTATAAGACCATAAAAAAANAAACCAAAAAAAAAAAAAAAAAAGTAATCAGCTTCCCCAAATAATTTTTCATCCTTGCCCGTGCTGTTTTTGGGTCAAGTAGTTGAAATATAGGAAAAAAAATCAGCAACATTAGGCCTTCCAGCTCCTTCCCAATACCCAATATAATGTCCTCTTGAGATTTATTAGAAGCATAATAAGCCAAATCAATAAAGAAAAAATTGTTTGTTATGGAATTAAACACTGTTGTAAAGCTGCAGCAATCATTCACATAATGTGGCAATTCCTGCACCTTTCTTGGACGAAGAATCTGAGTTGAGTCAAGCTCTTGAGAGGAGAACAATTTTGTAGCACAGGCTCTCCCGAGGGTCCTCCACTTTGCTGGCATAGAATCTGGGATTGTCCATTTTTATGCATGTAGTGCTTCTTCTGCTATTTCTCATGAGGAAGCTACTATATATGGTGGTTATCTTGCCCAGCTTAAGAGTCATTATAGGTCCATAAATTTTGGAGAGGTAGGTGAATGACTGGTGAGGTGGGGTGCAAAGTTTCAAGATATTTCCAATGATAGATAAAGGGCAAGGTCTCACGTCACGGCGCTTATTGGAATTGGGGCTTTGGCTGCCTAAGCTGGAGATATGAATGCTAGCCAATATAATTATTTTAATGAATTTCAGAAGAGTTTAGGTAATGAAATTTCTTTTTTGTTGGATAAACGAGGCAAAAGGCTATAAGAGAAAGGACAAGATTACAGCATCAACAACACGTGACCAAGAAACCATAGTTCATCGTCAACCAGTAATAAAAACAGCTCATGAGGAGGTGCTGCATGAATGCTAACGCCCAGATCATGTGTCACACTAAAATTTTCGATCCAATCTTTAAAAAACCAAACTTCTGATCCGATCCAACACCTGCTTATTCTGCTGCCCATCTGTCCTTAGTCCATTAAGAGTTAAGACCATCATATATTCCCCAAAGTTCAGCAGAATATCCTACTTATTACCATCTCTGTGTAGTGAAATTGTAATAAAATTTAAAATGGAAAAGTCTACATTTCACAAATATGCTACTCACCTTACCTCTTCAACCAAATTTATTAATGCCACGAATTATTAATAAATAAAAAATTAAAAGGACTATAATGCTCATTAAAAAATTAATTAAGCTAATAAATTTTATATGAGTAGATATCCTTCCGATATTAGCAATGCTTCTGTCGCAACGTCCCTTTCGGGAGCGCGATGCGGAGCGGCGAAATCTCTCTACGCTAGAAAGAAATAAAAGTTAAAAATGTGCAATAATATGTAAAAAAAGAATGGAGTCGCCACCAATCGTTTTATTCCATTTTTAGGTTAATGAAATGGTGCGATTGGACACCTAAATAATTTGGTCTACGTTCAGAGCTTGGATTCGGGGGTTGATTACGTGTAGGGAAGGTATTAGCACCCTACGACGTCCGTTCTTAGAACGGTTACCCATTTAATCACTAGTTATCTTTTTAAATGAATTAAGTTAGTCCTAAAATTTTGTTAGGTTCTACCAGCACTTCTGGAAAAAACCTAAAGGATGCTTCAAGACTATTAGGTGAAGTTTGTGATTGTCATTACAATCCTCCCCCAATCTATTCTATCATAAGCAATATTTAGCAATCTCACTAATTAAGTGATATCTAGATACATGAAAAATGATTTATGTGTTTACGAAATGTTTAAGGTTCGTGATAAAGATTTTTATTGGAAGTATTTCTTTAAGTCCACCAATCTACTTGGAAAGACTAAAGTGACACTCCTCACCTCCGGAGTGTCAAGGAATCGCTGTCATTACAGCTATCCTTAACTATTCTCTCGTCGGTACCTTTTAACTCACATTAAGGTAATTAAAGCTAAAATATTATATTTAGAAAATGTTTGTTTGAAAATTATGCCCTGACAAAGATTTTTATCAGGGATTGATCTCATACCCTACCAGTACTTCTGGCCGAACTAAAGATATCCCTTTACCTCCGGAATATCGAAACCTCGTCATTATCATGACTAATTTCAATTATTCCCTCGTCAGTAATCTTTTTCTAGCATAATTAAAAATAATGTTGAGATTTAAAGAGATGAATTATAATGTAATAAATTAATACTATAAGAATTATAATGTAATAAATTAATACTATAAATGTGGTAATTAAAAAAAGACAAAAACGATATTGAGAATTTTATTGGCCACACCAGTACCCCTAGCATAACCAAGAAATTTATCTCTTACCTCAGGAACACTAGAAAAAATTGTCGACACAATTTTTCCTAACTTAATCCGTCGTCGGGTTTAATTTTATTTACAACAAAGAGAATTAAATATAACATGAAATGTATAAAACATAAAAGTAAAACGAACAAAGACCCTTAAAATAAAGAGTAATAACAACAATAAGTAAATAAAAAAAATATAAAATTAATTAAATAAAATGACCTAAAGCAAATAAATAAACATATTTGAGCCAAATTTTATTTTAGTCTAACTAATTACTAGAACAACATCAAAGAAATAAACATAATAGTAACATATGAAATAAATAAGCCTAAATAAATTAACAACTCAAAAATAACACACTTAAATCAGCAAAATAAAATAGGCCCACGAAATTGGCCTAAACAAAATATAAACCACAAGTAACATATCCAAATCAGCACCATAAAAGAGGCCCACGAAATTAGTCCAGCAAAAACCCAAATATACAAAGTTAAAGCCAACAAAAAGGAGGCCCACGAAATTGACTAGCAAAATGACATATGGACTGGCCCAATAACATAACAAAACACACTAACTCTATAATGGGCTTCAGACATAACAATAACCCAAATAAAATAACAAACCAAAACCCAAACATAATAAAAACCCAATCAATTAATAAAAGAAAAACCCAAATAACATTATGTACACAAAAGGAATATTGTAAGCAAAATTAAAAGCAGACCTCCAGCAACCCAAAAGCTACGTAGGAAGAACAAGAGAAAGAAAGGAAGGACGGAGAGGGAGGGGCGAACGCAGAGGGAAGAAAGGCAAGAGATAACAAGGAAAAAAATGTTCAAGGTAAGAAATTCCCTTCTTTCCCCCTTAAATTCCCTCAAGATTTTTTTCTCTCTCTCTCTCTCTCCGAAGTCTGCTTCTCTCTCTAGATCAATTTTTCTCTCTCTAAAAAGTTCCATCTCTCTCTAGAAGTTGGGGATTTGCATGATTTTTTCTTCTGATTCCATGCATGCACCTAGAAATTCCTAGGTTTTATTCTATAAAGATGATTGATTTTGGGGATTCTCTCTAATTTGGTAAACTCTGGTACCCCCATCTTAATAATCCTATGCCTCTGCTTGTCTAAGGAAAAGGAATGGGAAGGGGTGGAGCCACCACCATTGACGGTGCCACCCCCCTTTTGTTGTCCGAAACCAAAATGAAAAAAAAAATGGCAAGGGATTTTTGTTTATATATCAAAAATTATGGGTTGGATTTGTGCTCTGTATAGTGCTTAACCAAACAAGAAAAATAATAATAATAATAATAAAAAGAATTTAACACAACAACAACAAAAATGTAAGAGTGCTAGTACCTGAAAATTTTGGAATTTTCCCTGTGCGATTTTCCTGCTTTTTGGTGGTTTTTGCGTCTATGTATTATATGGTATCTGTTTTCTCTCTATCTTGCTTCCCCTTCCCAATTCTCTCTATCTGTCCTTCTTTATACTTGTAGTGTCTGTGTATTGTTCTCTGTTCGTGTTTCTTTTCTTTCTATTTCTATTTCAGAAATTTTTTCGTCCCCCTGTCTGTGTATTGTGAGGCTTTTTATAGCCAAAGGTTTGAGCAAGTTGTCTGGTTAACTGCTAATGTAGTTTTCCTTATTTCATGCTGCAAATGGGGACTGTAGGATGGGCGGCCGGACTGGTGAATGGCACTTCGCCGAAAGCAAATTGCCGCCCAATTTTGCTCTTTTTTTTAATTTATTGTTATTAATAATAATATTTTTTGTATATTATTATTATGATGATTTTTTTGATTTTTTGATTTCCTTTATTTCTTATTACATAATTTTAGTATCAACAACTTCCATCACAGGCTCTTTTTAACTTTAAGTAACAAAGTCGTGCTGAGTTACCTTGTTTGTTTTCCTATTCTTACTTTTTTTTTTTGGGCAATTTTTCGGATTCATACTAAAATTCTCCCTTTTTCACCGTCTTTCTCTTATAGCATAACTCTTATAATCAGATTCCTCTTCAATTATATCCCTCAAATTTAGCTGTCGGAGATCTAACACTGTGATCGCACTCTTTTCTAGAAACCTGGGAATTCTTAATTAGCAATTCGGCACCAACGCATCGGTTTTCTAACTGATGTGTTGTCTGGGCCTTCATGTTCAGGTCGGCCCCAATTGATTCTCCCTCGTAAAGCCGACAAACCCAAGACCATAGTTACACCCAATTTATATCTATATTTATTATAAAATAAGAAAATTTAGGTAAAATTTTTTAAGTACGTTGTTTTTTATTAAAATATTACATATGTATTTTTTACAATTTAATCACCATCTCAATGCTTAGTCAATATTTATTACTGTTATCTCAAATTTTCTCTATTTAGAACTTTTTCTTCTTCTTAATGAACTCAATCCTAAGCTTCTTCGACTCTATCAATGGCTGCACTAAATCCATCCTAGCAAAATTCCACCCATCAGTGACTGAATTCGGCTCTGAACCAAGAGTAAAGAGCTATTTTGCAAGAAAGAAGATGAAAGAAGGCCCAAGCTTTACATGGATTATCAGCCATTTCACTCCCTCTCAGTGTTAGAATGTTTTTAAAATTCTCTCCCTTTCTCCCCTTTTCAGTCAAACACTCACACAAAGAACAAATTTTCCCCCACTATTTCCAGTTTTCCCTTTCCAATTTCATTTTCAATTTCTTTCTATGCATTTTCCGACACGCGACGATGTCATCTAGAAGCCCAACAACTCCTTCACTAGTACCAGCCCGAGGTTCGCTGGTGCCACCAACACCACAAGTTAGAAGACGACACTTTCAATGGTGCTAATCCTGGTGGTGGTTGAGATTTGGAAAGAATATGGGTCATAAGCTTTTGGGAATTTTGACTTTAACGGTAGTTGTAGTGTCAATTTTTTTCAAGGTCTTCATAATTAATTGCGGCGTAAATGTTAATGCGAGGAAGAGGATAGAGAATGTGTTTGTCGAGGGAGAAGTTTAAGAGAGGAAATTTGAGATAATAGTGAGGAGTGTTGAGAGAGCATTGAGGTAGTGCTAAGGTGTAAAAAAATAGTTCACATGTAATATTTCAAAAGGAGAACAATACCACAGACATTTAAGAAGTTTTACTTAAGTTTTGTCTTATAAAATAATATATACAATGGGAAAGAGTTAAACGATGAGCACAGAGCCAACCAACCCAATTTTGAGCTATACCCAACTTATTCGATATATTAATTTAGTTTATAAGAATTGAAGTAATTTACTTGAAAGGTCTAGGTTTAATTACCATTTTTAAGAGTCTCCCTTTTAATAGGCGATCTATATTGTAAATCCTTCTTAAAATAGCCTTAAAATGAAGTATCCTCCCTCCCCCTAAATTTATATTTGACAAAAAAAAAAAAGCACAATTATTATTGCACTCTTTGGGATTGTGACACTTATATAAATTAATGTATAATGATGAGAGAGAATAGGTAATTGAATTATTGAGATAATTTTCAAATTCATTTATTAGCCTAGGTAGATAACAGTCAAAACACTCTACCTTCCATTCAAAATAAAGAAGATTTTCCAGCCCAAAAGCAAATTAGGTAGACTTGAGCTTAGTAGCAATTTGCATATTTAAATATGCCCAACTGCAGAGAATCATTTAGGCTTTAAAAGATTACACGAGGTAATCTTTCCGAGCAAGTAGCAAAAGGTGCATAACATGGTGGAAGCACCCTGTGTAGCCATAGTTCCCTGTCCTGGGTTCAGCCATTTGATCCCACATATTGAGTTCTCTAAGAGACTAGTCTCATTACACCCTGAGTTTCATGTCAAATTCATCATTCCAACATTCGGACCTCCCTCCACTGCCATGAAAGCAACCCTCCAATCTCTTCCTTCAAATATGAGCTTCATCTTTCTTCCCCCAGTGAACCCGGAGGACCTACCAAAATTCGATGATCCCGCAGCTCAACTTCACCTTACCGTTTCTCGCTCTCTCCCTTCTTTACATGGAGCCTTAAAGCTATTACTTTCTAGTACTCGCCTTCTTGCTGTTGTTGTTGATATGTTTTCTATTGACACACTTGATTTTTCTGAAGAACTTAACCTCTCCTTCTTCTACATATACCTCCCTTTAAGTGCTTTCACTCTAAGTATCCTTCTTCATTTGCCAAAGCTGCATGACACTACATCCTCCGAGTTCAGAGAATTACCTGAACCCATCAAACTTCCGGGTTGTGTACCGATCCATGGCCGCGATTTACCGGCTCCGGTTCAAGACCGGTCCAGCAAGCTCTATGAATCATTCCTGCATGTCTGCAACCGATTGCGTCGTGCTGATGGTCTCATAATCAATAGCTTCATTCACATGCAAGCGGAAGCAATTAGAGCTTTGCAAGAGCAAGAAGCTGATAATCCATCTGTTTATCCGGTTGGACCCATTATCCGAACCGGGTCAGGTAGTCACACGGGCGGGTCGGATCAGTGTTTGAGATGGTTGGACAAGCAGCCACCTAACTCTGTTTTGTATGTTTCCTTTGGAAGTGGTGGGACACTCTCTCAAGACCAACTCAATGAGCTAGCTTTGGGATTGGAATTAAGTGGTCATAAATTTTTATGGGTTGTGAGAGCCCCAGATGTGTCTTTTAGTTCAATTTATCTTGGTGAACAAAAAGAGGACCCACTACATTATTTGCCATCAGGTTTCTTGGAGAGAACCAAAGAGCAAGGTTTAGTGATTCCATCATGGGCACCACAAATTGAAATCCTTAGTCATGGATCAACAGGTGTGTTCCTATCTCACTGTGGTTGGAATTCAATCCTTGAGAGCATTGTCAATGGCGTACCAATAATTGCATGGCCACTCTTTGCTGAGCAAAGAGTGAATGCGGTATTGCTAACTGTGGATTTGAAGGTGGCGTTGTGGCCAAAAATTGACGAAAATAGCATACTTGGGAGAAAGGAAATTGCCAAGGTCATAAAGTGTCTAATGGAAGGTGAAGAAAGTAAAGAAATATACCGAAGAGTGAAAGAGCTTAAGAATGCTGCTGCTGATGCACTAAAAGAAAGTGGGTCCTCTACAAATGCGCTTTCTGAGTTAGCACTCACATGGAAAAACTAGAAGAGCATTTCATTATTTTCTTTATATTTTAGACTATCATTGGTATCCCCTGTTCGTAGCCCTTTAATTCAATCATCTTCTCTCCTTTTACATATGGTAGCTACCTGGTCCACAGACATATCACTAGCTGTGTTTGTCACGGAAGGAGTTAATTATATATATATATATATATATATATATATTAAATAGAATAAAAAATCTTAAAATTCTTTAAACATTAAAAATATCAACTCAAATTCTATTAAGCTCATATTCAGCCCATCTAAATTGGCTACTAATGTCTAATTTAACTAATGAAAATAATATAAATATAAAAAAACAAAGAGAAGAGAGGGAACAAGTGTCTCTGTTACAGCTCTTTTAAGCAGCGGTTGACCCAGAAGTGAAGCCAGGAGCAAAGCCCAGTGATTCAGTGGTTTACCTTGACTCAGTTGGTGCAGTGAAAGCTCCTGTTGATCCAGTTGCCCGAGCTGATGAACTTGACCCAATAGATCTATTAGAAGCAAGAGAGTCATAGGTGGAAGCAGATCTAGTGCTACCAACAGTGGTGATCGCCGCTCATTTTGGCTCGTCACTTACTTTTCCCACTCTCTGTTTTCTAGCTATTACATGTCTGAGACTAGGAAATCAACCGGAAAAGGAAAATCTCATTTTCTCGCTCTCACTTGCACTGTTGCACATACAAACACCTGATCTCATCATTTTTAATACTCTTTCTTAACATATAATCTGACTATTTTCCTCATCTATATTCTACTCTTTCTTGTATGAAAGTGTCCCAAGTATAAAACTTTATAATAAATAATTACTATTCTATAAGAAAATTGCTTAAAGAGCACCGTTTATGTTACAATTTCTTTGACGCTGTTTAATTCATTTTTATTATTTAGCCAGAGAGCTAACCAGAGAAAGAACCGAGGGAGAGAGAAAAAACAAACAAGAACGAGAGCATCAAGCCATCAAGTATGGAGCATTTCTATCTATCCCTTCTCCTCTTGTTTGTTTCTTTCATCTCCCTCTTTTTTCTCTTCTACTGGTACGCGTTTTCTGCAGGGGAATGCGTTTCTTGCTGGTGGTACGCGTTTTACGTTACGGGTACGCCCCCCATTTTGACGTTTCGGTGCTTCATAGGACCTATTGAAACTTTCTTTGACTAGGCTTAGATTTTGCCAATTCTATCAATCTGCAATGGCGGATTTTAACTGGGCTATGCAAAAATAGGGTTAAACAACCTCATCTTATGTGGGCCACTCAAGTTGTAACAAGTGTGTCAATAGTGGGACTCATACATTTACTCAACCTGTTATAGCCATCAGAATATTTAATATAGTTTTTGACAACAAAATTTTTACTTATTATAAATCAGTCTCATAGTTAAAAAAACTAAAAAAAATCTAACTCAATTTCATAAATTTGAAAACTCTCTAATTCAATTTTATGTACTTAGTTTTAGTTGAACTATATTAAGTGTTGAATTAAAAAATCTTCAATCTCTAAAAATGTATGACTAATGGGAATAGTTTCAATAATTTTTTTCATGATGCAAAATAGAAATTCTTATTAGTTACTTTTCTTCTACTTGTAAAATAGCTTTACCTCCAAAGATAATGTATGAGAACCATCTTGTTCTAAAAATCATTGTCACGTTCTAATTGTCAACCTAAATGATAGTTAAAATCCAAATTAATATGACATTATACTAATAAACTGATATAATATAGTGTTATCTAACTTCATTTCATTTGAACCTAATTATTGTGAAAGTGAAAAAAAAAAGTCTTATTTTAATTTCATACACTTGAATTGAGTCTTGTTTGAACTTGATTAGTATTAATTGGAGAGAACAAAAAATATAATTTCATATAATTATATTTCAATTGAACTCAATTAGTAAATAAAAAATAAAAAAAAAAAAACCAAATTTATTACACTTGATTAGTGTCAAATTGAAAAAAAGGCCCAAATTAATTTTATGTAATTCTTTTCAATTGAACATGATTGTATTAAATTAAGATAGAGAAGTGATAATTTCATGCAATCCATTTCATTTGAACTTAATAAATAAAAATTAAAAAAAAGACCCAATAAATAGTAGTGATTGATATATTTTTAATTTTGTGGCAATTTAAAAATATATCATTTATTTTTTTTTTTTTTAAAAAAATAATACATTATTGACATAACAATATTGACTAAATAGTGAATTATATTAGATTAATTAGTACACGTAAATTTTTTTTTAAATTAAAGTGCAAGTATAATTATATAAAGTTAATTTTTAATTTTGTTAGTACTTTCTTTTTCATCTTAATTTTTAAAATAATTAAGACTTCTTTCAAATGATAAAAATTCATAAAAGAAATTTTTTAAAAGATACTAAGAAGAAGCTTCATAAGTTTTAAAAGATATGTGCAAATGAATCTTCTAGTTTGTCTTTTCTCTTAGTCTTATGTCTCCATAAAAATGCGATGAACTCTAACTTTGAATTTCAAAGGTTTGCAATTTTTTGACAAAATCTTCATGTCAATTTGATAAACCATCAAAAGCCTCATATATTGACAAATGTCACACTTACTAATTTAATGGTTTAACTAAATATATATTAGTTATGTTGATTATGAACTATACAATTTGGAACATTTTAAAATTTATGAGAACAAGTTTCTAAGTAAGGCCTCTAAATTTTAGAGAAATTTGTTTTTTAAAGAATTCTTATGAAATTAGAAGTATTGTCTAACTAGAGATTTTTATACCTTAGTACCATAATCTAATCACTATGTAACTTAAATACTACAAAAATTTGTAATAATTCCTATCTAGTGTTATAAAAAAAACAATTTTTAAAAAGTATCGGTAATGTCAACTAACCTTTTAGGTAATTTTGAGTTTAACATGAAAAATAATACATAGAATATTCGCATACGGTGAAAGAAAGATAAA